>ML661893.1:4097900-4282345 GCA_007570785.1 Antilocapra americana
GTGTGTGTGTGTGTGTGTGTGTGTGTGTGTGTGTGTGTGTGTGTGTGACAGGATACATGTGTGGACAGTATGGATGATACTGGATGCATAACGGAGAGAGTGGATTCTAACTCTCTCTGTGCATAACAAGATACGCATATCCAGCGTGTATAACTGGCTGTGTGGCTGTGTGTGTGTGTGAGTGACCATGAGTGTGTGGGCACGCTGTACTGCATGAAGTATTGGTGGTAGCTGCCAGGGCTAGCTTCCTGCAGTTGTCTTTCACAGAATCCCAATCCCATTTTAAGATGCCTTTTGGTTCAGTTTGCTACCCAGTGTCTGGCACTGTGCTGTTAGTCCCCTTTGGAAGAAGTGGCTGTTGATACAGGGAAGTGGTGGCTGGCAGAGGTGGAGAAATCATGGCATGAACTCATGTTCCTAGAGTTCAATGTTGAGAAAACATTAGCTTGGCTTCCTATTGGATCGTTAAAATGGATAAAAAGTTAAAGACACAGGTTCAGCATGACCCAAACAGTGGCTTTTGATGGAAAGACCCTTAGGCTAGTTTGCTCTTCTCATCTAAATATTACTGGGACAGAGTCCATGGGTCAGAAAGCTGTGCGTGACCCTGAGGGTGGTGGGTGGTGTTTGCCGAGGCCCCTGTGTGGAACCCCAGCCTCAGAACCCCAGAGGGAGGAGAAGTTGCTATGTGCTGCTGGTGAGCCCAGGTGATGATGGGAAAGGACACTGATGACGGATGCAGTGCCCTAGAAACAGGAGTAAGTCAGGACATGGGATGAGACTTGTGGAGTTCTAAGGAGCAGCTCTCCAGTAAGAAATGATGAGTGTGGAAAAAAAATTAGTAAAGAGGATTTGTATCATTGTTGCGTCATTTTTTTTGTCTTATGTATATTTTTTCCATGCCACCCTTTCCTTAAACTCACTCCTGTATTTGTATCATTTTCCACCTTGGAAATGTCTTCATTATAGTTATTATTATAGAGCTGAGTTGGTCATCACTTAAACTCCAGGAGAACTATAGCACATCAGACTAGTGGGGGCTTCAGGGCGTGTTCAGTTCAGCACTTGCTGAGGCCCAGAGGACAGTGATGCTCTTGGTTCCTGAGTTATCTGGATTTTGCTCCTGATGCTGCTCCTTCTAGGGGCCACGGTGGCCTTGTAACACCAGATTGAATATGTTTTCTTCCACTTGAGTTCTTCCAAACCTCCCTAACAGTGTTCATCCCCTCATCTCTTTCTTCAGCTTCACAGACTGAAGAATAGCACCTGAAACGCAATGTAAGCCACCTGCTTCCCAGACCTCTTCCTGACTTTCTTATCTTTTATTGAATCATCCTATCCTCCAAGTCACTGTGGCTGGAACTGAAGTCACTTCTTTATTTCTCCTCTTTCTTCATCAGTAGCAGCCATCACTTAACTAATAGGCAGGTCTTATTCATTTTGCTACAGTACCTATTGAACCTAATTTTTTTTGTTTTGTTTTTTTAATCTCACTGCCAGCACCAAATCAGGTGAAACCCATATTCAGAGATTTCCAGAGATAGAGACTGATACAGGCTGTAATCATTGAAAAAATGCAAAATAAATGCATATGGAGGAGTCCCTTGATATTATCAGTGACAAATAAATTCTTTGGAAGAATCTGGACCTTCTGATGATTGTAGTAGTATGTGATCAGATCAAATCTCTTGGTCTTTTTAAACCTCACTTTCTTTATCTTAGAAATGAAATGGGAGATTTCAAGTAGAATTTATTTGTTAAATCATATCTAAGGTTTTTCCTAGCTCTCAAATTCTCTGCTTATCATTGATGTTCTTTGTTTTTGTGAGAAACTTTTAATGCCTTATGGTTACCTTCCAGTGTCCAGCCATCTTTTTTTTTTTTTTTTTCCTAAATTCAGCTTATCTTCAGGGAAAGGAACTAGGCAAAGTGAAAAGGGTGAAAATGCACTGTTGCCTTTGCTTTGTGGTTGAGTCCACCGCACACATCAAGTCTTAGAGTTGAAAAGGTCTTATACATAACTATTCCCGCCTCCCATCAAGTGCCAGAATCTTCCATACTATTGCCTGTTTGAAAATTTTAAAAAAGTGTCAAGTCTTATTAAGATAACTTCAAACAACATTGTAATTCAGGGTTTTTCAAACCTGTACTGTTAATGTTCTGGGCTAGATAATTTTTGTGAGGGACTAGCTTGTCCATAGTAGGATATTTAGCAGCACCTCTACTATTATTAGATGCCAGTAGTAACTCCTTGTTATGACAACCAAAAACATCTACAGATGTTACTAGTACCTCCATTGGGGACAAAGTCCCCTTTCCAACACCTATTGAGAATGATTGTTGTAATTCAAACACAAGTCTTGGGACCTTGAACAGAAAGACCTTTCAACAAAATATGTTAATAGACAGAGGAATGCTGTGCTGTTAGCTGCTTTCCCACCCACCTCCAACTTAGCCACCATCACACATTTACCTTTATTCCTCCTGGTTTCTCACTGCCTTGTTGCTATGTCTGGAAATGCTCAAGATGCTGCTAAAGGCTGAGAAACGTTTTAGAGACAACATAGTAATAATCCTAATAGCTCACATTAATCTAGCCCTTATTATGTGCCAGACACAGCTCTAAATGCTTTATGTGGATAATCTCATTTAATCTGCATTAAGAATCCTTTAAGAGAGATACTTTATTTCCTCCATCTCAGAGATGAGGTAACTCAAATTTAGAGAGGTGGAATAGCATGCCCAAGTTCTCTCAGCTGTAAAGCAGTGAACCTGGGGCTGGGCTGTTTGCTCCAGAGCCCTTCTTCTGACCCTCCATATTAAACTGCCTTCTGAAAATGAGATCTTGATGTTACAGGATAGAAAGGATGTTAAGCACGGTCTAGTTCAATTGTGGAATCAAGTCTGGTTCTAGGTAAGTTAGAGACTGTGAGGTCGATATTTGTGTTCAGTTGATATATTGTGTCTTCTTCCCTGTTTTGTCTTCTCCTGTCTCTTTGTAATTGAGGTTATTCAGAAATAGCTCTAAGGTATATGCAGAGTGAGAGAGGTGGTGGCAGCCTTGGTTAAATTAGAGGAGAAGGGCTCAGAGGAAAGGAAGAATGGCAGGAAGGAGCAAACAATGGATGAAACATTTCTTTTCCCGTTAAGTTCTTACTATTATCTAAACTCTAGATATCTATTTTATCACCCAAATAAAGTCGCCATATTTTTATCAGTTCCCTCCTGTATTCTTCCTGGCCTGCCCTTTCATTCGTCCATTCTGCTTGCTGTTTTTATACTGTGGGGCATTAGAAAGTGGTATACATTTGGACAGATGGAAATATAAATGTGATATAAATAGCCACTAAACAGGCTTATTGATGGGGCTAACCTTGAATACAATCAGAGTAAGAATGACTTCTAATTACCAGTTGCTTTACTTTACCAATTGAAGATCCAAGGCAAGTCCTAAGAAGGGTGACTATTTCCTCTAAGATCCTATATCAGTACACAAACTGCTGGTCCCTGCTTCTAGAGTTTCTAATTCAGTGTTTCTGGGCTAAGGTCTGAGGATGTGCATTTCTTACAGGTTCCCAGAAGTTGCTGATGCTGCTAGTCCAAGGGCCACAATTTGGGCACAACATAGTTAAGACCTAATAACCAAATAAAGCTCATGACCCACCTACATGAAATTTTTTTAAACAAAACGTTATCTTATTTTTAAGGTTACTAAATATCTGGATTTATGAGAATCCATACAGAGAGACTGAAAGAACAATACTACTAGGGACTAATTGACATCTCTCACTTAGCCTTTCATTTTGAATTTCAGTATGATATTTCTGGGTTAATAGATCTTAGATCTTTTCTTGTTCCCTCCTTCCACCTACTGCTCAATTTGGGTGACAGAAGTCCTCATTATTCACAAGATAATCCAAATAAAAAGTACTTTAAAATCTTATCTATTGCCAGATAAATTTTGACCAGTTCTTCTGAGATTACGAAAGATGTTACCTCTGCATCCAGCTTTTGTTTCCTGTTGCTTTATACTTCTTTTCCCTTTTAAATCAGTACCAGCACAGTAAAGAAACCCAACAGAAATTCAAGTCAAAACAGTAATAGGTAACCGATTAATTTGTTTTAAATTTCAATCCGAGAACTTTCTTTAAAACTAAATTTCAAACTCAGTCAACCCCTTCCTTCTTCTTGACTGGCAGTGTGTGTTTCTTTTTGCAGGACCACACATCCTCCACCTAAACAAAGTGTCTCCAAATACTTAGAAAGATTCAGTGATTCTGAAGCTCAGATGCAATTTAAATAATCTTTATTGAATATTTGCTCTGTGCTGTGGAGTTGCTATACCTATTATTTTTTATTTTTCCACCAGTCACAGAGAGATGAGGTTTTGTTTGTGTAAAGATGAGGAAAACAAAGCCTAGAAATTTAAGCTCTTGTAATATTAGAAAGCTAATTGTATTAGTAAATATATATAATTTTCTCATATATAATAAAGGCCACATTAGTTTGCTTAAACAAAAAGTGAAATTTATTGGAAGGATAATGGGGCTTCTTGTAGATCAAGGAACTAGACCCCAAGAAAGATGGGAACAAGGTCATCTCCAGAGAAGTCAGTTCCAGGCATTCACAATCTTTTCCCCATTGCTCTTCAGTTAATGTGACACATTCCTACGATTGTGTCTCTTGGTTCAAATTCTCAAAGGATCTGATGGCCCAAGGTTATAGCAGAAAAGTGGTTTCCAGGGCTCACTCTTGTACTGTAGTAGGTATTCCTAGTAAAAGTGATCTAGAAGATGCTTGAGTGAATATCTCCTGTTGTCACATAACTAGTTGGCAGAGACTGGATTTGAACTCTGATTTGACTTTAAATCCCATGCATTTCTCCTACCAAAGGGATAGTTGAGTGAGAAGCGCGTTAATTTGGCATGTAGTAATGGCCACTTGCCTTTATTGTCAAGGTTCGCCCATGTTAGGCCTTCCCTGTGTAGGGTCTTACAGCTTTCATTTGTGTATGCCTCCTGGGCTTCCCTGGGTGGCTCAGATGGTAAAGAATCTTCCTGCAATGCAGGAGACCAGGGTTCAATCCCTAGGTTGGGAAGATCTCCTGGAGAAGGGAATGGCTACCCACTCTAGTATTCTTGCAAAATTCCATGGACAGAGAAGCCTGGTGGGCTACAGTCCATGAACTCACAAAGAGTTGGACACAACTGAGCAACTTAGGCTTTCCCTCTGTCTCTACCCTGGTTTCTGATACTTCTGTGACTGCATCCTGGCTCTTCTCTGTCCATCTGGTCGCTGTACCACGTGGTCTGGTTTCTCGCTCTGCTCAGGCCTGTCGTATCTCTGGCTCACCTAGAACAGCTCTAGCTCACAGACTGTACGAGCTGAAGGAATCTATCATCCTGTCCCATCTTCTACCTGTATAGTAAATCATTTCTTAAGTATGCCAGGCACTTATCATGAGCTTTGCTGAGAGATCTATATCTCATTCAACTCTTATAACAACCCTGTTGTTGCTTTTTTGGGGGTCTATTTCTCAATATTTTATTGTAAAAAAATATTTAAGAGAAAAGTTGAAAGACTTGTACAATGAATACCAAATACTTACCAAGTAGGTTCTGTAATAACATTTTACTAACTTCCTTTTAAAAATTATCATATTTCTATCTTCACTCCTCTGTCCATTCAGCAATTAATTTTTTTTGATGATTTCAAAGTAAGTCATTGTTTCTAATTCTCATTTTTATCACTGGGAAACTGAGACCAAGACAGGTGACATGACTCACCCGAGGTCAGTCATGAGGAGACAGTCGATTATCACAGGAGCTCTGACTCCCCCAAGCCATTTTCTTAACCACCAAGCAGCACTGTATCTCCTGGAAGGGCAGAAAGACTCACTCAAGGTTGCTTAGTGTCAGGGCAATGACTAGCACCAGGCCATCTGATTCTCAAGCTCCCAAAATTTCCATTGCATTGAACTGTGATAAACAGTCTACTTTCCATGTAGAAGCAGGGTTTCTTCTGCTCCACAAATATCTACAGATTTGGTGCTTTACAACCTACAACTCTCTGAGAAATCTGATTTTTGATGCAGATGATTTTGCAGAACTTATACACTTTTTCTTCCTTCTCAATATTTTAAAATAATTTGTGGAAATGGCAGGCTGGGAAATTATCATTTTAGATAACTTTTTACAGTGTTCAGAGGACTTTCACATATGTTATCTTATTTGAACTTCATGAGTAATAGCAGATCTGCAAGACAGGTGGGCTGGATATCTAAACTACCTTGAACAGCTGGAGACCTGGGGATTATGGAAGCAAAATGAGGAACTTAGTGTCACATACTGCTATGAGCAAAATTGGGCTTTGTTTTTAAAGAAGTATTCTCTTTAAGTGTCAATAGACTTTCTTATAGGTTTTAATGAGTTATGCAAATAACTAATTAACAAAATTGAGCTGCAAAAGTTGAGGCGGGGGACTATTGAGATCTGGATCCTTCATGGGATAACTTAATGGTTGTGTATACCCATGGCAGATTCATGTCAATGTATGGCAAAACCAACACAATAATGTAAAGAAAAAAGTCTTTCTTGAATTTGTTACAATAAAACAAAAAACAAAGAAAGGTCTGGGCTATGGTGTGGCCTTGGATAATATCTTCTTTCTATGCCTCAGTTTTCTCATCTGTGAAATAAGATAATTGTAGTACTCCTTTGTAGCATGATGTGAAGATGAACTGAGGTAATGCATGTGAAGAATTTGGTCCTTAGTATGTGTTAAACAAGTATCAATTATAGAAACATTATTCTTCTCCTGCTTCTTCCCCTAGAAGTCTTGTCTGTGTGAAGTGGGCCCCTTTAAAATCTACAGTTTAAATTTACATTTTCCAAGAGGTTTGTTTGCAAACTACTGGTAGGAAACTGTGGGCAGCAGCCTTTTGGGAGGTAACATCTTATCAGTCCAGTAAAGATGCAGATTCTGCTCAAGAATTTACATCTAAGCTCTAAATAGCACATGTCCTTTGAGATTGCACTGGCGTGCTTAATTGTATATGCTAATCAGCACATGATATCTGGAGTAGAGAGTTCCGTATATACTGTTTTGTACTCCAAGAGGTTTAGAAGAATTAGACAAGAGTTGAGACAGAGAGATAAACATGCTGGCAGAGATCTTTTTTCTGGCATGTGTAGCAAATACTGTAATCTTGGTTTCTCAGCTGATGAGGTATTTAAACAGATATAGGAAAACAATGAAAGAGGATTTCAGAAGGGTGTGTGTGCTCACCTGGTGGATTGCAATCCAAACTTGATGTGTTTTCCAAACTGCTCTCTTTGAATCATCTGTACCAGAATCACTGAGACATTTGTTAAAATGCAGATTCCTGGACCTACTGATTCAGAAATGCTTTGAATGAGGCACCCAAACGTTCAGTTTTGCAAGTGATTTTAAGTATTGTAATGTTTGAGAACCACTACTGTCAGCAACATAATACTGCAAGATCTGAAAAACTTTTGGAAGCTTAATTTTGGTGGAATGCAAATTTTGGCTTCACCTGCTCCCAATCCCAGGCCTCTTAAATCAGTGGTGATAAAACCCTTTGGGCATTTCCAGGCTCAGGTTTCAGGGGCCTGTTTTATAGAGAAGAGGAATAATTTCTGTAGCCATATCCCAAAGTAGGAAAGATCAGCCCCCAGAGGCTTAGCTGTCTTTGTGGAGAAGCAGTATGAAACATTCAGACTCCAATGACTGAGGCACTGCCAAACTGGAGACCAACCTTGCTACAGTAGCTGGCTAACATTATATTGTGAAATCTCTGGGCACCTGCTTTTTAAGTATTCATTTTTATTTATTTTTGCAGTAACTTTGTGATATTGGTATTACCCTTGCCCCTATTATACAGATGAAGCACTGAAGCTAAGGAAAGTAAGCAATTTGTCAAAGGTGTAGTGGTAATTGATGCCTTGTGTCAGGGGCTTGCAAACTTTGTGACTGGCTGCCTGTTTTTGACTGGCCTACAAGTTCAAAATGTTTTACATTTTGTGATTGTTGAAAAAAAAATCTAAAGAATAATTTTGTGACACATGAAAATTGTTTAAGATTCAAATTCAGTGTCCATAAATAAATTTTATTGGAAAACAGTCATGCTCATTTATTTATGTATTGTCTGTGGCGGTTTTTACACTGTAGCACCAGAGTTGAGTAGTTGTGATGATAACCTTATGCTTGAAGAAGCATAAAATATTTGCTAAATGGCCCTTTACAGAAAACAAAGCAAACAGACAAAAAGCTGCCAATTTGTGCTTTAAACTGCTATGCTATCATTTCCCAAACTTCAGTTATTTGGGAATAACTGTTGTGATTACTTCCACCTTCTCTTGCAAGCATTTAGAGCATTATATGCATAGCACTTTTCTTTAGATCAATTAGTTTTCCGTAGATAAATTTATTTTACAGAGAAAGAAAAGTATAAGTGCAAACCAGTATGAGTTGAAAGAAATAGAAGGTAACTGTAAAAAAAAAAATGTAAAAAACACACAAAGCAATGTATCAGATTTCAGCTAAATAGTTGGAGCAGATACTATCAACTCTTCCTCCTGTTTTCCTGCAGATCTCCTCACCATTTCTGTGTATACCATACTGACTTACAATAATGAACCAGCATAATATTTGGAGGGCTGCCCTTGGTCTGCTGAAATCAACCTTTTTTACAAGCACAATGACTGAAGGTGCCTAGGAATCCATGTCCCACTGTGGATGGCTCTTAAGCAATACCTAATGGCTGTGGGAGTATTAGTACCCCCAATTCCCTCCCCACTTGTTCAGGATAGTTCTGAGGCATATGTTTTATACTGTTTCCCAGAACTTCCCAATGGGATTAAGCTTCAGCAGTTTAATAAGCTGCCTTTCATTCTCTCTCCTGCATCATTAGTTCCCTGCCAGTGTACCTGCAACTGCCAGATCAACTATATGCATCACTTTAACCCTTACTTCAAGATCTGCTTCTTAGGGGGACCCCAGAAGACAGCAGTGTTTCTAACAAAAGACTGTCAGACTCTGACCTGTTGTTTTTTTTTTTAATTATGAAAGAGAGATTACCAAATATCAGGAAGGACTTGATGATAAGCTATGAATCCTTTTCTTCAATGTCAACAACAGTAAATAAAATAGAAAACAAACAAAAAAAACCACATTTTTAACCACATGATCCAATGGTACTTCTGTCCACCTGTTGACTAATATCATGTGCTTTTTCCAAGAGGTATGAGAACCACACTTGCAAAATCTAAGTTCTACCTTAAGGAATCATCTAAGAACAGTAGCATCAGCAATACCTGGGAACTTGTTAGAAACGCAGATCGTTCACTCTAAACCTACTGAATCAGAAACTTGAGGCTAGTGCTCAGCCATTGTGTTTTAACAAGCCTTCAGGTGATGCCTGTGCATGCTTAAACATGAGAACCATTGCTATACAGTAAACAGTCTCTTATTTAGTTCTGCTTTCATTGCATTCCTGGATTTCATCAGAATTCAGAATCATCCAAGACTTGCTCTTCCCCTCAAACGTGACTGACAGATGGTTTTCTGGCTTCTGTTAAGCCTCCCACTGAGATGGACCTTGTTACTTGCCAAAGCATACAGGTCAATAATTGGACAGCTCTGGTGTTAAATGACCTACCTCACAGTATGGCTCAAACTTCTCTTGAGATTCCCACTGATTCCCATTTGGCAACTCAAAGACAAGGCTAATTCTTTCTGTAATTATCAAGTGCTAATTATGAAGTTTCACATCATGTCATGCCATTCATTCAAGAAATACTGATCACGCACTGTATCTTTCCTTGTAGAACCTGTAGTAACTGTGTTGGGAGTGGGACATTAATCAAGTGATCAGAAAAGGAAATATGTAAATAAATGACCCTTGAATCTTTTTCTTTATGAAATACCCAGATCCACATTTACTGGGATTGGGTTTCTTGTAATGTCACTGTCTTCATCCAATTCTTTGGTGGTGGTAGAGGATATGTGCCTTATAAAAAAATATGATTTCTTGAAATGCTTTAGGTATACTTCATTCAGTTCTACATGAAATAGATATTCATTTTCCTCCTTTACATTTTCTGTAATTCATTCCCCCCCGCCCAAGATAGAATGAGTATGCCTCTTAACTAGTCTTTCATTGGTTAAGGGCTATTTTAGTATTAGTTTTTTAATAAAAAAGACTAAAGTTTCCAGCTGAGAAATGTTTACTTATCTAGGAAGAATATTTTTTTAGTTATTTTGAAAAAAATTAAAAGCCATTTTTTGTGCTAATTGTATATTATCAGCATGTAGTCCCTTATGTAACTGAATTGGCATCTGTATAGATTTTCAGCTATGGAAATGAAACAGCTTTTTATTTAGACCAAATCTTTCTAGATGACTTAGCATAAATAGCATTTTGACATCCAGTCCTAGAAAGAAACACTTGCAATGAAGGTCCAGCTCCTAGAATACAGACCTTTTTTTCATGGTGTATACACATTTGCACTTGTGAACTACCATCACTTAGATGTCTCAGTCAGTTCAGTTATTCAGTTGTGTCCAACTCTTTGTGACCCCATGGGCTGCAGCATACCAGGCTTCCCTGTCCATCACCAACTCCTGGAGCCTATTCAAACTCATGTCCGTTGCGTCACTGATGCCATCCAACCATCTCATCCTCTGTCATACCCTTCTCCCCCTGCCTTCAATCTTTCCCAGCATCAGGGTCTTTTTCAATGAGTCAGTTCTTCGAATCAGGTGGCCAAAGTATTTGAGTTTCAGTGTCAACATCAATCCTTCCAATGAATGTTCAGGACTGATTTCCTTTAGGATGAACTGGTTGGATCTCCTTGCTGTCTAAGGGACTCTCAAGAGTTTTCTTGAATGCCTCAGTTCAAAAGCATCAATTCTTGGGTGCTCAGCTTTCTTTATAGTCCAGCTCTCACATCCACACATGACTACTGGGAAAACCGTAGCTTTGATAAGACAGACCTTTGTTGGTAAAGTTATGTCCCTGATTTTTAATATGCTGTCTAGGTTAGTCATAGCTTTTCTTCCAAGGAGCAAGCATCTAGATAAACATATAATATGAATTTTTACTAAACTAATTTATACCAAGATTCTTTCAGAGAGTATGATCAGCTGATTGAAGTAAATTTCTGAGCCAGCATCCTATAGATTCCAAACATTTTCCAGAAAACAAAGTCTTAGGAAATAGCCAAGGAGAGGACTTTTTTCTTCTATTTAGTGACAATTTACACAGTTGCAATCTTTCAGATTATCCTTGAGTCTCTTTCACAGTGAAGGTAACTAGGAAATCATGATCACCATGGGGTGCAGAAGACTTTGAGGAAAATGCTTGTGTGTTTAATCCTGGTGAGATTGACTGTTTTGGTACATGTGGCTGGTAGTGGGTTAGGGTAATGAGGTAATGAGCCTAACAATAAGCATTTGACAGCTAACTCAGCAAATATCTGGCTTTAGTTAATCATACATTCCCGCACTCTTCTTTTAGCCCTACCTGTTCAGAAATGACTGGGATAATGTTCAGGAGATGGAGTCTGTTTGAGACAGTATAGGTGAATTGAGCATGCTTTTTTTTTTTTAAATTGGAAAATTATTAGAAACACTCGGTCTCTTGCTGGGGATTTGAGAAGAACGAACATAGACTATCACAGTGCTACAGTTTTAGCACTGGAAGAAACCCTACCAGTCACCAGAATCTTATCCTTCATTTAGACATCCTTAGTTACCCATATGCTGCCTAAATGCCTCCAATGGCAAGCAACTCACCTTTTCAAAATTTCCTTTAACTTCTGAGAAGTTCTAATTACTTGAAGTTTCTTCCTTTGCTCACCCTATCCAGTAGTTTCTGGCCCAGTTGATTCTACAGTTGGGAAAATTGAGACTCAGACTAATGAACAAACTTGCTTAAGAATAGAAGCAGTGAGCTAGTAGTGGATCAGGCTGAGTGATTCCTGGTCTAGTGTTCCTTCCATTGTGCCAAGCTCCCCCTCTCAATTTGGCAATTAAGATAAATAATGTTTTACTTATTCCTGACACTTGTCCAAAACAAAGGTATTGGAATATGCCCTTTGATGTAGAAATTTAACCCATGGAAGCATATTCTATAAAGAAACGTGATCAATCCTTGCACAGTTATGCATGAATATATGCTCATGCAGCCAAAACCAAAGGAAAAAAACCAAAGTTCAGCAAAGCAAGCTGAGTTATGACATTGCTCCAAGTTGGCAGATGTTGGCACTGCACCAAACTACATCAATATTTCACTCCAATAGGTGAGGAATATTTACAGGTGAGCCCTGTGCTCACACTTCTCATAATAGAGATGCAACTACACACCTTGTGTTAACCATTAACAACTGTTCCACAGCAATCTCCCAGAGTATTCTCAGTAAAAGAACACAGGTAAAGATGAGATGTGCTTACTTTCAGGGTTTGCCCTTTAGTTATTTAAAATTTGTAAGTCAGAAAACTAAGGGTTGAAATCAGCATTTGTCGGCAGGAAGAATATCACCTCTTTCTTCTCCTTCTCCTCCGCTTTTAAGGAAAGATGTGTCTCAATGTATACAACAAAGAGAAGAAGCTTCAAGGAATCTGATGAAGTTGCATGTCACTGTATCTTTACTTTTATGACAAAGTGTTTTGAATAGTTAGTGGCTTGAGCTTTTCCTACTGCTGAGATAATACTGAGACCTTCATTTGTACCTCACATGGTAGAAAGGTTCATTTGACTCCCTCTTTCTCTTGTTTCCCAGGACTTGCTGTGCTTTTATTTTCTGGTTATGACAATCTAAGACTGTTTCTCCAAAGGAGATGAGAATACAGTATGACTGTCATTAAAACACACACACACACACGTATGTGTGCCACAGACATACACAGTCTAACTGAATTTAAACTAGAAATTTTAGAAGTGACATAGCTCATATCTGAGCATGGGAGATACTCAGTTGACTGTGCTTTTAATTAACTAGGTAGTATTTTGTTAAGGTGTCAGAAACATAAGTATACAAGATAAAAGCATGGTTGCTTACACACGCCTGTCACTCTAGCATTCTTCCCAGCAGCTGATGTCCCTATAATCACAGCTCTGACTATATATTCCTGGTAAGCACGACAAAAAATAGTGGACTGTAATCAATGAATCAATTTAGGATAGGTATTGATCACCATTTTCTCTTTTGTTATTCTTCCTTTATCTCTAACAAAATGCATGTTCTCACTGGTTTGTTAAGTGGAAGTCATTTTAAATTTGCTCATTGAGTTTCCATGAGCAAAACATAACAATGTACATTGCTATGAACATATAGTTTCCCCCATCTTGTAACATTTTTCAAATGCAGTTTCAGTGATTCAAATTTAGCTAGCTTTTAATTGTCTTTTTTTTTTAGTTCCAGCTTTTCTTCCTTCTAATCTATATACAAATACAATATTGATTTTTTTCTGTATATCTCTAAGAATTTTTTTTTTGTTTCAAATAACAGTTGGAACCCAACTCAAATTGGCTTACACAGGAAAAAAGAGAATTTGTTGGCTCAGTATAATTGGGACGTTCAAGTATAAAACTGTCATAAGACACTGTAAGACCTTAAGTCTCAAATTATTTCATCAGGATATGGCAATCTCTATGTTACAACTCTGCTTTCCATTGGTATTAACTTCATTCTCAGACAAACTCTCCCCACATAGTGGCATTGATGGCCACCAGCAGCTTTAAATTGAAAGTCTAGCAACACCAGGAGAAAGACAGACTCTTTCTAGCAAACATCTCAGGGCCAGCTTTACAGTCTAGCCAGTGAATTAATGAATCCTTGGGGCCAGGGAATGAACTGTTCTGATTGGCCAGTCCTGGTCATGTGCTCATCAGTGGGCTTGAGGCAGGCGAGGGGTTCCGCAAAGGAAAGTCAAGGCATTATTCTCAGAGAAAGAGGAAATAAATAGTCAGCAGAAAATGAAAGCAAAATGTTCCCTTTGATGAGGAGTTTCCCTTTTTAACAGTGGGGGCAAGAGTGATAGGATGAAAAGAACTATGCAAGATAAAGCTTGAGTTTCAGAATTCCCAGCCCTGAATTCAATTCCTAGTTTGGTTAAGTACTAGCTATGTGACTTTGGCAAGTCAGTTAATATCTTTGATTCTTAGTCTCTCCATCTAACAGTAAATTCTCAGAGGTTGAAGGAGAAGGAAAAGGATAGTATTTGGCACTTGTTAATACTAAAGAGTAAGTAAATAAGATGAACTCATTTTTGATATTGTTAAAAATTATATTTATTCTGGAGTGGTTCATATACTACCTCCCAGAGGGAAAGTCACAAACTCTCAAACCTCACTTTCCTCATTTGCAAAACAAATTAAATACTTAGTTGACTCAAGAAATATCTATGAAGGGGATACAGTATGTTAGGCATTTTTATAGGCACTGATGTTATAATAGTGATCAAGATATAACTATGCTCTCTTGAAACTTATATTCTAGTAAGGGAGATAGATCACTAATAAAGAAGCAAAGGCATATATATAATGTATGTACTAAGAAGAAAAAAAATAGAGTGGATTACAGAAATTTTCAGAAAATGAGGTCTGAAATTTTACTTAAGTCTTCAGGAAAGTGGCATTTGGGTTGTGTCCCTAAGAAGTAATGGGGTGATCTACATAGTAGCATTCCAGGGAGGGGAAACAAGTGAAAAGGCCCTGAGGTGAGAGCCTACATTGATGGTCAATGAAAAAAGCAAAACCAAGTGAGTACAAAGGCAGTGAGTGGATGGGGCATTGGAGAGGAGCTGGGATCAGTATAATTGGGACGTTATTGTTGTTGTTGTTGTTCAGTCACTCAGTCATGTCCAACTGTTTGTGACTCCATAGACTGCAGCATAGACTAGGCTTTCCCTGTCCTTCACCATCTCCTGGAGCATGTTCAAACTCATGTCGCAGTGTTGCCATCCAACCATCTCATCCTCTGTTGTCCCCTTCTCCTCCTGCCTTCAGTCTTTCCCAGCATCAGGGTTTTTGCTAATGAGTCAACACTTCACATCAGTTCACCAAAGTATTGGAGCTTCAGCTTCAGCATTAGTCCTTCCAATGAATATTCAGGACTGATTTCCTTTAGAATTGACTGGTTTGATCTCCTTGCAGTCTAAGAGACTCTCAAGAGTCTTCTCCAACACCTCAGTTCAAAAGCATCAATTCGTGGGTGCTCAGCTTTCTTTATAGTCCAGCTCTCACATCCATACATGACTACTGGAAAAGTCATACCTTTGACTATATGGACTTTGTTGGCAAAGTAATGTCTCTGCTTTTTAATATGCTGTCCAGGTTGCTCATAGCTTTACTTACAAGGAGCAAGCATCTTTTAATTTCATGGCTGCAGTCATCATCTGCAGTGATTATTGGAGCCCAAAAAATAAAGTCTCTCACTATTTCCGTTGTTTCCCCATCTATTCACCATGAAGTGATGGGACCGGATGCCATGATCTTTGTTTTTTGAATGTTGAGTTTTAAGCCAGCTTTTTCACTTTCCTCTTTCACCTTCATCAAGAGGCTGTTTAGTTCCTCTTTGCTTTCTGCCATAAGGATGATATCATCTGCATGTCTGAAGTTGTGGGTATTTCTCCCAGCAGTCTTGATTTCAGCTTGTGCTTCATCCAGCCCAGCATTTTGCATGATGTACTCTGCATATAAGTTAAATGAGCAGGGTGACAATATACAGCCTTGATGTACTCCTTTCCCAATTTGTAACCAGTCTGTTGTTACATGTCTGGTTCTAACTGTTGTTTCTTGACCAGCATACAGATTTCATAGGAGGCAGGTAAGATATTTCCATCTCTAAGAATTTTCTATTGTTTGTTGTGATCCACACAGTCAAAGGATTTAGCATAGTCATTGAAGCAGAAGTAGTTGTTTTTCTGGAATTCTCTTGCTTTTTATATGATCTGACACATGTTAGCAATTTGATCTCTGGTTCCTCTGCATTTTCTAAATCCAGTTTGAAAGTCTGGAAGTTCTCTGTTCACATACTGTTGAAGCCTGGGCTTGGAGAATTTTGAGCATTACTTTGCTAGTGTGTGAAATGAGTGCAATTGTGCAGTAGTTTGAACATTCTTTGGCATTGCTCTTCTTTGGGATTGGAATGAAAACTGATCTTTTCCAGTCTTGTGACCAATGCTGAGTTTTCCAAATTTGCTGGCCTATTGAGTGCAGCACTTTCATAGCATCATCGTTTAGGATTTGAAATAGCTCAGCTGGAATTCCATCACCTCCACTAGCTTTGTTCGTAGTGATGCTTCCTAAGGCCCACATGACTTCACACCCTGAGATGTCTCGCTCTAGGTGAGTGATCGATCATCATGTTTATCTGGGTCATTAAGATCTTTTTTGTGTTGTTCTTCTGTGTATTCTTACCACTTTTTCTTAATATCTTTTGCTTCTATTAGGTCCATACCATTTCTGTCCTTTATTGTGCCCATCTTTGCATGAAATGTTCCCTTGATATCTCTAATTTTCTTGAAGAGATCTCTAGTCTTTCCATTCTATTGTTTTCCTCTATTCCTTTGCATTGTTCACTTAGGAATGCTTTCTTACCTTTCCTTGCTATTCTTTGGAACTCTGCATGCAGATGGGTATAATAATCCTTTTCTCCTATGTCCTTTACTTCTCTTCTTTTTTTTAAAATTTTTAGAAATTTATTCATTTTTTAATTGAAGGATAATTTTTTTTTACAGAATTTTGTTGTTTTCTGTCTTTTCTCAGCTATTTGTAAGGCCTCCTCAGACATCCATTTTACCTTTTTGCATTTCTTTTTCTTGGAGATAGTTTTGATCACTGCCTTCTGTCCAATATCATGAGCCTCCATCCATAGTTCTTCAGGCACTCTGTCTATCAGATATAATCCCTTGAATCTGTCACTTCCAATGTTTAATCATAAGGGATTTTTTTTAGATCTTACCTTAGTGGACTTGTGGTTTTCCCTACTTTATTTAATTTAAGTCTGAATTTTGAAATATGGAGCTCATGATCTGAGCCACAGTCAGCTCCTGGTCTTGTTTTTCCTGACTATATAGTGCTTCTCCATCTTAAACTGCAAAAAATATAATCAATCTGATTTCGGTTTTGACCACCTGGTGATGTCCACGTGTAGAATCTTCTGTTGTGTTGTTGGATGAGGGTGTTTTCTACGACCAGTGTGTTGTCATGGCAAAACTCTGTTAGCATTTGCCCTGCTTCATTTTCATTCCAGGATCAAACTTTGGTTATCTCTTGACTTCCTTCTTTTGCATTCCAGTCCCCTATGATAAAAGAGACATCTTTTTTTGATGTTAGTTCTAGAAGGTCTTGTAGGTCTTCATAGAACCATTCAACTTCACTTTCTTCAGCACTAGTGGTCTAGGACATAGACTTGGATTACTGTGATATTAAATGGTTTGCCTTAGAAATGAACAGAGATCATTCTGTCCCTTTTGAGATTGCATCCAAGTATTGCATTTCAGACTCTTGTTGACTATGAAGGCTTCTCCATTTCTCTAAGGGATTCTTTCCCACAGTAGTAGATATAATGGTCTTCTGAATTAAATTTACCCATTTCAGTCCATTTTAGTTCACAGATTCCTAAAATGTTGATGTTCATTCTTACCATCTCCTGTTTGACCACTTCCAATTTACCTTGTTTTATGTAGCTAACATTTCAGGTTCCTATGCAATATTATTCTTTACAGCATCAGACTTTACTTTCACCACCAGACACATCCACCACTGGGAGCTGTTTTTGCTTTGGCTCAGCCTCTTCATTCCTTCTGAAGCTATTTCTCCATTGTTCTCCAGTAGCATATTGGGCACCTACCTACCTGGGGAGTTCATCTTTCAGTGTCATATCTTTTTGCCTTTTCATACTGTTCACGGGGTCCTCAAGGCAAGAATGTTGAAGTGGTTTTCCATTCCCTTTTCCAGTGGACCACAAATTGTCAGAACTCTCCACTATGACCCATCCATCTTGGGTGGCCCTATCTGACATGGTTCATAGTTTCATTGAGTTAGACAAAGTTGTGATCCATGTGGTCAATTTGAATTTTACCTATTAAGCAAAATCCAAACTGATAAGGGGTTTAGACTTTATTCTAAGTGTGACAAGAAGCCACTAGTATTTTATATAGGCAAGAAATGATCTGACTTCCATTTCAAAAATGTCTGGCTTCAGATGATGATGGAGCCAGCAGGAGACCAGTTACGAAAGTTAGGAGAGTGGTTAGGACACTAGGTGGGAAAGGAGATGATAGCTTGGACCAGGTGTGGTTTTAGAAATAATGAAAGAAAAAGTCAGATTGAGGAATCATTTTAAAAGTAGAGGAAAGGTATTTGCTAATGGTTTGATTGCAGGGTGTGAAAAAAAAAAGTGTAACTGGATAAATGGTGGAGTCATTTACTGTGATGGAGGATGGTAGGGGAGGAGCAAGTTATTGTGCTGGAGTGGGAAATGAGTTTAGTTTGAAATGCTTTTTAATCATCTCAGTTGAGATGTCAGGTAGGTGATACGAGTCTGGGAAGGGCCTAGGATTAAGCTATAACTTTGAGAATCTTTAGCAAATAGATTGCATTTTAAGACATGGGGATGAATGGTAATTTGTTATTTTTTGCTCTTCAAAGACATAAGTTAGTTATATGATCTGCATTAGGACTAATTACTATAAATAGGTTGCTGTATTGTTATGATTAAAATAGTATGAGTATTTTCAGTTTTTTAAGCTCTTTTTGAAGTGGGTAATCATATCCCTTTAGCAATCTGCCTAGAAAAAGATAGATATGCACACATATCATTTCACTTCAGAAGTGATTCTATATAGACTTGTGCAAAGGATGGAATCCCACTACTTCAGTAGTTAGGGGTTTATACTTAGGTATTTCAAATAAAATATTATTCTAGATTCAGAATGTAAAAGAGACAGAGATAGACAGAGGTATTCTGCTTGAGGTCAGAGTAGGGGAATGAGCCCTGTAGGCTCAGCCTTCCTCACAGTCTCCTGTCACAGACACACAAATGCACATGGGTGCCCATGTTAATCTTACAGGTTTTTAAAGAATAAAGTCTGAAAAAAACACACAGAAATCTATGCCCTTTCCAGCTCTAGTGGCCTGTTATTTGTTTCTTGGCTGCCAGGCGTATATGTTTGGTTCATGCTGACCAAGGAATCCAAGGGCTCAGGCTGAGTTTCATGGTTCTGTTATGTACATAAACAGATTTACAGTTTCTTCCCTGTAAAATTTTACTAGAAAGCCAGCAGATGGAATTATAGAATATCAGAGCTAGAAGTAAACCCAGTGATCATCTCTTCCCTCCCTTCTGTTTATTGAGAAGTTTTGAATAGATGATGTAGTTAAAAGGAAAATGGGTCTTGCTTAGGGAAACCTCAAAAGAAACAGACTGACCTCTGCCCCTATGTTCTCTGATTCACCATGTTTTGGAATAAATGTGGTGAGAAATACAGGAATTTTTATGCGAACTGAAACTACACAGCCAGGTCAGAGAACTGACTTGGTGGAGATCAGTGAGTGTCTGTCCATTAAAGAGTGTAAGGTCTTCTAAAGGTCTGTGCCAGAAGAACTATCGGTAGTTTGAAAGCTGACCTCCTCTTTGATTGTGAGTCCTTAGCCTGGGGTTCATGGAAAGGCCTCAAGTAATTGTGCTGCTGCTGCTACTGCTGCTAAGTCACTTCAGTAGTATCTGATTCTGTGCGACTGCATAGACGGCAGCCTACCAGGCTCCTCTGTCCCTGGGATTCTCCAGGCAAGAACACTGTTGCCATTTCCTTCTTCAGAGCTCCCCAGAAAATGTGTATGTGTGTGCATGCACACTTATTTTTTTTTTCCCTAGGAAGAGGGTTCTCAAGAGTTTACTATTATAGAGTGTCAAAGAGATATGATTATCTACCCTCAAAAAGGGTTTTTAAAATAGCAACCTGAAAAATTCTCATAGGAAACAAGATGGCTGACCATCTTAGACAGTGTTCTGTTTTAAGTTTTCACCAGCTGGTGTCCTAATGCGGATCATATAAATAAGCTATGTTTCTGGGAAGAGCAAAAAATAATAAATAAATAGATTAAACATGGAGTAAAAAGAAATGCCTTTATGTTCTAATCTCTAGGAGGTTAGTCAAATGCAAAGAAACTCATCTGTGAGTTTCTTTGATACATCACTCATCTATGCCATATCTCAGTATGCCAACAACTTTTTACTGTAATATTGTTTATTACTCTTCCAATACTGTACAAAAGTCTTAATTATTGGGAAGCAATGATTATTTATTAAAGACTTTTATTTTTATACATTGCCTTATTGTCTAACCCCCTTTTTGTTATTTCCCCGTTATAGTACCCAGTGGGCGCTGATATCCAACTCACCCATGCCTATTTCCTGTAATGGACGAACTTGATGCTAATGTGAGGTATGTTGCATTTTTATATACATTGTGCTATAAACTGTGGTTATTTGAACTCTAAGACTTCTGAAAAATCTATTTGGGTAGAGTTACAAAGGTAATAAATGTAGATTTTCTTCAACATTTCATATATCAATATAATCATGAATGTGGTACTGTTTATTAATTTTTTAAAATTACATTTACACTTAATTGGTAAGTATAATATAGCTGTAAATGATTCCAGATGCCTATGCTAAAAGTCAGTGTTACGGGAGATGGTGTTTCATGAAAATATTCATCTCTGTAACAGGAAGGAAGAAAATGTATTTAAATGGGGGTAAAAATAGCTTAAGAATATTTATATGTGCATCTAAATTTTAGATGCACACATAAATAGCTTTTTGTGACAAGTGCTAGTTTGCTAGTTCTTTTATCAACCAGATCGTTTTATTGTATGGCATAATGATTGCATGGTATAGTTACATAAAGCTAAATTATTTTTGTTTTCTTTTCCTGTAATTTCCTGCAACTCTTAGAGATCAAATAATAGGATGGCTCCTAGGGAAATTTTTTGTTTAAAGGCTTGCTGCATTTTATTCAGTATGACCAAATAATGTGAAAAAATGTATTCAATAAGATTTAAATGTTATGAATTGGCATTTGAGGCTGAAGATATCATCGATATCAATAGCTGGAAGACATCCTCAAAAAATACACTCTTGGTGCAAGCACAGGAACAGTTTTTCTTTCATTTGAGATCTGTAGGAAAGCACATTTCAGGTATACATCAGGGGCACCATGTGTCTGTGTTTGATGTAGGAGAACGCTGTGACAAAATGAAGCTGTCAAACATCTTGACAGAAACTCTACTGTAATGTGACTGGAGTTGCAAAGATGTACTATCACCCGAACCCAGGGGTTCCTGAAGGGTGGAATATGTCTCATGAATAATCCCTGGCACCTGATGGGTACCTAATAGGAGTTATTGATCAGCCAGTCATTGTGCTACATATATTTCAAACAGGGTGATGTTCTAGTACACTTAAGTATGCACAGAGACTCTATATTCAGCAATAAAGCATTTTACTCTCCCAATGGAAGCATCATGGGTTTTGTTATTTACCTAACATACTGACTTGATGCAGAGTCTTAGAACTTTAACACAGATTTTTAGGCTAGTGCTACATGTTTAATTTTCCTATATAAGTTTGGGACATTATTTGAACAGAGAAAGCATAATGGAATCTAAAGAGTTTCCATTTTACTTTTATTAATTAAAATTGCCAAAGTGAGCAATGTCAATGGCAATAAGTTTATCAAATTGTTTCAAGTTTCAGACACTGTGTTAAAGTGGATCAGTTGGTTAAAATGTACTTCTTTTTGGATAATTCAGATAGTGTGATCCCCAACATTTCTAGATTTTCAACATTTATTTATAGTGGCCTTGAATTGTAATAGCAGAATACAATTCAATTACATTAACATTAGCCTTTCTTTTGGGTGCTATAGAACTGTAATGCAGGATACAAGATGGTATCAGTCGTCAGAATCTTGTCTCTGGACCATCCTCTCTGTCTGATTTCTAAACTGATCCCATCAATATATGCTCACCCTCACCCATTCCCCCTCCATACCCACAGTATTAGTAATATGCAAATACAACAGACTTTCCACCCATTTTCTTCCCAGCCCACACTCTTGGTGTCCATGAAAGGACATTTATTTACCAAGTTGTGATGTGTGGATCACTAGTGATACATGATGATTTTAGGTGGTACATGAACATCTGTTTTATTTTAAAGTAAGTATTTTAAGGTAATTTTATGGTGGCAAGTAATGGTGGCTCAGACAGTAAAGAATCTGCCATCCCTAAATTGGGAGGATCCCCTGAAGAAGAGAATGGCTACTCACTCCAGTATTCTTGCCTGGGAAATCCCATGGACAGAGGAGCCTGGCAGGCTATAGTCCAAGGGGTCACAAAGAATCTGACATGACTTAGAGACTAACATTTAAACTTAATACTATTTTGCCACTGATCATAGTGAAATATAATTTTCTTCTAAAATACATTTACTTAAAATTTAAAAGTAAATTTTACTTAAAGAAAAATTTTATACAACTGTTAATTACATTTATCATGTTGTAGTTAAACTTATTCTGTAATTGGGGGTTAGCATCTTTTAACTGCCTTCATTCTTGTTGAGAGTAAATCCTAAGAACTTTCATGGCAAAGAAAAGTATTTTTTTCTATTTCTTTAAGTTTGTATCTGTACGAGATGGTGAAAGTGAAAGTCACTCAGTTGTGTCCAGCTCTTTGTGACCCCATGGACTGTATAGTCCATGAAATTCTCCAGGCCAGAATACTGGAATGGGTAAGTTATTCCCTTCTCCAGGGGATCTTCCCAACCCAGAGATTGAACTCAGGTCTCCCACACTGCAGGTGGATTCTTAACCATCTGAGCCACAGGGAAGCCCATATGTGATGGTGGATGTTCACTAAACTTATTGTTGTATTCATTTCATGATATATGTAAGTCAGCTCATTATGCTGTATACCTTAAACTTATACAGTGCTATAAGTCAATTATATCTCAATAAAACTGGAAAAGAATATTATGTACTTTTAAACTATTCATTAATAAATAAACGTGAAAAAATCCACACAGGTACTATGAAAACAACGAGAGTCCAAAAGCCCATATTTTAGGTATAACTAGATAGAATAAATTTTGTCATTTGAAGAGTAGAAACCAGAAATTCTTTCTTTGATAAGGAAATGTCTTCACTTGGTAGAGTGTCCATAAAGAGTGAAAGCCAAAGGGCCTGGGTTCCTGGCACATGAGAGGGATTTTTTAAGTTGCTCTGAAGACAGGAAAATGAGTGGCCAGAGGAGGGAGTGGTGGGAAAAGAGTAGATTCCAAGAAGAAGGAGAATCTGGATCCTCCTTAGCAGAAGGTAAGGTATCTAGTCGTGTAGTGGCTATAAAATGTTGAGAGGAGGTAGGTTGCATATTTTTTTGTTTGAAATGCATGATGTGTGTGATGACCTCTCCCAGCACTGAGTTCTATAGCAGAATTTTCTAGCTTGGTTAGGAAATCAGTGTTGAATATTTACTATGTATGAGGTCATCATAAGCTATAAACTTAACATGTATTATATCATTTAATTTTTAAAACAATCCTCCGAGGCACATCATTATTATCTCCATTTTACAATGTGTGGTAACTAAGGTACAAAGGGGTTAAGTAACCTGCTCAAGGTCATAAAATCACATTGCCTCCTACTATACTACAGATATTTTATATGAGTATGTGTGTGTAAGTTGGTGAGATGGCTGACACCCTTGTCTTGGTAAATGTAGTTTGGAAGAGAGAATGAATATGTGAGGATGAATACCCCAAAAAGCACAGGATGGGAGAAGAATATAAATGCCGGGGAAATTTCAGAAATCTGAGAGAAAGATTCCTATGGGATATAGAATTGAAAGACTCCATCCAATTTTTCCCAGATATCAAGGAATAGAGAGGTCTTAGGATGACATTTAGGGCTAAATAAAAATGTCTAGCATTTAAGTATTTTGTCAGGTCATACTGAACACCTAATTTTTGGTTTGTTCAGTTTCATTTAATTGAGTTTATTATTTCATCTTGATCCTTGCTGTTGTATATCTACTGTTATTGACTATAAGCATCAGAAACTAACTTGCTAATATATTCAAAGGTAATTTGGGGGAAGCTATAATGTGTAGGTTCAAAGAATTAAGGTGAACATTCTGGGGGTCTAGGCTTCAGAAATAGATTTAAAGGACTAGATCTGATAGACAGAGTGCCCGATGAACTATGGATGGAGGTTTGTGACATTGTACAGGAGATAGGGATCAAGACCATCTCCAAGAAAAAGAAATGAAGAAGAGCAAAATGGATGTCTGAGGAGGCCTTACAAATAGCTATGAAAAGAAGAGAAGCAAAAAGCAAAGGAGAAAAAAAAAGATATTCCCATCTGAATGCAGAATTCCAAAGAATAGCAAGGAGAGCTAAGAAAGCCTTCCTTTGCAATCAGTGCAAAGAAATAGAGGAAAACAACAGAATGGGAAAGACTAGAGATCTCTTCAAGAAAATTAGAGATACCAAGGGAACATTTCATGGAAAGATGGGCTCAATAAAGGACAGAAATGGTATGGACCTGACAGAAGCAGAAGATATTAAGAAGAGGTGGCAAGAATACACAGAAGAACTGTACAAAAAAGATCTTCATGACTCAGATAATCACGATGGTGTGATCACTCACACTCAGCTAAAGCCAGACATCCTGGAAGGTGGAGTCAAGTGGGCCTTAGAAAGCCTCACTACAAACAAAGCTAGTGGAGGTGATGGAATTCCAGTTGAGCTATTTCAAACCCTAAAAGATGATGCTGTGAAAGTGCTGCACTCAATATGCCATCAAATTTGGAAAACTCAGTAATGGTCACAGGACTGGAAAAGGTCAGTTTTCATTCCTATCCCAAAGAAAGGCAATGCCAAAGAATGCTCAAACTACCGTACAATTGCACTCATCTCACATGGTAGTAAAGTAATGCTCAAAATTTTCCAAGCCAGGCTTTAGCAATACATGAACCATGAACTTCCAGATGTTCAAGCTGGTTTTAGAAAAGGCAGAGGAACCCGACAACAAACTGCCAACATCCACTGGATTATCGAAAAAACAAGAGAGTTCCAGAAAAATATCTACTTCTGCTTTTATTGACAATGCCAAAGCCTTTGACTGTGTGGATCACAATAAGCTGTGGAAAATTCTGAAAGAGATGGGAATACCAGACGATCTGACCTGTCTCTTGAGAAACCTGTATGCAGGTCAGGAAGCAGCAGTTAGAACTGGACATGGAACAACAGACTAGTTCCAAATAGGAAAAAGTATGTCAAGTCTGTATATTGTCACCCTGCTTATTTAACTTATATGCAGAGTACATCATGAGAAACACTGGGCTGGTAGAAACACAAGCTGGAATCAAGATTGCTGAGAGAAATATCAATAACCTCAGATATGCAGATGGCACCACCCTTATGGCAGAAAGTGAAGAGGAACTAAAGAGCCTCTTGCTGAAAGTGAAAGAGGAGAGTGAAAAAGTTGGCTCAAGCCTCAACATTAAGAAAACTAAGATCATGGCATTTGGTTCCATCACCTCATGGGAAATAGAGGGGAAACAGTGGAAATAGTGTCAGACTTTATTTTGGGGGGCTCCAAAATCACTGTAGATGGTGATTGCAGCCATGAAAGCAAAAGATGCTTACTCCTTGGAAGGAAAGTTATGGCCAACCTGGATAGCATGTTGAAAAGCAGAGGCATTACTTTGCCAACAAAGGTCCGTCTAGTCAAGGCTATGGTTTTTCCAGTAGTCATGTATGGGTGTGAGAGTTGGGCAGTGAAAAAGGCTGAGCGTGAAAGAATTGATGGTTTTGAACTGTGGTGTTGGAGAAGATCTTGAGAGTCCCTTGGATTTCAAGGAGATCCAACCAGTCCATCCTAAAGGGGATCAGTCCTGGGTGTTCATTGGAAGGACTGATGTGGAAGCTGAAACTCCAATACTTTGGCCACTTCATGCGAAGAGTTGACTCGTTGGAAAGACCCTGATGCTGGGAAGGATTGGGGGCAGGAGGAGAAGGGGATGACAGAGGATGAGATGGCTGGATGGCATCACTTACTTGATGGACAAGGGTTTGGGTAGACTCCGGGAGTTGGTGATGGACAAGGAGGCCTGGCATGCTGCAGTTCATGGGGTTGCAAAGAGTCGGACACGACTGAGCGACTGAACTGAACTGAACTGAAGGCTTGCAAATAAAAGAGAACTTTGAGAATTCTAGTAGAGCTAAAATGTGGAACAATGGTCAACTATAGGAAGAAGTGATTAGTACATTTCTGCATCGTGGATGATGTCCAACTATTTGCTCTATCAATATATGCTGTTTAAGAATCAGAATCAGATGTTTGATTGACCAGGCTAAGTCATGTGACAATTTGTTGTCCAGAATTCATGATGGGAGGTGGATATCACTCAGGAAGATGGCATGCAATGGAATGGAGGAAAGTTAAATCCTCTGAAGAAATTTGTACTTTTTAGAAAGGGGGACTTGAGGTTTGGTAGCCAAAATATGTCAATGTCCAACTCCATTTGTTTTATTGCAGTTGGATTTATCTATGGCATTTATAAGTAAGTTGCTCCATGGGTAAACAAAAATATGTAAGGGTTCCTTCATTAGTTTAATATAATTAGTTAAGCACCTAAATGATGTGCCAGGAAGAGTTAACATAAAATGCCTGTTCTTAAAGATCTCAAGCTAGAAGACCGTTATACAGATAGAACTTAGTAAAATGACAAGAGAACCTGAATAGTGAGCTATATACAATGAGCTATATTCTCTGTGAACTAACTATAATGTACAAGCTGGAATCAAGATAGGTGGGAGAAACATCAACAACCTCAGAGATGCAGATGATACCACTCTAATGGTAGAAAGCAAAGAGGATCTAAAGGGCCTCTTGATGAGGATGAAGGAGGAGAGTGAAAGAGACAGTTTAAGACTAAGGATTAAAAAAATTAAGATCATGGCATCCTCCCCCAGTACTGCATGGCAAATAGAAGGGAAAAAATTGAAAGTAGTGACATATTTCCTCTTATTGGACTCCAAAATCGCTGCTGATGGTGACTGCAGCCATGAAATCAGAAGACAATTGCTTCTTGGCAGGAAAGCAATGGCAAACCTAGTCAGTGTGCTGAAAAGCAGAGACATTACCTTGCTGACAAAGGTCCGTATATCAAGGTTATGGTCTTCCCAGTGGTCACATACAGTTCTGAGAGCTGGAGCGTAAAGAGGACAAATGCCAAAGAATTGATGCCTTCGAACTGTCGTGCTAGAGAATACTCCTGAAAGCCCCTTGGAAAGCAAGATCAGTCAGTCTTAAGGGAGACCAACCCTAAATATTCACTGGAAGGACTGAAGCTGAAGCTCCAGTATTCTGGTCATCTAATGCGAACAGATGACTCATTGGAGAAGTTCCAGATGTTGGGAAAGATTGAGGGCAAAGGAGAAGAGGGCATCAGAGGATGATATGGCTGGACAGCATCACCGATGCAATGAATATGAACTTGGGTAAACTCTGGAAGATAGTGAGAGACAGGGAGGCCTGGTGTGCTGCTGTCCATGGGTTCCCTGAGTCAGACACAACTGGATGACTCAACAACAACAACAACAAAAAAAGAAGAAATAAATACTAGGTCTGGATTTTAGAAATAGGAGAAGCATTACAAGCATTTTTCCCTTAAGAACTTTCATTGCAGAGAGCAATTGATGTAGGATGGATTGACTCAGGATGAAAAGCCAGCAGTGAATCAGGCCCTGGAGGGGCAAGTTCCTGATGAGTCCTAACCTTTGATAAGTAGTGTCTCACATACCTTGCAGCCATCTCTTTCCAGACAATCTAACACACACCTGATGTCAGTTTTTGGTCTCTTTGCTTCTTGTTGGGGCTCTGTAAGACAACAGCATTCTTTTTGTAGGGTTGAAGAAAGGAAAATGGAAACAGTGGCTTTGGTGACTTTGTAGCAGACTCTCTTTGAGGATATCACTGGCCTGCATTTGGCTGTGAACCTGGCAGTTCCTAACCCCTGTGCTCATCCCCAAGCTGCTGTGGCTGCTTAATGTGGCTCCAAAATAGTTACTGCCCAACTTCAGACATAACCCATGCTTTTTTCCCCCAAGTTGTGTAGCCCTTTACTAGCAACTAAAATAGAAGGTATCTGTTGTACAACATGGATAGTAATTGACTATAACTGAAGATTTTTATATTCTAAAGGCTGGAAGCTTTTTAACCTGTGCTTTTTGTTTTAACTACTAGATTCTTCTCACTGACATGTGTCTTTCCTCAGCTCATGTATGAGTCCTAAAGGTGACCCAGGTTTGCATCCTTTTCTTCCTGCTGTTTATTGCACATGAACAGTTTCTACTTTCCAAGAATTTTTTTTCTAACAGTTTCTAATTCCACAAAGTATAGAGTACAGGCCGTAGTTAAGTAAGAGCAGAGAAGTTCAAATATTCGCAAATTTGCTCTTTGAAGATTTCTCAAGATAAAGACCTCAGACATTGAATGGAGAGAAAATTTATTTTTTTAATGTTAATTCTTTTTATTTTATTTTTCAGTTTTTTTATCTCTTTATTTTTGTATTTTTTGTGATGGTTTTTATTTTTCATTCTATTGGTTGCTCTCAATTGTATTATCTAACACAATTGTCTATTTTGTCATTTATTCCTTAATTTGAATGATAGTGAAATTTATCAATATTTGGTTATTTCTCCTTTCCCTCTGCCCTTCAAAATTATATAATTTTAATTGAATATATTATTTTCCTCAGTGTTTCCCTTTATATTCTTAAATATACACTTTCATCTCTATGACTTGATTTATTGATTTTAAATACTCTTTTCTGAGCACAAAATATAGATTAATTAGAAAGTAACATATTCATATATGTGGTTCTATTCCACCTTCTGTCGAACTTCCTCTCTTGGCTTCTGTCTAATCATTTTAATTCTGTATTGTTGAGGTTTATCATGTACAGATTGTTCTACAGCCACAATTTATCTTTGACAAAGTCCTGTAGTTCAGAATATTTAAAGCTCACCTTGAATCATTTTCCTATTATTTTCCCTTCAAATATATAATTTACCCAAGGATATTTTTTTAATTTTATTTATTTTTAATTGGGGGATAATCGCTTTACAATGTTGTGTTGACATATGTCACCATGAATCAGCCATAGGTATACATATGTCCCCTCCATCTTGACCCTCTCTCCTACCTCCCACCCCATTCACACCTCTAGGTTGCCACAGAGCACCAGATTTGAGCTCTCTGCGTCATACAGTAAATTTCCACTGGCTATCTAATTTTACATATGGTAATGTATATGTTTCAATGCTACTTTCTCAATTTGTCCCACTCTCTTCTTCTCCCGCCCCCCTTGGGTATCCACAAGTCTGTTTTCTTTTAGCTGTGGCTTCCTCCTAGCCTTGACTCATCTCCCTGCTCCAGTACACTTTCCTGGTGCACTGCCTCTCTTCAGTAAGACCACCTTGGTTTAAGACTCTGTTTCTCCTCTAAAGAATAACTGTTATGCTTTCTCATTAATGTTTCTCATTAGCAATCAAAGCAGCATCATATAGGAATGATGAATCGTGTAAATGGTAGCATTTCCCTCCTTTTGCTATGGTTTCTAGCAGTCAGAACTGCATGTATAACTACCATTAGCAAGTATAGAAGATCTTTAGGCACTTATTGTGGCTCTAACATGCCTTTATTTTATTTTTTCAACTCTTTTTTCCACTTCATCTTGTTTCTTTTGAATTTTTTTAACTACATCTTATATTGTTTATTTTTGTAAGCCACTTTAAGGAATGAAGGAAAGAAGGAAGAGAGGGAGAAAAAACCCAAGAAGCATTTTTTTTCCCCAAGGGAGAATCTTTCTTCTTTCTTTGGTAGGGTTTGCCACGTGACAGAGAGCCACTAAGCATCACTGAACAGAAGATCAAAATGGCAAGCTTTTGGCACAAATAAATCTGAATAAATACCAAAAGCTGAATACTTTAAAATATAAAATATATACACAATGTAAATGCAGTCACCTGTTGTACACACGTCACAACGTTAATTAAAAACCATGACATGATAAGTATTTGGCTTCAAGTTACAGTTGACCCTTGAACAACATGGATTTGAGCTGTTTGAATCCACTTGTATGCAGATTTTTTCAATAGTAAATGCTACATTATTGCATGGTTTAAGGTTGGTTGAATCCATGGATGTGCAACTGTTGGTACAGAGGGCCAACTATAAGAAGTTATACACAGATTTTCAACTGCTCAGAGAGTCAGTACCCCTTACCCCTGAGTTATTCAAAGTTTAGCTCTAATTACCCAATTGCCTTAATTCTGTCATGGCACTAAGTTGCAATTCACTACTTCAAATCAGTAAATAAAATTCATTGGAAATCAGTGTGACTACAGGAGTTAATTGAAATGATCCAATTTTAGCAAAGGGAAAAAAAAATAATTTTACAAATTAGAGACTGTTGTATAACACAGGGAAGTTCAAGCTGGTACTCTGTGATGACCTAGAGGGGTGGAATGAGGAGAGAGGGTGGGAGGGAGGGGATATATGTATGCTTACAGCTGATTCACTTTGCTGTATGGCAGAAACCAATACCACATTGTAAAGTAATTATCCTCCAATAAAAATAAATTTTAGAAGATAAATAAAAATAAATTTTTAAGTTAAAAAACAAGGGAGTTGATTTCTGGTTTGATTATTAGTACTGGAGATAGTACTTGTGTGTATGTGTTTAGTCACTAAGTCATGTCTGACTCTTTGCAACCCATGGGTTATAGCCTGCCAAGCTCTGTCCCAGGCAAGAATACTGGAATGGGTTGCCATTTCCTTCTCCAGGTGACAATACTTAGATTTCACTAAAAACTCAGGATGGAGTTAGAACTTTTAATGCTAAATATCCTAAAGCTTTGAAATAACTCCTAGAGTTTAAAATCAAGGTGTACAAGTTGTCAACCCTGAAGACTTATCAATATGTAATTGATTTGGAAGCAGAGTTAATTCATGTTTGTAACCTGGTAATTCCAACTGTGAGCATGTGCAACTTTAAGTCAGTGAAATGTTTTGCAGGAAATCTCTTTTCAGGCTTTGAAATTATGACATGCATTAGCATATAAGGAGAAAGTGAGTGGGTACCATTTAAAAGGGGTTATTTTTATGTTGCTTTAGAAATGTAAATGAGAATCATATTCAACATTAATACTTGACTGATACAATGGTGATTATTCAGTCAGTTTTCTGATTAGATCAGAAGCCTACAAACTGGAACTTACCTTGTTCCTCATGGGGTCACAGGGGACCTTAAAGAGGAGGATGACATTTATGGTCCTAAAACAACAGTCTCTTGCAATGTGTGAAATTTGCTGGTTGTGGCTTGAAGCTAGCAATCCTCTACATGATGTCACTCCATTTGGCTTCCAAAGTACATATACCACAATGATATCAACTGGAACCATCACAGGAAGTTGAAAGAGTGGGATTTTGGGAAACAAAACGACATGGGTTCAAGTCTTGGCTTTGAACTAGTTATTTCATTCTCAGATCCTTTAGTTTTGGCATCTTGAAAATGGAGTTTTTGTAAGGATTATAAATAATGTAGGTAATACTCTTAACATAGTGTCTCACACATACGTGCATCAAACAAATGGTGAATATTGTCTTTAATGATCACAATAATCATGAGATACAGGCTTTTATTACCCCAAGGACTGCTGATTAGCTTCTCTATAAGTTTCTTGATTGCTTAAATTTGATATCCATTTAATTGGCTGACCTTATTAATCACTTGTTCAATTTTGTGACTGTCCTTGATTGTGCCCATTCTCTGCTGAGAAAACTGAGGCTCTCCCAAAGGTGTTAGAAAACCTTCAGTGTTGGGTCTCACAAGTGGCATAATTGGGATACTCTTCTCTACCCTATTCAGCACTGTTTTCCCTTTACTCTGCATCTTCCATGAACATGGATTCATTCCTGTTTGGAAATTGGAGGATCTAGGATTCAATCCTATGTCTTGTTAACTCTTAGTCTTGTGCTCTGTTCAATAAAGCCATCTCTCCATTAGATGCAACGCATCCCTTAACTGATGATTTTTTGTTTAGAGGAAAGCGCCTCTGACTTCTTCCTTTCTGTTTCTTTGTGTATCAGTGTCCTGTTGGGACAATAGAGGCTGTTTAATAAATTTCAAACAAAGGTAGGTCACAAAGCTCCCTGAAAGGAAAGGAAGAAGGGGGTATTTACCAGAGGCATGAAGCTTAGGGAACTGTTGCGAGCCCTGGTATCATCATATTTGTTGCTTACTGCTGTCACTGCTAATGACACTTCCAGATACTGGAGAGAAATGGTTCTTTTTTCCTCTCAAAGTCCAGTTTCCCATTCTTGACCTCTTATTTAGAGAACATAACCAGAAGATAGATAGTAAGGAAGTACTGAAAGTAGACTTTTAGATCTCTACCCTCTCTGATTGGGAGCCACATTTCTATAATAGGTAAAGCCAGTGTTTTTACCGGGGATTGCTTGATGTCAGAGTCTAAGTTTCAGTTTGCTTGTGCTGAGATTTCTGTGTTGTAGAGTATCTGTTCTGTACATTTTAAGACTTGGGTTTCCAAACTAAAGGCCTGGCACGTACATTTGTTTGGCCTGTCTCAGTTTTTAAAAATTGACGTAAGCTCTTGTGGGGAGCCTGGGCACTCTCCAGTTTCCAGAGTAGCAGTGAGTTGTATTACCTGCAAACAGCCATTATGTTACCCCCTCCCTAGCCATAGCATTCAGTGGGTCAAGGAGTTCAATCTGCCTACCACACCCTCCAAGACGTTTTATTTTATTACTTAAATTTTGAAAATGGGGTAAGAACCATTTTCGATTTTATAGACCATATTATGACATTTAGTACCTGCTATTTTTCTCCCTGGAAATTTGTTTTATTATCAGTTAGCAAATAGGGTTGTATTGAATTAAAGAACTTTTTCAATTAAGGAATTGAAACAGGTTTCTAACTAAATATCTGGTAAATGATTACCATTTTATCAGTCAGGTAATGATGTGCAGGCAGTGTTCTTATTTGCATTTCTAAAGAACTGTAAGAATAATCTTTTTTTCCCCCATTCTCTCTGCCCACTCACTTGCTCCTGAACTTATAATGGCTTTATTAATTTCAGTGCTTGAAAAAAGTATTATACAAAGAACTCATCCTTGAATGTTCAATACTATCATGTATTTTGCTTAATAGATATAGATGCATATTTATTGTAAGGTCTCACTGTCTGCAGTGTAACTGGCTTTTTTAGCCTCACCATATCTCAAGTGTCACCACTGTTCATTATGTATAATTATTGCAATCCAAACCCTCAAAGTTGAATTCTAGAAAAAGTGCATGTGTAGATAATATAGCACTCCTTTGTTGTTGATGGTCAGTCGCTAAGTTGTGTCTAACTCTTTGCAACCCCATGAACTGCAGCACGCCAGGCTTCTCTGCCCATCACTATATCCCTGAGTTTGCTCAAACTTATGTCCATTGAGTCAGTGATGCCATCCAACCATCTCATCTTCTGTCAACCCTTCTCTTCCTGCCTTCAATCTTTTCCAACATAGGTGTCTTTTCAATGAGTTAACTCTTCGCATTAGATGGCTAAAATATTGGATCTTCAGCTTTAGCATCAGTCCTTCCAATGAATACAGTTCAGTTCAGTTGCTCAGTCATGTCTGACTCTTTGCGACCCCATGAACCACAGCACACCAGGCCTCGCTGTCCATCACCAACTACTAGAGCTTACCCAAACTCATTTCCATTGAGTTGGTGATGCCATCCAACCATCTCGTCCTCTGTTGTTCCCTTCTCCTTCTGCCCTCAATCATTCCTAGCATCAGGGTCTTTTCAAATGAGTCAGTTCTTCACATCAAGTGGCCAAAGTACTGGAGTTTCAGCTTCAACATCAGTCCTTCCAATGAACACCCAAGACTGATCTCCCTTAGGATGGACTGATTGGATCTCCTTGCAGTCCAAGGGACACTCAAGAGTCTTCTCCAACACCACAGTTCAAAAGCATCAATTCTTCGGTGCTCAGCTTTCTTTATAGTCCAACTCACACATCCATACATGACCACTGGAACAACCATAGCCTTGACTAGACGGACCTTTGTTGGCAAAGTAATGTCTCTGCTTTTTAATTTGCTGTCTAGGTTGGTCATAACTTTCCTTCCAAGGAGTAAGCGTCTTTTAATTTCATGGCTGCAGTCACCATCTGCAGTTATTTTGGAGCCCAAAAAAATAAAGTCAGCCACTGTTTCCACTGTTTCCCCATCTATTTGCCATGAAGTGATGGGACTGGATGCCATGATCTTAAGTTTTCTTGATGTTGAGGATTAAGCCAACTTTTTCACTCTCCTCTTTTACTTTCGTCAAGAGGCTCTTTAGTTATTCTCCACTTTCTGCCATAAGGGTGGTGTCATCTGCATATCTGAGGTTATTGATATTTCTCCCAGCAATCTTGATTCCAGCTTGTGCTTCACTCAGCCCAGCATTTCTCATTATGTGCTCTGCATATAAGTTAAATAAGCAGGGCGACAGTCTGTTGTTCCATGCCCAGTTCTAACTGTTGCTTCCTGAACCTGCATACAGGTTCCTCAAGAGGCAGGTCAGGTGGTCTGGTATTCCCATCTCTTTCAGCATCTTCCACATAATATAATTTTATTTATTTATTATTTTATTTACAGAATATCATTTTATTTATTTTATTTTATTCTTTATTCCACAGAATATTCCGATGAATATTCAGGACTAATTTCCTTTAGTGTTTACTGGTTTGATCTCCTTCTGTCCAAGGGACTGTTAAGAGTCTTCCCTAGCACCACAGCATTGATTCTTCAGTGCTCAGCCTTCTTTATAGTCCAACTCTCACATCCATACATGACTACTGGAAAAACCATAACTTTGATTACATGGACCTTTGTCAGCAAAGTGATGCCTCTGCTTTTTAATATACTGTCTAGGTTTGTCATAGCTGTTCTTCCAAGGAGCAATTGTTTTTTAATTTTGTGACTGTAGTCACTGTCCAGAGTGATTTGGGAGCCCGAGAAATGAAATTTGCCACTGTTACCATATTTTCCGCACCTATTAGTCATAAAGTGATGGGACTGGATACCATGATCTTAGTTTTTTGAACGCTGAGTTTTAAGCCAGCTTTTTCACTCTTCTTTCACCTTCATCAAGAGGCTCTATTTTCTCTTTACTTTCTCCCATTAAAGAAGTATCATCTGCATATCTGAGGTTGTTGATACTTCTCCCAGCAATCTTGATTCCAGCTTGTGATTCATCCATTCCAGCATTTCACATGATGTACTCTGCATGTAAGTTAAATAAGAAGGGTGATAGTATACAGCCTCGACTCTCTCCTTTCCCAATTTTAAACCAGTATGTTGTTCCATGCCCAGTTCTAACTGTTGCTTCTTGTTGTGCATACAGTTTTCTCAGGAAGCAGGTAAGGTGGTCTGGTATTCCCATCACTTTAAGAATATGCCACAGTTTGTTGTGATCCATACAGTCAAAGGCTTTAGCATAGTCAGTGAAGCAGATGTAGACACATTTTTGGAATTCCCTTGCTTTTTCTATGATCCAGCATATGTTGGCAATTTGAATTCTAGTTTCTCTGCCTTTTCTAAATCCAGCTTGAACATCTGGAAGTTCTTGGTTCATGTACTGCTGAAGCCTAGCTTAAAGAATTTTGAGTATAACCTTGGTGGAGTGTAAAATTAGTGCAATTATACACTAATTTGAACATTCTTTGACCTTGCCTTTCTTTGGGATTGAAATGAAAACTGATCTTTTCCAGTCCTGTGGCCACTTCTGAGTTTTCCAAATTTGTTGACAAAATGAGTGCAGTGCTTTAACAGCAGCATCTTTTAAGATTTGAAATAGCTCAGCTGGAATTCCATCACCTCCACTAGCTTTCTTTGTAGTGATGATTCCTAAGACCCACTTGACTTTATGCTCCAGAATGTCTGGCTCTAGATGAGTGACTACATCATCATGGTTAACTGAGTCATTAAGAGCTTTTTTGTATACAGTTCTTCTGTGTATTCTTGCCACCTTTTCTTAGTATCTTCTGCTTCTGTTAGGTCCTTGCCATTTTTGTCCTTTATTGTGCCTATTTTTGTATAAAATGTTCCCTTGGTATCTCCAGTTTTTTAAAAGAGATCTTTAGTCTTTCCCGTTCTGTCACCATGGATCTGATCCACTGTCCAGGAACCAGAACTCCTAAGCTGCTTTTTAAATATGAAAAAAAAAAAAAAAACCTACTTCTCAGCTTGTGAAAAATACTGGTAATAGTAAATGAAGAAAACTAGATATGGAAGGTCCAGAAACGTGATCAGTGTGCACAGAAGAGGGAAAAGTCATGTCATGTATTGTGGGAGGATAACTCTGAGTGCAGGCTGAATTACGGTGGATGACAGGAACTAGGAGCCCAGGGACTCCAGAGACTTGTCCAGAGAACAGTGGATGAGGACCAGAACTAAGATTGAGGAAACAGGGATAGAGGAATAAGACACAGATTCTAGAGAAAGTAAAGAAGTAGAATTTCCGGTAGAAAATTGAATGAGCAAGAAGAGGAAGACATTTTGAAGGTGACATGAAGGAGTAGGGTGTATGGAGAAACAGAGTATAGTTTGGAGCTGGTAGAGATGGAAGAAACTGTGAGACATTCTGGTGATAAACAACTAATAGAAAGTTGGGTAAATTAGTGTGGAGCTCAGAAGGGAAATGTTTGGGGAAAGATTCTGATCCCATATGATGCATGATGAAATAGATGTTGACCCCCAAAGCTTTAATGATCTTCTAGACATGGGAAAAATGAATGTAGCTTTCTAGAGAGACTGCCTATATATGAAATAACTTCCTTCTTGAGGCTTCAGGAATTATTTCATACTCTAACTTACAAGTAATAAAGAAGTTTTGTACAATTAGTATGCGTGTGAAAGTTACAACTATGACCCTATTGAATTTCTAAACTCAGAAAGCTTATGGTAACAAGCTACCTGTTGTACATCTGGAAGTAGTAAGTTATTTAATTTGTGCTTTCGTTCCTAGTCACTGTGATTGTGAGAATTGAGTCAAATATTTTTCATGGTAAATAAATTAATGACTCATGAGGGTTATGATGTAAGAAATGCACAAGTATTTGGAAAATAAACAGTGCATTGATTTAGTGTGAGTTTTATACAGGTGATTATAATTAAGGATTTCAACTAATGTAGTACTTTAGTAGAAGATAGGATAAAATTCCCTCCTTAAAAGGGATTCTTTTGGTGGCTTGTTGTGGAATTGAACTGAATTTTTTCATTGCATCATTTACAGAAGTTTTTGAAAATAAATTGAGTTGCCCCCAAAGAATCTCGAGAATCAGGAAAATTTTGGCAGGTTTCTGTTTTTAACTACAAACTTGTTATTTTCTGTGATTGTGTCATTGATGACTATCCAGTTTGACACTCCTAATTGATGGGAAGAAGTACCAGCCAACTAGTCTGGCTTGTTGAAAGATTTTATAGGCGTCCCAGAACAGTTCTCTGGGCAATCAGCCTGAGGTCAGGGTTGTGATTTTTTACACTAGCAAAAGAGGAATTGGCTGTGGGCAAAGATCAACTTTGGAATCTGGGAAGTGTGGGAAGAAGAGCAGAAGAGAAAAAGATTCAATCCACTTCAGAGAAGAATTTTGCTTCCAAGAACCTCATTTAAATTGTTTGCAGGAACATTGATGCTGCTAATTAAAATCAGGGAAGTTGAAAGGTATTTAAAGTATCTCATCTAGTCAAGAAACCCTAAGCAGTTAGTCATATTTTTAAAAAATTTGTAATTCATATTTGATTAATTGTGACATGCTTCTGTCCAATTATGCTGAACTGATGAGGTTTAACTCTGTGGGGAAAAAAAAAACAACCTACTGGTAACCTTTTCACACCAGCTTAATTTTAACACTACTTCGTTTAGAATTATGTAACCTTGACTCTGCAACCCTCTTCTTCCCTTCCTGTAATTTATGTCATTAGATCTCACTGTTTCTTTTCTAAGTGACTGGTGTCCTTACCAAACACCTTTCTTGACTATGGCTGTCCTACCTCCAATTCATTTAGCAGTCCCAGACAGGCCATCTTCTATAGCTTAAACTTCCTATTCACACTTCAAACTGAAACTCATCTTCTACAGACCCACAAGCCTTCCCACCCTGCCCTCTATGCTCCCAGAGCTCTGTATATGAATTGCTGTTATCAATTGTTTTTAATTGTCAGAGTTGATTGTAGTTTTCTGTTTAATAGGTCTGCCTCCTTTGCTGGATTTCATGTTGTTATTGTTGTTCTTTGGCTGCTAAGTGGTGTCCGACTCTTCTGCCACCGCATGGACTGTAGCCTGCCAGGCTCCTCTGTCCATGGGATTTCTTCAGGCAAGAATATGGGATGGGTTGCCATTTCCTTCTCCAGGGGATCTTCCTGGCCCCAGGGCTCGAGCCTGTGTCTCCTGCATTGGCAGGTGAATTCTTTACCACTGAACCACCAGGGAAGCCTGGATTTCATATAGCCAGCATTTAGTACACTCTCTAGCATATTATAGTGTTGGAGGTAAAAATTTAGCTGAAATTGAGAACACCTTTATGTTTCACCTTACAACTCTTTAGGCAAGATCTCATCATCACTGAAGACCTATCTTAGACAGGTTTGCACCCAGTAGATATTAACAGTCTCCACCCTCTACCCCTCACCCCGCCAAACACTGAATTTCACTTGTAGTTATGGATTCTGAGGCTATGAGATTTAGAGACAAGATAGGTGGATAGAAAGAATACCAGTTCTCTATTTGAAGTTGGAAAGACCTCTCTGGTGAGGCTCTTTACAAATTTCATGGCATGGGACCTCTAGAGACTGGGCTCATGGTCCCTTTACCTGGGATGGACTCCTGTGCAGTGTTGCCGTCACCACCACCATTCCTGCTGTGTCTCACTGACAGGTATCAAGCACTCAGTAATGTAGGTGTGGGGCTTCCCTGGTGGCTCAGTAGTAAAGAATCCCCCTGTCAATGAAGGAGACATGGGTTCAGTCCCTGGTCTAAGAAGACCCCACATGCTGAGGAGGAACTAAGCCCAGGCACCACAACTATTGAGCCTGTGCTCTGGTGCCCGGGAGCCTCAACCATTGAAGCCTGCATGCCCTAGAGTCCAAGTACCACAACAAGAAAAGCCACCACACCTAGAGAGTAGTTCCCACTAACCACAACTAGAGAAAAGTCCACGTAGCAGCGAAGACCCAGCACAGCCAAAAATAAATTAATTAAATTAAATAAGTAAAATTAAAAAAAATATTGTAGGTGCTATGCTAAGCCCTTTATAAGTTCTTTTTCATTCATTCCATATAATAGTTCTGTGAAGGGGGTGCACTTATCATCTGCATTTTATAGATGGTAACATTGAAACATATTAAGCCAGTATTATTAAGTCAAGTCCTAAAACCACCATTTCTTATTTACTTCTACAGCTTGTACTACTACTTCAACTATTACTAGTAATTCTATTATTTCTACTGTTTGTACTACCATAGCTTTGAGTTTCTAATACTTTCTTTGTTCTGAATCCTATGCTAAGTGCTTTATGGACACTGCCTTGTGTCCCTGGGGAACATTACAGATGGGCAGCTCTGAGAAAGGCTGTGCCATCCCAGAGAGAGGACGCTGTGTGCTCTATGATCAGAGGGAGTTAGGTCCTTTTCAACGGGCATTCTGTTTCTCTATGACTGCCTCATTCTCTAGAATTCTTCCTCATCTCTAATAAGAAGTTTGTTAGATGCATTACTTCTGCTTTTCTTTTTGCCATACTCAGAGGAGACTGAGCTCCTGAGGACCTGGAATGTTAGCACAATTATGGTCCTTCAGGGACCTTAAGAAAGTTGAAGTTTCTCCCATATATCAGAGTTCCCATTGTGGTGTCCTGGAAAGTGGACGCCTGCTTCTGCTTGAAAATTCTAATCCTCTTTTTAAGTATGTCCAGGTAATTGGCTAAATTAGACTTAATCATCAGTTCAATCCAGATTGTTTTGTATTTCAGTGAAGAAAGGTAACCATGGTGAGATTGTGTCAAATTATGCAATATTTTAATAGTCAAGTCTGGCAATAGGTTTTATTTTATGGATTGTTAAGTATGTGTCCTCTGTCCCTTTACTCTTTCATTTTCTGTGCTGTAGTTCAGCCTCCTACTTCTTTGTTTGCCCAGTTGCTGTCTCCATCTCTTCCCACAGAGCAAACATTGTCTGCATCTGCCTCGTAGGGACAAGTTCATTGGGCTCGATGGCTTGCCTTAAGACCAAGTCAGGCAGCTAGTTGAAAGCCACTGGGGAGCCAGGAGCCCTTTTTCACTCAGTCCCTGGGTTTCCCAAGCAGATGACTCTATTTTAAGAATAACTGATACCTTTTCTCCTCTGTCACCTTTCCCTGTTCCCTGCTGTCTTTCCTCTCCTCCTCTTCCTCTTCTATATTGTGTTACTGGCATGTCATCTTGCATCCCTCTGCCCTGACTCCTCTAGTTTTGTCTTTCTCTTGCCTTTCCACTCTGACCAGGACTTCCTCTCTCCTTCACAACCCATCACTTTCTACCTCTTCTTCTTTTCTCAATGTTTTTATCTCCCCTAACCTCTCACTTAGGTCATTGGCAAACATTTCCTTTTTGTTTCACAAATGGATTTTCAGGAATACTTAGGTACATATTTGTAAACTGACAAGTATTCACCAACTATCCACAATATGTGTGGCTATATGTAGTGAAAAGCAACATGAGATAGTAATTCTGGCTAATGATAAGACCTCATATTTACAGTTTATTTACATGGTATTTCAGAGTCTACATTGTGGTTTCACATCCATTGTTATCTAATTCTCACAGCATCCAGCAAAATAGGGCAACTATTATTAACCTAACTTACAGATAAAAGAAATAAAAATTTGAGAGGTTATGAAAGATATTTTTAGTGCTTAAAGTCATACCACTGGTGTATGCTAGAACCAAGGTTAGAACTCAGATGTTTTCATTCTCAGTCCCACATTATTTTTAAACTATACATTGGGCAGTAGGTGCACACAAAGAGTATCATAAGTATATCAGCATGATAACAGTGATGTTATATTATATAACTAGAGGCATGATGTTAAAACCTAGGTATTTGTCCTCGGCTGGGACATGTGGAAAGGTTAACTGAAGTTTGGTGAGAAACAACTAATACCTAAAGACAAATTATCCATCAGGATAGATTTGTTTATGGAGAAACATAACAGGTGCATGATGGAAAGGTCAGTCCATAAAATGTTGTTTTAACAAGCAACTGGCATCAGGAAAATCCAGCAAATGATAATATTCATAGCCAGCAGTGGGGAATCTGGAAATCAACCATTTAAAATCATATAGTTAGATCATTGTCCTAGGGAGGTTTCACAAGAGGTACTAGGGACCGGTGGGAAGACTGGTGAGGGAGACCTGTGATGGTGTAGTGGCTGAGTTTTGGGGGAGGTTATTGCAAGAGGCTGTCAGAAACATAGGGGTGCATTTGGATACCAGGCAAAGTTGGAATGTAAATTGACAGCTGAGTCTCAGTCTCTACACTGAAGCCGAGAGCCCAGAGCTGGGATATAATCCAAATGAGCAGTAAGGAGGATTTGATGTCAAGCACTGTTGGTAACTCAGCATGAAATATTGAAGTGACCTTTGAATTCTCTTTGTTATAAATGAACCAGATCTCCATGGCAGGTTCTAATAAAGATAGCGTACCCTACAGATGATTTATTAGAAAGGATAAAATAAAAAGGAAATTCAGGATGAGCTTACATCAACAGGAGAGACTTAATGAGAAGTTGCTTTTGAAATACAGGAAAAATATAGATTATCCATGCAGTGGCTAAATATTTGAAGAGTGCTATTAGAATTCTTGCCGTTTTAGGCCAATTCAAAGTTACTTCAGCAGCAATGAGAATTCATTAGCTCACCAAGCTGAGAAATTCAGGAGTGCAACTTGCTGGACAGGGCCTTAAACAAGATCCTTAGAATTAGTCTCTCTGCTCTACCATCCTGCTAAAGCAGGGACTTTCAATGTAGCACTGCCTTGACGTTTAGGTTTACATTCTACTATCTTCTAATATGGATAAAACAAAGGTCTTCCTTCCTAACAGAATCCCGCAGTTAAGTCCCTTGGATCAGATTGCATCCATGTACTGTTGTATTGTTTTAGTTACTAAGTTGTACCCAGTTCTTTTGCGACCCCATGAACTGTAGCCTGCCAGGCCCCCCTGTCATGGAATTTTCCAGGAAGAATACTGGAGTGGGTTGCCATTTCCTTCTCCAGGGGATCTTCCCAACCCGGGGACCGAACCTGCGTCTCCTGCATTGGCAGGCAGATTCTTTACCACTGAGCTACCAGGGAGAAGCCTTTACATCCATGTTGTCATCTCTTAACCATTGTGGCGTGTTCTGTATTTCTATTGAATTTCTAGGGGCCCTAAATATGGCAGTTGGCTAGTCCTAGATTGTGGTCTGTCCCTGAATATGAGAGTGGGGAAAACAGGCTTAGTCCTGCCCAAAGCACATGGACCAGAGTAGGAGCAAGATGCTTCCTTCAAGGAAAATGAAATTCTGTTACCAAATGAGGAGGAGATGAGTGCTGGACCGCTTAAAAGTGCAGATGTTCAATACATGGGCCCAAATCCTTACTTAGAAGAGACTAAGCTCAATAGTCAGAGTTCTTTGAGGTTCCTTTGTAAAAGAAATCCTTTAGTGTATCATTAGGCAAATTTTTGTATAATTGTATCATTATGTTAAGTTATTGTGTCACCATGGTGGACCAAACAGAATTTAGACCAAGAGTTTGATGCAGTTGGCAGGTACTGAGAGATGGGTGTGCCAGGTGATAGGTTCCAGTGAAACTGACAAGGCTGTAAGAATCAGGTGGCTTTTAGGATTCATGAAGAGCAAAATTCCAGAGAAGACAACTAAGAGAGTGGAATCCAATTGTGTTGGTTGGTAAATCACACTCAAGGTTTTCATTACAAGACAGAAGCTTGGTTTTCACACTCAGTTATATATGAGCAGCCCTGGAACTCTGGATAATAGGTAGAAGATTTATGCTAGAATTGCCTCCTCAGTGAACTGGTTTCTTGTTAGGAAATGGAAAACACAAAGTTCAAACATTGTTTTGAATTTTAAAGAATCTCTTCTTATCAACAAGCACTAATGGCTCTCCTTCATTCAAACAAAAGATTTCCATCAACAGTAGAAATGTAAATCTCACTGTAACTAATGATTTTGCTAATATTCCTTCCCTATTTATGGATATTATTCTGACATGTATAAGTATGGCTGTGTACATATATGGTAAGTGGGTGTACATGTGAGAAGGTGGTGGTGACTGTTTTTCTAAGTGTATATTCCTGAGTGGATGTGAGTTGTTGTGTGGATACAGCAGCTGTCTAATCTCAATGTGGTTTTCTTTTACTTAGACTGAAATTAGGCTCTGCTTGAGATAGGAAAGACTGTGAGGGCTAAGTTTATCTTCTCCAATATAATATCAGAGAAACCTGTAGAGAGAGGAAAGAATTTTACACAACAGCTCTGTCCAGTTGAAATTATAATGAGGACTACAAATACACGCTACATAAGTGGTTTAAAATTTTCTAGGTTTCCCTTGTGGCTCAGACAGTAAAGAATCTGCCTGCAATGCAGGAGACCTGAGTTCCATCCCTGGGTCAGGAAGATCCGCTGGAGATGGGAAGGGCTACCCACTCCAGTAGTCTTGCCTAGAGAATTCCATGGATTGAAGAGCCTGGCAGGCTACAGTCCATGGGGTTGCAAAGAGTCAGACATGACTGAGTGGCTAACACATGGTTACTGTACTAAAATAAGTAAAATGAGACAAATTGACTTTAATAATTTATTTTAACTCAGTATGTCCAAAATATTGTATCTGCATGCAATCAATATAAAAATTATTGAGATCATTCACATTTTGTTTTCATACCTAGTCTTTAAATTCTGGTGTGTATTTTTCACCTAGAGCACATCTGAATTTAGACCAGCCACATTTCAAATGTTAAATAGCTATGTATGGCTAGTGGCTACCATAATGGACAGTGCAGCCCTAGAACTCAGTGCAGCCCTAGCCCAAGGTCAGCAAATTACCTGAATGAGCCACCACTCTCCATTCTTACCCCATCCCTCACCCTAACTGCAAATGCTACAGACCAGTTTATTGTTCTGTGTTCCTGTGTTCTAGTCCTGTGAACTTACCATCCTTCTGGACAGGTTTTAAGGCAGACACTATCAAATGACCAGTTACTGGGCAAGTGATTTGAAACCATTTTGCCAATGCACATAGTTCAGCTTCTGATTTCTTCTCTGTGTTCTTCTCAGTGGGTTCTGCTACAGGTATCCTGTCCTTGCTTGACCTTTTCTGAGTAAACATCTAAATCTTCCCCTCTGCTTTCCCCCAATATACCCACAAGCTTAGATTCCCACACTCAGTCTGTCTATTGCCTGTTCTTGTACCTGACTATTTATAATGGATATTTCTACCATGAAATATCTCAGAGATTAAAAGTCTTTTAAAAATCCTTTTTAATAATATTGACTGCCTCATTCTTGAATAAACAAGCTACATTTTCCATGCTCCTTCTTCAGACCTGATATGTTTCACGTGTTTCTATTTTTTGTGTGTGTATGTGTGACTCTGTCAAGTTATAGCTCATTTCCTGCTTCAGCCTTTTTTTGATCTTCCTCCTACAGCTTCCACCGCCTTGGCTGGACCAGGCAAACTACACAAAGTAGTGCAGAGACTCCTTAACTCTGCAGACTTGCAGCTGTATTTCTAATCTTGCTTTGCGTCCATGGCCAGGCTGTGTGGGCTCCTGCTGGCTTCATTAGTGCTTTTCTTGGGCTTCACTGCAGATCCCTATTGATAGCTCCACACTGTCTCTACATAAAATTTGGTCTGAGGCAAGAAGCCGAACAAAAACAATTTTGTTTTGAATTGAGGTCAGTGCCTCAGGTTTCCATTCCATTATTGACTTAAATGAATGCCTGGTTTTCAAAAAGAATTTACTTTTCTTGGTCAGAAGAGACATTTTTATCCAAAAGTAAAGTATCTTTATTTTCTTTGAACTGGCAGTTTGTAAGTGCATTTGTTTTGCAGACATCATTTATTGTAGTTTGTTAGGACTTAACAAACTACAATAATTACAATATTATCAAAATCCCAATATTTGACAGATTGGGACAATGAGACATAGTGAAAGACCCCAACATCTTTGTTATAGGCAAAGTTGAGTTGAGTTTTCAGGTTTACTGACTCCAAAGTCAAAACTCTTTATCCCTATATTCTTTTTTCTTTTCCTTCTTTCCTTCCTTCCTTTCAGTTTTTACTAGGAAAGCTAGATCAACTGCATTAATGTATAACCTTTAAGGTATAGTCTAGATGTGCTGTGCTAAGTTGCTTCACTGATGTCTGACTGCGACTCTATGGACTGTAGCCCACCAGGTTCCTCTGTCCATATAATTCTCCATGCAAGAATGCTGAAGTGGGTTGCCGTGCCCTCCCCAGGGAATCTTCCAGACCCAGGTCGGCCCACGTCTCTTACTTCTCCTGCATTGTCAGATGGGTTCTTTACCGCTAGTGCCTCCAACAAATATGAAAGCGGTTGGAATGATTAGTATGTGTTATAATCTTCAGTGTGTTTCTGTGGTTGCCAAAGCTGAGATGACAGTGACAGTTAAATTGACTGTAGCCCTTAGCCTTGAACTTTCAATGTTCACATTTATTTCTTGAATGAGGATTTTAATGGTTAACTGGATTTATGGTTGATCTGAAGGAGCAATGATAAGTTGTGCAACCTGATCAGAGGCTGCACCTGCCAAGGTTCCCCAGGAAAAAGAATGTGAATGAGGTAAAGTTGTGCAGGGTTAAAATAACAGAGGGTAGTGGAGTACCCTGGAGCTCACTCACAAGGAGCTGTTACCACCTGTGTGTTTGAGGAGCAAAGGAAGAGAGTTATTAACAGAACCCAAAGAGGGTCTGTGGTGGGTTGTAGAAGTTCATCCAAGAGGAGCTGTGATCTTTAGTACAGGGGTACAGCTACTGCCGACTGGAGACTAGCAGGGAGGGAGATGGAGATATTCTCTGACCTGACTCTCCTGTTGACTAAACCCAACCAGAAGCCAGGGGAAAGGGAGCTAGCTGATCGATATGGTCCCTACACAGAACCCAGGTGGAGAAAGGTGGCAGGTGGATCTGAAGGAGCAAATGGGGCACAGAGGATAATGGCAGTGAGCAGTTGTTGTTCCTAAATGCCCAGTATCTGTGCCACTTTCCTTGGTAATGGCACCCTGGTTTTGTTTTGACCCTTGCTTGACTCTTGGGCTTTGTGGTCATTGTATGTGGTAGACTTTGTCCCCAGGCTCCAGGATGGGCATGTCCTCTAGGCCTGGCCCTCAGCAGAGCACCTGGCCTCTGGCCACAGTGTTTGGTTCAGGTGGGTACAATCAGAGTAACTTCTAGGACTAAATCAGAGGAATGCTCTTTCCCATGGACTTCCTGAGAATGTAGAAGCCTAGAGATGTCGACCAGCCATCTGGTCACTATTAGGGGGAAGCCGTCCCAAGAATTAATTCTTTACAAAAGAAGGAATTGCTGGGAGGTAGAGGGAGTGAGAGCTTGTCCCATTTTATTTGAGTTCATGGATCTTACTATGCATTCATCTAGCCCCTGCTAGTGAAACTTTCAACTGCATATACATTTACTTTTGCTTCAGCCACTTTGAGTTGGGATTTCTGACATTTAGGAGCAAAGTGAAGTGAAGTGAAAGTTGCTCAGTCATGTCTGACTATTTGCAACCCCATGGACTATACAGTCCATGGAATTCTCCAGGCCAGAATACCAAAAAGAGTCATAATTCATAATAGTAAGAGTCAAATGCATAATTGTCAGAAGCCAGGTAAGAGACTTGTACTAGGTTAATACTAGTAAATATAGAAAGGAAATAATGGTGTGAGACTGGGGAATTAATAAAGCTAGCTGTGGTTGTGTTCAGGAGATGAACAAAACAATGCAATAAGATTAGTAAAAGTATCAGCAGCTAGTCATTTATGCTGTCCAAGCTTTATGGAAATAGTTAAATTATTATGGCATAGTATGTGCTGTGTACTGTGCTTAGTTGCTCAGTTGCGTCCGACTCTGAGACCTTGTGAGACCACCAGGCTCCTCTGTCCATAGGGATTCGCCAGACAAGAATACTGGAGTGGGTTTCCATGCCCTCCTCCAGGGGCTCTTCCCAACCCAGGGTTCAAACCCAGGTCTCTTGCATTGCAGGTGTATTCTTTACCATCTGAGCTACCAGGGAAGCCCAAGAATACTGGAGTGGGTAGCCTATCCCTTCTCTAGTGTATCTTCCTGACCAAGGAGTCAAACCGGAGTCTCCTGCATTGCAGGCAGATTCTTTACCAGCTAAGCTACCAGGGAAGCCCAACGCAGTATAGAAGCCATTAAATACTATGTTGGCTCTTGTTGATTTTATGACTTCATGTATACAGGTGATGCAGTTATGTAAGGAAAAATTCTGTGCGTATATGCACAGAAAATAATCTAGATTGATATGCACTGAGATGTTTATGTTGCTTGTCTCTCGTGAATGGGATAATGGATGTTGATGTTCATTTATGTGTCTCTATTTTTCTGCTTTTTGTTAATGATTATGCACTGCTTTATAATAAGAATAAAATAAACCAACTTAATTATAGTCAACAATGTTATATTTTTCACCACAACTGAATAGGGTAAATGCTGATCATAGGGAATGGGAATTGCTTGTAAGGAGATAGAAAATGTCCTTGTAATTAATAAGTTAGATGAGATGAACTGGTGTGTATGGGGAGAAAACAAGTAGGGATCAGGCTGAAGGCTGTTGGAATAGCCAGAGTTATGGGGAATGCATACTTCAACTTGGCAAATAGAAACAGAGATCATTTTTACCTACTTTCTCTATTTGAGCTGATGATTATTATAGCATACTGTGCCAACTTTCCATTGAAGACAATTTGCAACACATCTTTGAAAAATAAGCCACCAGAAAGGTTTAAAATAAATGTGCCTTCTCCATTCTCAAGCAAATCCAAGAGCATGTATGTCAAAAAGTAATAACCCTTGCACTTATCCAGACAATTCACTCATAAGGTTCCTTCTATTTCTCCTTTGCGCAGATGCTCAGAATCCATTCATTGAGTTCATACATGGCCCTTGTTGCCTAGCAACATGAGTGGAATTGCTATGTTTGCTTCTTAATCACTATAAAGTCTTGTCCTTTATTTTATATCAAAAAATAGAAAGAGGAAAGGGAAAGAAAGACTGTGGAAAACAAAATGAAAAAGAAAATGCCCAGACTGTATCTCTCAACTGCAAATTAAATCATATGATCTGAGTAGATTTAGGCAGGGGAACATTTTACAAAAATATTTTTGGTTTTACCTGAGGGATTAATTGACAAATGAAAGTCCTGAGTCACATTTTACCTGAGCAGCTGTAAATAAAAGCAGTCATAGAACTCATTTCTTCAGGAATATCCATCTGCAAGGTCATGAGGGCTGAGAAAAAACTTCATTCGTTCTTTTTCTTGGATAGTTGTGACGAGAGATGTTTTCTTTTTTCTGGAAGGATAACATCATATTAGGATTGTTCTGAAGCATTTCTAGTTTTTTTCATAACCTTTCTGGAACTTATAAAATTGATATCAATTGGAATTTTTAGGTCTACAACTTCTAGGATAGTGAATTCCATTATTTACTTTTTTTTTTTTCTCATTGAACTTTTTTAATGGGTCTCAAAATTCTGTGACAGATTTTTGGTCAAGTTGTTTTCATCAAAAAGTACTGATTTTAAAAACTAATAACTTAAACTGCCACACACAAAACATATGGTCCACAAAAGCATTCTCCTTTCCTTCTGTTTTATGATGCATTGTTATCATTAACCAGTCTTTTACTATTAAACTTAAATGGCCAATTGAGACAAACAGTTCTGAGACCATTCTTCCACCACTGATTAAGACGAATATTATCCCAATTCTTTCTGGGCAGACTTGGTGACCTTGCCAGCTCCAGCTGCCTTCTGGTCCACTGCTTTGATGACACCCACAGCGGCTGCCTGTCTCACGTCACGCACAGCAAAACGGCCCAGGGGAGGATAGTCGGAGAAGCTCTCGAAACACATGGGCTTGCCAGGAACCATATTAGCAATGGTAGCATCACCAGGTTTCAAGAATTTAGGGCCATCATCCAGCTTTTTCCCAGAACAATGATCAGTCTTCTCCTTCAGCTCAGCAAACTTGCAAGCAATATGAGCTGTGTGACAAGCCAGCACAGGTGCATAGCCAGCACTGATTTGGCCTGGATGGTTCAAAATAATCACCTGAGCTGTGAAGCCAGCTGCTTCCATGGGTGGATCATTTTTGCTGTCACCGGCCACACTGCCACGACGAACATCTTTGACAGACACGTTCTTGACATTGAAGCTCACATGGTCCCCAGGAAGGGCTTCACTCAGTGCTTCATGGTGCATTTCTACGGACTTAACTTCGGTTGTTACATTGACTGGAGCAAAGGTGAACACCATGCCAGGTTTGAGAACACCAATCTCCACACGACCCACAGGGACAGTACCAACACCACCAATCTTATAGACATCCTGGAGAGGCCAACGCAAGGGTTTGTCAGTTGGGCCAGTTGGCAGCAGGATGCAATCCAGAGCTTCAAGCAGGGTGGTTCCACTGGCATTGCCGTCCTTACGGGTGACTTTCCATCCCTTGAACCATGGCATGTTAGCACTTGGCTCCAGCATGTTGTCACCATTCCAGCCAGAAATTGGCACAAACGCTACTGTGTCGGGGTTGTAGCCAATTTTCTTAATGTAGGTGCTGACTTCCTTAGCAATTTCCTTGTATCTTTTCTGGCTGTAGGGTGGCTCAGTGGAATCCATTTTGTTAACTCCACCAATTAGTTGTTTCACACCCAGAGTGTAAGCCAGAAGGGCACGTTCACAGGTCTGCCTGTTCTTGGAGATTCTGGCTTCAAATTCACCAACACCAGCAGCAACAATCAGGACAGCACAGTCAGCCTGGGATGTCCCTGTAATCATGTTTTTGATGCAGTCTCTGTGTCCTGGGGCATCAATAATGGTAACATAGTACTTGCTGATCTCAAATTTCCACAGGGAGATATCAATGGTGATACCACGCTCATGTTCAGCTTTCAGTTTGTCCAAGACCCAGGCATATTTGAAGGAGCCCTTTCCCATCTCGGCAGCCCCCTTCTCGAACTTTTCAACTGTTCTCTTGTTGATCCCACCACATTTGTAGATCAGATGGCCAGTCGTGGTAGACTTCCTTGAATCTACATGCCCAATGACAATGATATTGATGTAGGTCTTCTCCTTTCCCCTTTTGGCTTAGGTTTCATTGTGGTTTTCATGACACTTGTGTCCTGGTGGTAAACCCGTTGCAGAAAAGCCATTATTTACTTTTGCTTGAAGTTGAATTTCACTCAAGGGTTTTTAAGGTCAGTGCCTAAGTTGTATTTTCATAGTAAAAAAAAAAATCATCCTTAAGAAGTCCTTAAGCTATAAAAGTTAAAGTACAGTATACAAAAGTAGAGACCAAATGCCCTCTTTCAGTAAACCTACATCACCATTTTTATTCCCTTGATAACAATATGAAGCAATTGTCTTATATTTTGGGAAAGCATGTTCTTAGAAATTCAAACTGTGTATTTTTGATTATCAGAATTACAACCAGAATGGCAAGGTTTGTACCCAGTGCGGTACAGTGGGAGTCAAGTTGATTGAATGAACAGCTGATTACCCAGCTCTCTTCTCATGCTTGTTTGGAGGCAGTGGTCATTTAGTGGAGCAGTGAACAGAATGCCTGTAGAATTCAATTGGCCCCTCCCTTTCTCTTAAATGAATGCACAGTGCAACTTCATTATAAGTAGTGTGCTTTATTTTTATAGCTAATAGTTTACCAATTTTCAGGCAACAAGGGGATCCCTACTTCTATTATCCAAGAAATCAATGAATAAGTAATTATTTACTCTTAATCCCTGTTGCCAACACAAAGTCAAAGTATTGCAGACTTGAAAGGGATCCTGAGTGATGTGAACCTGTCGCCTACCTGAAATAAGAATCTCTTCTGTATTTAAACTTTTAATAAAATATATCATCTTGATTAGCCACCTAGGAGTTGATAGCTGAAGATCAGGCAGGCTCAAAAACTAATAAAATATTAAGTCTTACTGCTTCTGTCTCTTAGAACATTATTGACTCTCTTCTGGTTTACTGAAGAAGCCTCTTCGGTGGTCACACAGAGGACTGATGGAAATGTTTTCCTCTCATCTCCCTTCATTCCGTTCTGTCAGTGCATCTGGAGTGACATTTCTAAACCATGAATCTTATTATACTGCTTCCTTACTTAAAAACCTTTATCAGTTTTCTGTGGTTCTCAGATTAGATCCAAGTTTCTTGACAGGGCTTTTAAGGATTTCTGCAGTTTGGCCCCTGGTCTGTCTCTCTAGCATCATACCTTTTACTGATTGCATCATACCCTTTACTGATTGCATTCAGTCCCAGTGAAGTACTTGTTTTCCCATATATTGCATCTCTTGATACTGAAAGCATTCTTCTCCATTTCTTTACCTGATTAAGTTGTATCACATCCTCTAGGTCTCAGCTTACATGTCGATTTTACTAGAAAGCTTTAGTGGACCACCCAAGCCTGGGTGGTTAGATAACCTTCCAAGGTGTCCCCCTAATACTTCATTATAATACTTAGGATTTTATATGATAATTGCCTGCTTGTTTTCTCTACAGAGTCTCAAGATCTATGAAGGCAGAAACTGTTTTATTTTAGCCAAATTCTTAGCACAGTGTATGCCCAATAAATACTAGTTGAGTAAGTGCAAAGGTAAACCAGGTTTACACGTTGGGTTCCAAAATAGCCATAGTTGCTTCTTGATAAGATAGCTCTTCGTCCAGACAAGGCTATATAGACTGCATTTTTGAGTGGAGTTCAGATCTTGGAGTACGATCCAGACTACCTAAGTCTCTAATTGTAGTTAGTACAGAGTAAGTGTATAGGCTTCTTGACCATTCATAATCTTAGCTGTCACTCTCCAATGTTCTGACGAATCCAGTGATCAGGGACTTGGCAGTGTAAAACTTTGCCAAGTTAACTTTGAAAGTCTAAAGAAAAACGTTTATTTTTTTTTCACTTCTACATTAGCTCACCTAAAAACTAGTCATTGAGTAAGTTGGAGTTTAAACCATAGAACTTAACTTTTATGTTCTAAGTATTCAAACACAGTAAGAAGAAAAATAGAGAATCTTCTCTTGGTAGCTTCTACATATGTATCCTTATTCTTATGAATGGGCCAACTTAGATCATATGTACAATGATGAACCATTGAACCAAAATCGTACTTTTTTTCCTTTCATCATCATTTTCATTTCATCACCGTTGCCAGAGAAATTTGGTTCTGACTGACTGGGCCTGAGTCACATGCTTTATCTCTGAAGTCAAATGGTGCCCCTCCCTTCTCCAGGCCACTTGGACTGAATAGGGGAGTGGGGAAATTTGTCAAAACGATTTAAGGCCCTGTTAGGAGAAAAATGGGGAAAGGATATTGGAGAGAAGGGTATAAAAATAACAAAGACCCATTGAAAATGACTAATCTTATTTCCTCCAACTATTAATATCTTCAATCAATTATAGCCCTTGTACAACATTCATTATTACTTCAGATGGTGGAGAATTGGACAGGCTAGTTCAGGTTTGAAACTATCTCAGGTTGTCTGGTCCAATCTGTGCCCCACTACATTTTTTGTTTATGTGGTATTCTGAGAAAATGGAAAAGAAATAAATATCATATGCCTCAGTACTGTGTTAAAAACATAGGTATTTTATTTCAGTTTACAAACGAGGAATTGAATGCCTGAGAGATGAATCAACTTCTCTGAAGAGAAAGGAACAGAATTAGACACCAGTCCAGATCAAGCTGATTTCAAAGTTAGTGATTTTCCCCAGAATACCTTTTTATTTCTCCCATGACGAATAAGGTTTAACTGAGACAGGACCGGCTTTATTCTTCAGAAATGGTTTACTGGAGCCCTGCTCAAAGGAGAGGGGCATAGAAACATTACCAGTAAGCTTTATAGCTAGAGTATCCACATCCTTCAACTAAACATTGCATACCTCCAGCATGGTATTATTTTTTATATGAGGCTAATCCATGGAGGTGACAAATGAGTTATATATCCCTCTTATATATATATATATATATTGGAGAAGGAAATGGCAACCCACTCCAGTATTCTTGCCTGGAGAATTCCATGGACAGAGGAGCCTATTGGGCAACAGTCCCTAGAGTCACAAAGAGTAGGACATGACTAAAGTGACTTAGCATAGCACAGCATATATATATATATATATATATATATATATATATATATATATATATATATATATATATATATAAAGATAGGTTCCCACCACTAAATACTATACACAGACTTAATCTATAGCATCACATACACAAATTATTATAAACTTTACAACACTTCAAAAGCTGGTTTTTAAACATTATGTACAGGCTTGAGAATGTATGTTACTCTCCTTCATAGTGGTAGCTATGGAGTATGAGGATCAGGAGCTGTCAGATACTTCTTTTCTTTATTTAGGGAAGTCTAGTTTGCAGTAGCAGAGAAAGACTCAAACATTTGGAGAAAAACAGAGACCCCAAGAGAACACACAGGAACATGTCCTGGCCATGTTAGATCCGTTGGGTCCAATTGGTCCTAATACTCAGCTGAGCCAACACCCTTTAAATGTAAGATATTTCAGTGAGTTTCTATATTGCCTGAGCTATAAAATAGAATCGGTACAGTAATACCTTACATTGCTTAGTGGTTTACAGTTTGCAAAATGCTTTCCTTCCTCATTTTGTTTAATATACTAGGTAGCCAACCATCTTCTCCATCTTCCTACCCAGCTGGCCTGGGGAAGCGGTAGAAAAAAGTGTTACTCTTGGAACAGCTGTGCTTGTGATTTTACTTTTTTACAACAGTTACAGCTATATGAAGGATTAAGTATTCTGTATTTGTAACCTTCTATATTATGTAAGTGGCATTATTATCTTGTTAAGATGTCAGTTTTGATAAAGGTGTTTCTGGAATTTTTTCAAATGAAAATTGGATTATAAAATCAAAGGAAGAAATCAGGAGGACTAGAAATGACTTGCATAAGAGAAAACAGATTGAGGAAGAGCCTGATGAGAAAAGCAAATGTGGCTAATTATTTTTAAGTAAATTTTTTATTGAATTATAAAATGTACCTAGAAATGTGCCGAGATAAGGGTACACCTTCATAAATCTCAAATGAAAAGACTTATGTAACCTAAACTCAGATCAAGAAATGTGTTTCCTGAACCAGAACACCCAGTTACTATCCCTTCCCATCAAAGGTAACGATTTTCCCACAGTCTGACATCTTAAATTAGTTTTGAATTTCATATAAATGGAATTGTAGGTTCTGTATTTACTCATTTTACCTTTGAGATATCTTTATAATGTTTATTCCTTTTGCTGCTTTTAGAAGTTAGTCCATTCACAAGGCTGTTAAGTATTTTGTTGTGTTGAGTGTGCCACAATTCATTTATTTATTTTGTTGTTGACTCTTTGTTTACAATTTTAGGCTATCATGTTTAATGCTCTACAGATTTTTTATTTTAGTGGATATGCATACCCGTTTGTATTGTGCATGAATTAGCAGTGAGATTGCTTGGGCCACGGACATGAGTGTGTTTAGTCTTGGAAGAAACTATCAGTTTCCTATAAAAGTATATGAGAGTTCTAATTGCTTCATATCCTTGCCAATGGTGGTATTCCTAATGAAATTTTTGTTCAATCTGTTGCCCATTTTAGTATTGAATTGACTGCCTTTTCCTTGTTGATTGTTAAGGACTCTTTCTACAATTCTGGACTAAACTTTTTTTTTATCTTGATATATGTATTATAAATATCTTCTGCTATTCTCTGAAAGGTGACTTTCAATGAACAGAAGTTCTTAAAAATGCAATCCAGCTTATCAATAGCATTTTTTATGGTTAGCACTTTTTAAAATCTTTGGGTACCTCAAGGTCAGGAAGATATACCCTGAAGATACTTTTTAGAAATGTGTTACCTTATTATTCATACTCAGCTTATAATCCATGTGGGATTGATTTTTTATATGGTATATGGCAAAAATTAAAATGAATTTTTTTAATATAGATATTTAATTGACCCAGCACTATTCATTAAAAAAGTCAGTTTTGCCCATTGCACTCTGTATTCTAAGTCAGTGATGGGGGTTCTGCTTCGGTATTCCATTGTGTTCTTTTGTTGGCTTACTCTTATGCCAACACCACAGTCTTAATTACTGTAGCTCAAGATGTTTAATGTATGATTGTGCATCTGTTAATAGCATCATTTGAAATTTCCTATGCTAATTATTTTGTTGCTCATATATAGAAATAAAATTTGCTTTTAAATTGACCTCGTATCTAGCAAATTTGCTAAATTCTTTGATTAATTTGTTTCATATTATTTTGGATTTTCTATATATTAAAACCAGATTTCTCTGCAAACAATGACAGTTTTGCTTTTTTCATTCAGATCTTTGTATTTTATTTTCTTTCCTTATTATACTGGCTAGGACCTCCAGCACACTGTTGAATAGACATGGTGAAAGTGAACATCTTTGCCTTTTTAATCTTACAGAAAAGGTGAGGTGAGATCACTCAGTCGTGTCCGACTCTTTATGACCCCATAGACTGTAGCCTACCAGGCTCCTTCATCCATGGGATTTTCCAGGCAAGAGTACTGGAGTGGGTTGCCATTTCCTTCTCCAGGGGATCTTCCTGACCCAGGGATTGAACCAGGGTCTCCTGCATTGCAGGCAGACACTTTACTGTCTGAGCCACCAGGGAAGTCCAGAGTTTCATCTTATAGAAAAGATTTCACTATCTCCCTATTAAATATGATATTTGGTATACAATATCATTATTGGATATTCTTTGAGATTAAGGAAATGTCCCTCTACCCCTAGTTTTCTAGTGGAGTTTAAAAGACTTGCATAAGGTTACATGGGCTTCCCAGGTAGCACTAGCAAACCTGGGAACCTACCTGCAAAAGACATAAGAGATGCGGGTTTGATCCCTAGTCAGGAATATCCCCTGGAGGAGGAAATGGCAACACACTCCAGTATTCTTGCCTAAAGAATCCCATGGATAGATGAGCCTGGAGGGCTAAGTCCATGGGGTCGCATTTGGACACAACTGAGTGACTGAGCACACACACACAACATGTGTCTCTGATATGTTCCATATTTTATTTCTAACACTAATAACTGGTGCTTTATCTCTCTCTTTAACATTTTTTTTAATAATGTCTGTCATCTGTCTTGGATCAATTTTACTAGTCTTTTCAAAGAAGGATGTTTGGGTTTGTTAATTTTCTGCTTTGTTTTAATTTAACTAATTTCTGCTTTATCTTTTTCTATTTTCTTCATTCTACATTTTTTTGGGATTCTACTTTCTTTGGGATTCTACTTTCTTTACCTTGTTTTTGTTTTTCTAACTTCTTAGGTGAACACTTAAATTACTTAAGTTTTTATTTTTTTATTATGTTCTGAATAAATGCTTTTTTCAACATATGCATTTAAGGTTATAACTTTACCTCTAAGCACCTCTTTATTTACCTCTCACAAGTACTAGTATATCATATTTTAATTTTTATTTAGTTCAAAATACTTTCAATTCCCATTCTGATTCCTTCTGTGGCACATGGTTTGTTTATTTATTTATTTATTTATTTTTAATATCTATTTATTTTATTTTATTTTTTATTTATTTTTATTGTAACAAATTCAAGAAAGCCTTTTTTCTTTACAATATTGCGTTGGTTTTGCCATACATTGACATGAATCTGCCATGGTACGCATGTGTTCCCCTTCCAGAACCCCCTCCCACCTCCCTCGCCTGGTTTGTTTAGAGACATACTACTTGATTTCCAAATATTTTTAAAAATCTTCTAATTGTTTTGCTACTGATTTCTAGTTTAATTTCACTGTGGTCAGTGGATTACTCTGAATGTCTTAATTTTTCAAAAAATTTCTTGAGATATGCTTCTGGTCAGTCTGATATTTCTTGAGATATGCATTTCTTGAGATATGCATATGGTCAGTCTGATAAATTTCCATGTGTTCAGTTCAGTTCAGTCGCTCAGTCATGTCCGACTCTTTGCCACCCCATGAACCGCAGCATGCCAGGCCTCCCTAACCATCACCAACTCCCAAAGTCCACCCAAACCCATGTCCACCATGTCGGTGATGCCTTCCAGCCATCTCATCCTTTGTCGTCCCCTTTTCCTCCTGCCCCCAATCCTTCCCAGAATCAGGGTCTTTTCCAGTGAGTCAACTCTTCACATGAGATAGCCAAAGTATTGGAGTTTCAGCTTCAACATCAGTCCTTCCAATGAACACCCAGGACTGATCCCCTTTAGGATGGACTTGTTGGATCTTCTGGCAGTCCAAGGAACTCTCAAGAGTCTTCTCCAACACCATAGCTCAAAAGCATCAATTCTTTGGAGCTCAGCCTTTTTTACTGTCCAACTCTCACATCCATACATGACTACTGGAAAAAACATAGCCTTGACTAGACGAACCTTTGTTGGCAAAGTAATGTCTCTGCTTTTCAATATGCTATCCAGGTTGGCCATAACTTTCCTTCCAAGGAATAGGCGCCTTTTGATTTCATGGCTGCAATCACCATCTACAGTTATTTTGGAGGCCCCCAAAATAAAGTCTGACACTTTTTCCACTGTTTCCCCATCTATTTCCCATGAAGCGATGGGACCAGATGCCATGATCTTAGTTTTCTTAACATTGAGGATTAAGCCAACTTTTTCACTCTCCTCTTTCACTTTCAGCAAGAGACGTTTAGTTCCTCTTCATTTTCTGCCATAAGAATGGTGTCGTCTGCATATCTGAGGTTATTGATATTTCCATGTGTACTTGGGAAAAAAATTCTGTCATTGTTGGATAAAGTGTTGTATGTGTCAATTAGGCCACATCAGTTAATACAGATTCTCTGTCCTTATTGATTTTTTTAAAATCTGTTTTTTTGCTACCAGTTCATGAGAAGAGGTCTTTAATGTCTCCTACTCTGATTGTGGATATATCTATTTTGCCTTTTAATTTTGTCTCTTTTTTCTTTACTGTATATGTTTTGAAGCTATGATATTCAATACATAAAAATATGGAATAAATATATCCTCTTAATGAATTTACATTTTATGATTTTGAAATATTTCTTTTTACCTCTGAAATACTTTTAGCCTTAAGTTTATCTGTTCTGATGTTACAATAACTCTGCCAGGTTTTCTTTAGATAATGTCATGTATATATGTGCATATGTGTGTATGTATTAATGTAAATACAATTTGACCCTAGAACAATGTGGAGATTAGGAATGCTGACCCTCCCTGCAATTGAAAATCTGTGTATAATTTATAGTCGGCCCTTGGTATACTTGGTTTGTCTGCATCTCCCATTCCACATCTGTGGATTGAGCCAACTGTGGATCATATAGTATTTGCTATTGAAAGAAATTCACATATTAAGTGGAAACACACAGTTCTTGCTCTGTTATTCAAGGGTCAATTGTGTTTATATTTATATTTATGTTTATATTTTACTTGTGTTCTTAAACTATATTATAAGCAGCCTGTATTTTTAGTCATCTGTCTTTTCCTTTTTATTGGTGTAAACTATTTATTTTCCAATATACTTGAAAAATATATTAACCATTTAATATACTATAGTATAATTAATATTATAGCTTATATATTGTATTAACTATTATATTAACTTTTATTATATCATTATGTTAACTAATATATTAACTTTTATTTTCTAGTTGTTCTATTTTATTATTTTCTTTGCTTGACTGCCTTATTTTGGACTAACACTTTATTTTTAATTCTTGCATCATCTTCTTTACTACCTTGTTAGATGTAATTAACAATTAATGTTAGTCATTACACTAGGGATTAAAATATTCATTAATGTGTTATTAGAGCTTAATAACACATTATTAAATTTATAAGTCATAAATTTGTACTTTTACTTCTCAGACAACTCTAAATTCTTAAATATTTTCCCATATATTTATTCCTTGTTTTATGTTTTGCATTGTCTACATAAACATCACATTATGTATTGTTTTTATAGTAAAAAGTAATTTAGATTTGTGTGTATATTTAACCTCATTTTTCCTTATTCTTATCCATATTCCTTTGTTTTTCGCTATGGTCATATTCCTTCATAAGGAGAACTATCTTTAAGATTTCCTTTAGTGAAGGACTAATGATGACAAATTCTCTTAATTTTACTTGCATGAAAGCACTTTTATTTTTCTTTCATTTTTTAAGAATATTTTCACTGGATACAAAATGCCTAGGTTGACACTTTTGTTTTCTTTCAGCTGCAAAAATATTTTATTGTCTTTTGGTTTGTATACTTACTGTCGAGAAGTTTGGTATAAATCTTATTGCTAGTATTTCTTGAACCTGGAGTTTGATTCAAGGGTCTGTTATCATTGTTGGATAAAGTGTTGTATGTGTCAATTAGGCCACATCAGTTAATACAGATTCTCTGTCCTTATTGATTTTTTTAAAATCTGTTTTTTTGCTACCAGTTCATGAGAAGAGGTCTTTAATGTCTCCTACTTTGATTGTGGATATATCTATTTTGCCTTTTAATTTTGTCTCTTTTTTCTTTACTGTATATGTATTTGAGTAGTTTTTAAATTGTCTTCAAATAATGCCTTTACCTCTTCATTCTCTTCACTTTTTCCTCAAATATTGATTTCATTTATATTAGGCCTTTTCAAAGTATCCTATTTCCATGCTATTTTTTATACAGTATTTTTAAACTCTTTAAAATTTATTTAATTGTAAGATAATCATACAATATTGTGATGGTTTTTGCCATACATGAACATGAATCAGTCATAGGTGTATATGTGTCCCCTTCCTCCTGAACTCCCTTCCCACCTCCCTCCTCACCCCATCCTTACAGTTTGTCACAGAGCACTAGCTTTGGGTACCTGCAAGATTCAGTCAGCTTTTTTCTATTTACCTATCATCCTGATTTTTAATGTTATCTTCGTTCATATAAAATCTGCTATTAAACTCTTCTAGTGTTAGTCACTCAGTCGTGTCTGACTTTGTGACTGTAGCCCACCAGGCTCCTTGTCCGTGGAATCCTCCAGGCAAGAATACTGGAGTGGATTGCCATTCCCTTCTCCACGGGATCTTCCTGACCCAGGGATCAAACTGGGGTCTCCCATAGACAGATTCTTTACTGACTGAGCCACCAGGGAAGTCCCAAACCCATCTATTACATTCTTAATTTCAATAATTGAATTTTAATGATCTAGAGTTTCCATTTCAATTAAAAAAAAGTTTTTTACTCTGAAATTCTGTCCATCTTGTCATCTGTTTTCGTGCACATATTAATTATAGTTATATTAGACTCTTCATCTTTTTGAAAGTTCAAGGTCTAGATCACCCACCAGTAATTCTACCAGTGATTCATTGTACGATTCATAATGAATTTTATTACCAGAAGGAAAGCTAATAGGCAGGCAGGCCCAAAGATATTAGCCATACTGCTGAATAGTAGGTTTATTTTAAGTAGAAGGAGATTTGGTTAGAAACTATTAAACAAATGTTTATTTAATACCTGCCATGTGCCACATCACTTTTTTATTTTTTTGAAAAATAAATTCATATTTATTTAAAGGTATAATGACTTATACATTGATAACAAAAAATGAGCTAGATAATTACTTTTTGTTTTATAAATAAATAACTGATATAATTGCTTCATTTGTTTATTTTTAATTAATTAATTAATTTGTCTTTACATCATCGTGTTGGTTTTGCCATACATTGACATGAAATGCTTAGTTACATGGCTTGATGATCTCATTGACCACTAACCTTCACTAATTTCACTTACTCCCATCTCAACTCCAGCCTTCTGAGCATCACCTTTGTATTCCAATTCTTCATTCCCCTTCCCTTCCCACCTCAATCTATTTTTCTCTTATTTTCTCATTCTTTCTGACTGTTCTATTCCACCTACATTTTCCTAGTCCTACTGTTTACTCTTAATCTCAGAATCTCACTCAGAGTTCACTGGATTCAAGCTTGACAGATACTCAAGTAATCTCAAATAAACCTTTCTCTGCCTCCAATAACATTTAGTCAAGAGCTTTGAATGCCTAGGTAAGAACTGAACTTTGAATGGTACACAGTGAGACCCAATCTAGGGTTGACATAAAAGAATGACTGAATTGAAGCTTTTTGTTTCAGGATGTTGAGTTAGGATTATTTGTTAATGAGTTGGGGGTAATAGTACCATTTCAATGGAAAAAAAAAAAAGTTTCCTGGGATACATTCAAAGACTACTAATAGGCCATTATCCCCATGCCCTGAAGCTTTTATAAGCACATTGTCACACATGTGGTACTCGTCACTTAAAAAGGATGTCAGATAACTATAATCTATACGTTTTTGGGTTGTAAGACAGCTCATTAGCATTTGCTTAATTACCATGTCCTTATTTGCTGCTCTTGGTTGTAATAGAAGCAGAAACGCCATACATTGTGTTTGATTGCCAGCCACACACTTTGATCGGAAGTCTGTGGGCTGCAGATTGGTATCTGAAGCAACTGATCTTTTGCACTATATTTTTAACTAACTTGGAAAGATAAAAGCATAATGTTGCAATGATTATTAGTCATAGCAATAAATAAGTGTGTCACTACTCTAACTCATGCAGCCCACAGTTTTATGGATTTCATCCCTGTAAATCATTGGTATCATTTTTAGAATTTTTAGCATTTTTAGAATTTATATCATTTAAATTGGAAAGAGCTTTTAAATAATTTTTTTTGAAACTGCTGGAGGATGGAGTAAGTAAAGTCCAAAGAAAATTTAGAAATTATCTCTCACATCTGGCATAAATGAATAGGAAAGGATTAAGTGGAATATTTCCTGCTGTATCAGTGAACAGGGATGTCACAGTCATCAGCAATTGCAGCCACCGTGGGTGGTGAGCTGGTGAGCTCTGAGGGAAGTCAGGAAGGAAAGAATACCTGTTATCCAGCAGCCATCAGACAACAGCCACTCCCTGTGGTGAGCCCTGGGGAAGCTCAGGACTTGAAAACAGGATACCGGCCCCAGATAGCTAAGATGCATATCAAAGGAATGATTTCAGTGAGCCAAGGCTCCTGCATTTTCCCATACATAAAAAAAAATTGTTAAATTCCTTAACTTGGGATATTTGGTTTTGTTTATTAACAATAATCTTTTGATATTCAGACTACCTGACTTTTGTTGCAAAACTTCATGACCTGGCTCCTCCCCTCACCTCCTCGGAGCAGTTCTCTCAGCATTCCTTGAGATGCTATCTCCCAGGCTTGAAGTCCTAAAAATCTCCACCAAATAAAACATAGCTCTCAACTTTTAGGTTGTGAATATTTTTTAGGACCACAGGACAAATGAGTTATTCACTACATTTGGAATCAATTTCAATTGCTTTCAGCGAGGTGATTTTATAGGTCAATGTGTCAGTCTTAACAGGTTAATAATATAATGATGTCAGTATAAATTAAAGCAGCCATGAAATTAAAAGATGCTGTCCCTTGGCAGAAAAGCTATGACAAACCTAGGCAGCATATTAAAAAGCAGAGACACCACTTTGCTGACAAAGGTCAGTATAGTCAAAGTTATGGTTTTTCCAGTACTCATGTATGAATGTGAGAATTGGACCATAAGAAAGTTGAGCACTGAAGAATTGAGGCTTTGGAAGAGTGGTGCTGGTGAAGACTCTTAAGAGTCCCTTGGACAGCAAAGAGACCAAACAGTCAATCCTAAAGGAAATCAATCCTGAATAATAATTGGAAGGACTGATGTTGAAGCTGAAGCTCCAATATTTTGACCATCTGAAGTGATGAGCCAACTCAGGAAAAGCCCTGATGCTGGGAAAGATTGAGGGCAGAAGGAAAAGGGGGAAAGGATGAGATGATTGGATGGAATCATTGACTCAATGGACATGAGTTTGAGCAAACATTGAGATTCAATGAAGGACAAGGAAGCCTGGCATGCTGCAGTCCACGGGGTCACAAAGAGTTAGACGTGACTTAGTGACTAAACAATAACAACATAAATAAAATCAACAGAAATAAATGAAAATTTCTCCTGCTACAAATGTCATACAAGTGAAAGAGGAGAGTGAAAAATCTGGTTTAAAACTCAATATTTATGGGGAGGGATGTGGGAGGGATGTTCAAGTGGGAGGGGACATGAGTAAACCTGTGGCTGACTCATGTTGATGTTTGGTAGAAACCAACACAATTCTGTAAAGCAGTTATCCTTTACAGCAATTCTCCTTCAATTAAAAATAAAGTTTTAAAAATCTCAGCATCAAAAAACTAAGATCATGGCATCTGGTCCCATTTCTTCATGGCAAATAGATGGGGGGAGAGTGGAAACAATGACAGATTTTGTCATCTTGAGCTCCAAAATTACTCCAGATGCTGACAGCAGCCTTGAAACTAAAAGACACTTGCTCCTTGGAAGAAAAGCTATGACAAACCTAGACAGCATATTTTTAAAAAGCAGAGACATCATTTTGCTCACAAAGATCTCAAAACTATGGTTCTTCCAGTAGTCATATATGGATGTGCAAGTTGGAGCATAAAGAAAGCTGAGCACTGAAGAACTGATGCTTTCGAATTATGGTGCTGGAGAAGACTCTTGAGAATCCCTTGGATAGCAAGGAGATCAAACCACTCAGTCCTAAAGGATTTCAACCCCAACTATTCATTGTAAAGACTGATGCTAAAACTGAAGCTCCAATACTTTGGCCACCTGATGCAAAGAGCCGACTTACTGGAAAAGACTCTGATGCTGGGAAAAATTGAGGGCCCGTAGAGAAGGGGGCAACAGAGGATGAGATGGTTGGATGTCATCAGCAACTCAATGGGCATGAGTAAATGCTGGGAGATGGTGAAGGACCTGGTGTGCTGCAGTCCATGGGGTCACTGAGTTGGACACAAGTCGGAGACTAAACAATAACAACAACAAATGTTATATCACTATATTTTAAGATCTTTACACAGCTCTCCTGTGTTTGGGTCATTTTTTGTTCTTTGTGAGTAGAGTATGTCCTGTGTTCTGGATGCTGTTAGTCAAATCCACTTCAGTGAAGTATTTGGAAGAAAATAATATGAGGATGCAGATGCCATGGGAAATCCATTTTCTGGCTTTGGGAGGCAGTGGAGGATCTGGCTTTGGCAGGAGGTCAGTACAGGTAGTATTGGTTCTAATGCCTACCCAAGACCAGAAAGTAAACTGTGGCTTCTGTGCCCAGAGGTGGTAGCAATGTTGAAATTTTCCCTGAAGTAGTCTCATAATGTTGTTTGTGGCTTTTCTGCTCAACTGGACTGCAATCCTAACTCTTTATCTTCCTAGAGATTCTGAAACTTCCTAATGTCTTTTATAGATATCTTCTCTGTCTAAATTAGCTAAAGAATATTTTGCTGTTTGCAACTATAAATGCTAGCTAATAACCCTTGTATGATACTATTTGGCTAAAAGAAATTATGTTTGCATAGAAAAAAAAATGTCTCAGTGGTTATTTCTGCCAAGTGGAATTTCTGGAGATCTCAATCTTTTATGTATTTGCTTGTCTTCAGTTTTGAAATTTTATACAATGAGTAGAAATTATTTCTTATGTCAAAGCTTATGAATAGTAAATACATGGGGAAATATGTTACTTTATAGCATTAATCCATTTATGGAAGATGAGAAATGAGAAATCCTATTGATTTTCTGAGATTAGGTTGATATTATTGTTTTTTAAAAAATAGGAGTCATAGCCATAGCAATTCGTGAAGATTTAGGGGATGATGTTCATTGCCAGCGTTATTTTTGACTAATTGTGTGACCTTGAGTACATCATCGTCTTTTTGGGTTTATGTTCTTTCATTTGCACAGTGACTGAGTTGGGGTAGCTAAATTATTTTTAAATTTGGCTCTGTATAGCCTCTGTGTTCCTGGCAAAGGATTAAAGGATTACATGTGCCAAGGGCTGCAGTGCCCTATGCTTTAAATTAAACGAGGAAAGATTGACATGCATTTGTTTTGTATGTTGAATTTTAAAGCTTTTCTTTTTTTTTTTTAAAGTTTCCTGACTTATAACAGATTTGAGAAACTATGGACATAAATTATCTGTAAGGTCACTTTTTGTCCTGATTCTCTGTGATTTCATTACTTTTCCCGCTGAATTGCCTTTATTATAATACTAAGTAGCTTTATACACACACACACATAACACTAAAGTACAGAATGCTGAAAAAACCTCACATTTTTACTCTGACAGTTTCTAATCATATCTAATAAGCTAGTTCCCTTTTAAGAGCTTACTTGCCTTAAGAAAAGCATTTATCTATTTATGAAGAATCCATCGTTATATTTGCCATTGACAGTATATTTATAGGACATAAAATACATTATTATTATATATTATGCTATGACTATAATATGAACAAATGAACGTAATTCCACTAGAATTACCTAAAAAGTAAACTATTGTTACTGACTATGACAATTTAATATCCTTTCACTATTAAGTATAATGAATAATAACAGTCTTATTGTCAGAAAAGATATGACAATAATCATGCTGAGAAGCTTGTACCTGGACTTTATGGATCTGTTCATTGATCTTTTTAGTATATTCAAAATACTATATTCTGGGGGACTGAAGTAGATTAAAAATTTAGGATGGTTGAGGCATTGGTCATTTGGAAGCATTGAGAGGAAATTGGTAAGAGATGAAAGCTTAAAAGAGAGTTCAGATTATCCATGGCCTTGAATTTCATCTTAGATTTGGGGTTTTAGGTTGAAGGCAATAGAGGGACTGTAAAGGTTTTTAAATAGAAAAGTGATGTAATTAGATTTGAGTTTTAGAAAGGTCAGTCTGGCTGCAGTACAGATAATAAGTTAGAAGAAGTCAAGTCTTGTGTGCAGAGGGAATAACGAGAAGGTATAACCAGTCAATCTTAAAGGAAATCAACCCTGAATACTCTTTGGAAGGACTGATGCTGAAGCTGAAGCTCCAATACTTCAGCCTCCTGGTGCAAACAGCTGACTCATTGGAAAGGACCCTGATGCTGAGAAAGATTGAAGGCAGAAGGAAAAGAGGGCGACAGAGGATGAGATTGTTGGATGGCATCACCGTTTCTGTGGACATGAACTTGGGTAAACTTGGGAGATGAGGGACAGGGAAGCCTGGTGTGCTGCAGTCCATGGCGTAGCAGAGTCAGACACAACTTGCCAACTGAACAACAACAGGAGTTCAGATATGAGATTTAAAACTTAATTAGTTGCATTAGAGGTGGAGGAAAGTAAATGCATTCCAGAAAAAAAAATGGTAAGAGAAGCTGTAGGACTCACATATTCCTGATGAGGGAGTAAAGAAATAAGAGGCATATTAAGGAGGATGTTGTGTTACTTTCTTAGTTTAATAGAATCAAATCAGAAGGAAGAGTAATTTTGGAGTAAATGATGAAAAGTCTTATTTTGTAAGGTAGATGTGAGGCTTGAATTTCTGCTACTTTACTAGTCAAGTAACTGGCAAGCCAAGAAAATATCATAAAATTGGACCTGGAAGGTCTCCTACCTGAAGAAAATTCAGATATCTTTTGGAGAAACACATGCTGAACCTAGGTTGTCTAAAATTCTCACAAAATCCCACCAAAGATGAACTTAGTTCCAAACTTAAAAGTATATGAGGGAAAGGATTGCTTTCAGTGAGTCATGCTATGCTATGCATGCCTGCTAAGATGCTTCAGTCATGTCCAACTCTGTGCGACCCCACGGACAGCAGCCCACCCGGCTCCTCTGTCCTTGGGATTCTCCAGGCAAGAATACTGGAGTGGGTTGCCAGTCAACACACCCCAAAATCAATAGGATTTTAACTTAGAGAACTTGAGATAATAGACCAATGTAATAGAAGCTACAAAATAATTGCTTACAATGCATAAAACTATAAAAGAAGAAATCAAACCATAAGACAGTCATGAGAGGTAATATTCAAAGAAATTATGACTGAAATTTTTCCACAGTCAATGAAGGAGATAAGTATTAATGAATAGGAATCATAATGCATCCTAACCAGAATAAATGAAGAGTAAACACATTTTAGTGAACTTGAACAACATTAAAGATGTATAGAAGACTAATAATAAAATTTATCAGAGAGAAGAATAAGTTGAAGTGCAGAGCAGCAGCAAACTTTCAGCAACAATAAAGGCTGGAAGACAAAGGACTATTACATTCAAAGAGCTGAGAGGAAATAATTGTTAATATAGGCATCTATATCCAATCAAAAATCTTTTGATTTTAATTTTGAAAAAAAAAAAAGACATTTCAGGCAAGACTAAGAGCAATTATATTTCAGTCCTTCACTTAAGTATTAAGGATGGAATTTAGGAAGAAGGAAACTGAGCCAGAAAGTAGAAATACAATGCAAAAAGCAGTGTTAAGCAAAGAATTTGATGAACATATGGATAATACTAAGCAAGTATCTGTTATGCTGTTTTATGAAAATAAAATAATAATAGTAATGATTTGATGAAATAAGAACAAGGTGGAATTAAGGATATTTCAAAGACCTAGGATGATATTGGTATAGGAAAAAACATCTTTAATGAGACATAAAAATCATAACCTAATAATAAAAGATTGCTATGTTTGATTACATTAAAATTGAAGCTTATATATGGCAAATATACTAAAACCAAATTAAAAAAGAAACAAACCAAACTAGAGAAATTATTTGTAAACCATATAACCAACAAAGAATTAGTGCATGGAATATACAGTCCCTACAGAGCAAGAGAAAAAAACAACCAGAAAATGAGAAATAGGGGATTTTTTTTTGGAAAAGGAAACTGAATGACCAATAAATAACTAATAAAAGTCTACCTTATCTCATAAGGAAATACTACCACATACAAGATACCATTTGATACCTATCATATCGGTGAAAATTAATAAGGCAAAGATACCAAGTGTTGACACATAATGTAGAGAAACAGGAGCCCTTATTAATGGGATAATGAAAAAATATAATTATTTTAAAGAGCTATTTGGCAAAATTTTCATCTATGTACTTTGCAAAATTTTAATATAACTATTTTGAAGAGTATTAGAATTAAAGAACCCACACTCAGTAACTTAGCAAACTGTCTTCTAGGTTTTCTCATTAGAGAAACTGAACTTGTGGACAGGAATGTTCATAGTAGCTTACTTATGATAACAAGACAGTAGAAACAAATCCTCTGTCCCTCACAGGAGAATGGAAGCTTTAGCTATGCTTGGTTTTTCCCTATCATCAAAGCCCAGTGCTATCCTAAAGTTTAACCTGTAGTCAGCTGTGATAGGCAAAGACTCTAAAACAGGTAGCAGGCGATCCTTCCATGCGCAGCTTTGATGTCTGCTGAGAGGTGTTGAGTCTGATTTACTGACTCACTTCTTGGTAGGACTTACCCTGGCAACCCATCTGGGAGGATAGGCAAGAGAAGAGGAGAGCCGTCTACTCAGGACTGTCTTGTTTCCTCAGAGGTTTGGTTAGAGGAACATCATTCTCTCCCACAGTTTGGATCCCCACAGAACTGGCTTGGAAAGAGTAAACAGTTCTTAGTTATATAAAGTGACAAAAAAGATACAGATACAAATTAGTGAAGGAGAATGAAGGCACAAATATATCATTATGTGGGAGGAGTAATCATCCTACCTTTCAGAGTGCGGCTGGGAAGAAAAGCCTGTAAAAGGTGGGCTCAGCCCAGCCAGAATCTTGATGATGTTCTGAAAACACCCAGCTTCCTCTCACCCCCAGGGCCTCAAAGTACCCCTACCCTGTACCAGACCGGTTTGGTGTGATATAAGCAAGTTTGAGTTCCCATCTCAGATCTGCCAGTACCTTGCTCTGTGATTTAAGCATGCCATCTGCCTTTCTAAGCGTCACGTTCCCCATTCTCAAGTGAAGTGGAGTCAGACCACTTCTACATTTTTTTCTACCTCTGATATTTTATGCAACTGTAAATATCTCTAAGGTATTTCTCTCCATGCCACAAAATTAGCCCTGAATCCCTTACTCTTGGTCATGTTTTATCTACTGCTAAGAGTTGGGGAAATTTTGGCCCTGATACCAAGATGTCTTCAGGAACCAGGGAGGTAATATAAATTTCTGAAGCAGGCAGGTGTGACGGACGTAATAGGGGGCAGTGTGGGTGCTGGGGAACTGGAGAGTGTCTGCTTACCGAAAGGCATTCACGTGCAAATGTTTCATAAACACAGAAAACAAACAGTTTTCTGGGGCTGGGTTTGGGCCAAGAGCCACTAGTGTGCAGCCTCTGATTAAAAGGAAAGGAAACTTTGTTATGGGATTTTGGGCATCGATCACAGGAGGTTTAAGAGGACCAGGGACAGCAGGGAGTGAAGAGATGAGCGATGTAAGGGCATATTGTAATCAGTCATCTTTTGCTGTCTCATCCAGCATTTATCTAACTCTTTAGGTAGGTAGCCTGTGATAGATTTCACCCCCAACCTCATCCTCTATTACACATTAGTTGAATTTCATCAGTTGAATGTTTTTTTGTATTTTAATTGGGGTATAGCTGCTTTACCCTGCTTGTCAGTTTTTGCTGTATAGCAAAGTGAATCAGTTATATGTATACATAGATCCCCTTTTTTGGTTTTCCTTCTCATTTAGATCACTACAGAGCACTGAGTAGGGTTCCTTGGGCTATACAGTATACACATTAGTATATAAATTCAATCTCAATCTCTCAATAATTCCACCCCTCCCCCCTTGGTATCCATATGTTTGTTCTCTACATTGTGTCTTTGTTTCTACTTTACAAACAAGGTCATTTATACTATTTTTCTAGATTCTACATATATGCATTAATGTACAATATTTGTTTTTCTCTTTCTGACTTACTTTACTCTGTATGTCAGTCTCTAGGTTCCTCCATGTCTCTGCAAATGATACAAGTACACTCCTTTTTATGACTCAGTGATATTCTACTATATACATGTACCACATCTTCTTTATCTATACCTCTGTTGTTGGACATTTAGATTCTGTGTCTTTGCTGTTGTTAATAGTGTTGCAATGAATAGTAGGATGCATGTATCTTTTTGAATTATGGTTTTCTCTGGGAGTATGTCCAATAGTGGGATTGCTGGGTCATATGGTAGTTCCTTTTTTAATTTTTCAAAGAACCTCCATACTTTTCTCCATAGTTGCTGTATCAATTTACATTTCCAGCAATGTAAGAAGTCTCCCTTTTGTCCGCACCCTTTCTAGCATTTATGGTTTGTAGATTTTTCAATGATGGCCATTTTGACTGGTGTGAGGTGATACCTCATTGTAGTTTTGGTTTGTATTTCTCTAATAATCAGTGAGTCAGTTGGATCTTGAGGCAAGTACTGGACTTCCCTTCCTTCCTGTTCTACATGGAAGGTTGGAATAACTTTGTTCCAAGATCTCTTCTGCATCTTATATTCTACAAAGCTAAATATGAAATCTAAAGCATCTCTGAGTACCATGCTTTGCTGACCTGATTTATGTCGATTATGGAGTGACAGCTGAAAGAATGAAGGGCGTTAGTTTAATAGGCACAAAATGTTTTATATGCTTTTATAAGATGTGAGAGCGCTTTTGAATACCTCTTGTCTCTACTGAAAGTTGAGTGAGGGGGTTAAAAGCTTAAAAATAAATAACTGGTAAAATTAGACAAAGGAAGTTGTATAACCAAGAAACAAAGATCAAACGTAAATGCCAAGAGGACTGGATTTTGCACTTGGCAGTGCAAATTTCACCATCAAGATGATATTAAAAGACTGGAAACTTCTGGATGCTGGTGTAGTCAGTTCTAGGACTAGAGTTTCAATAATAACTCTAGGGTATTAAAGAACTAGTCAAAAAAAAAAATGACCAAGCATCTTCCCAGCGAACAGCTGTTCTGTTGAAATGCCTTACAAAGTGCTTATCATCTCCAGGGTCTTTTCCTGGCTTGTGTGAGGAGTGGGTGTTTGGCAGGTGCTCCTCTAGGCTTTTAAGATTCTCCTTTTTAATATAAGGGGCTTCCCTGGTGGCTCAGAAAATAAAGCATCTGCCTGCAATGAGGGAGACCCAGGTTCGACCCCTGCGTCAGGAAAATCCCTTGGAGATGGAAATGGCAACCCACACTAGTACTCTTGCCTGGAGAATCCCATGGACAGAGGAGCCTGGTAGCCTATACAGTCCATGGGGTTGCAAAGAGTCAGACTGAGCTACTTCACTTTCACTTTCTAATATAAGAGTTATGATAGTGGTAGTTGTGGTAACTAATATAAAGTTATGAGCATTAATAGTATATGCCAGAGGCTGTGATAACCACTTTATAGATATTATCTCTAAGCCTCAATTTATTCATCTTTAAAATGTAGATGTATTAGTCTCTGCCTCATTCTTTTGTAGAATGAATAATTATTAGGGACCTTAGCAGCAGCAGTCATCCAAGGAGCTTCTATACTAGGTTCATTTCAAACTTCTGCTCAGAAGATAAAATAATGACAACAGAGAAACTAATCCTGAGCATATTCAGTACCTGGAAGCATTTAGTATATTTGTCATTGTTTCTTTGTATCCAACTGATTTTTTTCTGTGTAGTGAGCACCGTTGTCCCTATTGTATGCCTGAAGCTTATGGGGCCAAAGTGGCTTTCCATGAGTGTCAGAACTTGTAGATGCCCCCCAAGATTTCCTGCTCCCTGGAGTGCTCATTCTTTCCTCTGTGTACTCAATGGAACACTAATCTAGGTACTGCAGTGAAGGCATTTTGCAGGTGAAATTAAGGCCCCACGTCAGCTGACCTTAAAAGAGGGAGATCATCCAGGTAGGCCTGAGCCAATCACATGAGCCCTTTAAATCTAGGTCTGGAAGTAAAAGTCAAGGAAGTTGGAAAGGGAGTTGATATGGGGGGAAATGCCTACTGGCTTTGAAAATGAAGGAGGCCCCATGGCATGGAACGTGGGCTGTCTCTAGGAACTGCGTGTGGCCCCAGCTGACAGCAGCACAGAATGGGGGCTTCAGTCCTTCAACAGCAAGGATTTGAATTCTGCCAACAAATATGGGAGCTCGAAAGAGGACCCTGAGCTTCCCATGAGACCCTGATCTGCCTACATCTTGATTTCAGCCTGTGAGATACTGAGGAGACAATTCAGTCATACTATGCTCAGACTTTTGACCTACAAAAATAAACTAAAGATTGTGTGTTGTTTTAGGCTGTTAAATGTGAGGTAATTTGTTATATAGCTATAGAAAACTGAGGTGCTTACCTTGAGAAACCCGACTAGCCAATGACAGAGCAAGAATTTAAATTCAGGCCTTGCTGACTCTAAAGCTTTTGTTCTAAATCTCTGTTATATTAGGGAGTGATGCAAATTCCAAATTTTATATTGTATATTTTAAACTGTTAGTGCAAGTTTAAACAAGTATTAATAACTTATGTGGTTGATTTGGAGTAAACACTCTGAACTATGAGGACAATAGATTGCCTGAAAGTCAACATATTCTATGAGTAACTCAACCTAAAATATCATTAAAATGAATACGAGAGAGGAAGGTTGTCCATGACACCAGGCTTAATTAAAAAAAATAAAATAATGGTGACATATAAATACTTAAGTGTATTTCTCTAGTTGCCAAATTAACTTGGCAGTGTCTGGCAGCTATGGGCAAGTTGAAGAAATTCTTCTGTAAGAAAAGAATGGCTGGAATTTGGACAAATAGAACTTGGTGTGCAGAAACCCAGAGACTGAACATTGCCACGGATTCTGTGGTATTTTGAAGGGTAACTTATTTCCAGAGTCTAGCACAAGTAGAAGAGGTGGACAAAGGAACACTGTTGTCCTCTGGAGTGGCCATGAACAGGGCTTAGTGTAAGGATGTTGTTGTGAGAACCTTTCCCCATAAGGTATAATAGACAGTAGCTGTAAATAATAATAGTAGTGTTTATCAAGGGCTCCCTGTGTGACAGACATTTCTCTAAATGCTTTTCATGAATTTCCTCATCCAATCCTTAAGCAATCCTGAGCGGTTAGTACTTGTGATTATCTCTGTTTTAAAGATGAGAGGCCTAAAATGGGAAACTTGAATAACTTACCCTAGGTAAATATTAAGCATTAACTGGAACTCAGGCATGTCTCCAAAGTCTATTTTCTTAGTTGCTGAATCCTTCTACCTGGAAAAATGTTAAAGTTCTAGGAAAATGTATTTTTGTTAATGAGGAAAGTGTATTTATATGATTAAGAGATAATGTTAAATGAAAGTATATGTTACATTATCACATGAAAAGGAAAGACACTGCTCAAACAATGCTATATATATTGAGTAGAGAATAACTAATAATTAGTAACAGTATATATATTTGGAGTGTGCCCAGAATGGACATAGTCGAAATGAGGTTTAAGGTTATTTAAAATATTTTGATTTTTTTCCTAGAGTATTTACAATTTATTATGATATAGATCAAACAAACGAAGTGGCACATGGTATAATAGAAAAAATTCCCATATACCATCATCCAGTTTAGGAAATAAGGCATGACAAATATGGCTGAGTCCCTCATGTTTGCATCTCCTTACTTCCCCCAAAAGAGGCAGTTGTACCTGAGAATTTGGAGTCTGTTGTTCTCTTGTATTTCCTTATACTTTTGAGTATATAAAACATGTATTTAAAACATTGTTAATAGGTTAATGAAATAGCCATGTTTCATGTTTTTAACTTTATGTAATAATATAGTGTATATATTATTCTACAGCTTAGTTTTTTAAGCTCAGCATTGTATGTGCAAAATGTATTGATATTGATATGTTTATCCAGTTTAGTTTAATTTTTTTCACTTCTATGTAGTCAGCTATAATTTGTTTTTTGGTTCTGTTAATAAACATTTAGATAATTTCTAGTGTTTTGAGGTTACAGAAAATTATATTATCACGTCACTGGGTATATGTGTACGTTTCTGTAGGTTCTCTGCCTAAGAGTAGTTTGTAGGGTATATACATCTTGACTTTATTAGGCAGTGCCCATATCCTCTCCAATGTGACTGTTGTTTCAGATCCCTGTCAACACTTGGCCACAACACATATTATTACAAGTCCAACTTTGTTTACTAAAAAATGTACATGTCTTCTTTAGTACTTACATGTACCTATGTACTTACAAAGAAAGGGAAAGGGGAGGATAGAGAGAGACGGAGCGATAGAGGCAGAGAGAGGGAGAAAGAGAAGAAGGAAATCAGGCAAGAGGCACAGGAAAGGAATCCCTTTGCTGAACCAGAGTGCAGCTTTGGTGTTTGAAAAGGGCCAAACAGAAGCCCCAAGCAAGCTAAGCTGAGCTTGAGACCTCTAGGTAACTGACCAGGGATGCTTACCTCTCCTTTTATTAAAGGCTATGTTTTGTGAAAGTGTCAGTTGCTCAGTTCTATCTGACTCCTTGTGACCCCATGGACTGTAGCCCACCAGGTTCCTCTGTCCATGGAGTTCTCCAGGCAAGAATACCGGAGTGGGTTGCCATTCCCTTCTTCAGAGGATCTTCCTGACCCAGGGATTGAACCTAGGTCTCTTGCATGGCAGGCAGATTCTTTACCATTTGAGCCACCAGGGAAGCCCATACTAGCCTCAGAACTGGAGGTTGAGAGGAGCCTGTAGTGGTTCCAAGTTGGTGAGAAGAGACAGATAGAAGCAGGTAAACAAAGAAAAGATACACTCAGAAGCTCTTCTCTTGACTGGGCCATCAAACAATCAGCCCTTTTATCTACAGATGATTTGGCTCATTTTCAGGGTGTTTGGTGGTTAACTCGCATGTGGACAGAGTCATTAGTTATCCTGTAATGCTGGCTTCCTCTTGGGATACAATAATCAGCTTCACTATGAGGACGTTTTAACAGCATAAACCAGGGGAAATTACTTTATGTCACTTGGCGATTTATGAAAAGTAAAATGAATTCCATGGTGGGTGGAAATTTCACTTAATGTAGAATGTCAGAGATAAATAATTTCCCTGAGAACATAAGAAGGGACCTTATAGTATAGAACTCATGGTGCCTCAAGCCCAGTCTTTCCTCACTGAGTCTGGCAATGGGGAGGTGTTAGTGGGGTGATGAGATGGTTCTTTTTCCCTGTGTCAACATGTCAACTTTGACACGTTAGGAAGTCTGTTCCTGGCACACACCCATTCAGAGGCTTTCTTGCGCACTACATACAGACCCAGAGAGAGAGAGAGAGAGAGAAAGAGAGAGACTTAGATAAGAGTGAAGGAATGAAGTTCATCTTTTTGAACCCGAGTTTCCTTATCTGAAATGTCAATTGTAATAACAATCCTAACCTCTCTGAAACTTGTGCATTAAACAGGAATATCCAGGGAAGCTTTGCTAACTGAAGGCTGAATTCAGATGCTAATTTTAAAAATCTTTTATGTGTGTGTGTGACAGCCTTTAACGCAGTTTCTCGAATATTTTATCTGTCACTGCTTAGTCTGACTGGCTGCTAATGGGCTTGGGTGAACAGCCAATTGTTTCCTCACCTAACCACTTGCTGTCCTATCTGTAGCTGAATAGGGAGGCTGCTAGTCAGGTTCTGGTTTTTATAAAGAAATTTGGTAGCCCTACAAATCTTGCTATAGGGGTTTCTTCCAGCGGAAGTCTTTTGCCTTGTTTTTGATTTTTCTGATCATCATCCCTCTCCAAGGAGAGAGGTAATATGATTGATTCTCTTGTGAAGAAGAGAAGCAATGACATAACAGTGATGGTCAGCCCACATTTTGGTCCGTTTTGACTGAGTAAAATTCATGCCAGTGTTTGGCCATTTAGCTGGTTTGAGAACTACTTATTTCTGTCTAAAGATCTGGCTGCATTTAGTACAGAGTTCTGCAATGCCCAATTTGTTTTATTTTATTGTGGTAAAGGACTCATGTATGAACTTATGACCATGGGCTTCCTTATTGTTCCCTTAATCTATTATAATAGATTGGGCTTTCCTGGTGGCTCAGCAGTAAAGAATCTGCCTGCAATGCAGGAGATGCAGGAGGGGCGTCTCTGTCTGGAAGATCCCCCAGAGGAGGGCATGACAACCCTGGAGGAGGGCATGACACTCCAACATTCTTGCCTGGAGAATCCTGTGAACATAGGAGCCTGGCAGGTTACAGTCCACAGGGTTGCAGAGTCGGACACAACTGAGCAACTGAGCATGCATGCACGCAGCCTGTTAGACAGTGGGTAGGTGTTGTGGTGTTACTGACTTGCAGTTCTCTAAGCTTTTCTGGCACCCTCTGGTGTTGGGTAGCTCACTACATTGAGAAATTTTGCAGGGCAACTCTGGTGATTAGGGTAGGAATGAAAAATATCAGACTTAAATGCCAGAATGTCTTAACTTGACCCATGAGGTACCCCACTGCACACTTTGCTGCTTGTCGTGCTCATCATGCTACTCACTGTTCTCTCCTGGGCACACTGTAGGTTTGAATATCATACCCCCCTAATGGATGTGTGGGGACATGTGTCTAGTTCTGGTCAGTTGTTGAGTGGAAGTGACATGAACCACTTCCAGGCAGGAGCATTTCATTATCAGTTTGTGATACATACATGCACCCACCCACTGCCCGAGTTCTCTTTCCCTCTAGCATGGCAGCTAGCAGCATTTTAGATAGTCTACTCTATCAGTCTGGGTCCCCGGGTGAAGTGATGAGCAGAGCCACCCTGAGCAACCACCATGAACATGTACATTGAATGAAAAATAAGACTTTGTTAGTTTATTATTATTATTCATTTTTTTGCTCATGCTATGCAGCATGCTGAATCTTAGTTTCCTGACCAGGAATTGAACCCACGCCCCCTGCATTGAAAATTTGGAGTCTTAACCACTGGACCTCGAGGGAATTCCCTGAACCTTTATTCTTTGAAACTACTGATGATTGGGAGTTGCTCTTTACCAGAAAGAATCTAGACTGACACAATGATGACTTAGGGCCCTTTCTCAGTAACCTTCCCAATATAGCATTTCAGCTATACAAGTGTATTAAGCTTATAATATGAGAAAAAAAAATATTTGTCATTTTCTCTTTGATTGAGTTGAAGTCTACCTGTCAGTATTTTCCCTCACTGGATCCGGTCACACTTTTCAGAGCTACTTGACAGTGTTTCAGAGACTGGAGTTTGCCACCCTAGCACCTATGAGCCTTTTGGCCTTTAGGCTGAAATTCCCATTTCCTCAGCTGCTCTATTTGTGATGCAAGGAATAATTCAAAGGGCTTTTTAAAATTCTGGTTAACTTTGTCTAGATATTTTTTACATCCCTGGATAATCATTATCCAAGACAATTCTCGGGATAGCCTTAGACTTCTAGCATCTTTATCATTCCTGTATTTAAGATCCCATAACCTATCTGTGGTATATGATGTTCTAAGGTAAGAAGAGTGAGGGCTAATGAAAGTGTTAGGATCAATGGATCGACTATCCTGGGAGAGTTCAAGAGTTGCTAGAGTTATACTGCTGAAAGAATAGGGTCTGAAGATAGGAAATAATGGTTGGAGAGTGAAATATTTGAAATTGAGTAGTTGGGAGTTACAACTATTGATAATAAATTTAAGGTTTGAACATTGGAGTAACTGAGAAAGTATGGAACACAGCTTACTGAAGGAGAGCAGGTTCAGAGAAACTGGTATTAATAGTTCTCAAAGGAGTTTCAAGGAAGTTAGAACATTTTTAAGACGTAGCATGTATACTCATCTGTATTTCAGATTATGTCTCTTAACTTTAAGATGATCTTCATAAGTTATACCACTGATTATTGAATTTTCTCTAACATGTTGGAACATTTATCCTAGTACATCGTAAGCCCTGGAATTAGGGACATCTAGGTTCAAACCTTGAATTGACTGTTTACTGGTTGTATGGCTTTGGGCACGTCAGTTCGAATCTTTGAGTATCAGTTTCTTCATCTGAAAACTGGATAGAGTTGAAACAGCCATCTTGTTGTGACAAAGGAATGAGTTGATGCCTTCTGCTGGCATGTGGTGGCACTAAGGTAATGATAACAACGAATATTCTTTATCCCATTATCATTAAAGTAGAGAGGCCAAAGAGGCCTGAGGTGTTGGAAAGCTGCCATGGTCAACCCTAAGGGAATATCCTAATTATATTATGTTACATTATGTTACATTACATATTGCAGCCTAGCATTTGTTTTCAAGCTAACCAAAAAATTAATTTTTCCAGCTCAGCAGTTCCTAGGACAGAGAAGCATTTCTACCCCATAAATTACTGAGAATGAATAACACACACACACACACACACACACACACCAGAATACCACAAACTTGATTTGTCAAATTAGATATTCATAAGATAATGAAATACAGCTTTTTACAGAAGATGTGTGCTATAGCTCTTAAAAATCCTTTAGTGGTGTGAATGAGAGAAACTTTAACTAGAGTAGATCTTTCTGATTTTCTTGATAGATAAGTAGTATGCTGCCTCTGCCCCTGTTCTTTTATTTCCAACCTTTGACATTCACTGATCTCCTTTAACTGCTTTTTTCCAGGACTGATAAATCAGGAAAACTTCAGTGCTTTCATTTTAGACAAGACACCTGAAGTTGAGGAGAAGAAAAGCCAAGCTCTTGAAAGTTGTTATACTTTGCTAGACTAGTGATTCTTGACCATAATCAGGTCAGCCACTACCCTGCCCTATTTTAAACAAACAATTTGTAATAAACCTTGACTGTACGGAAATGAAATCCGAGGGTAATATAACCTATTTATTCATAATTAAATTATGCACATACTTCCTTAACTACAAAAAAGCAACAAAGCAAAAGTTATTTATAATAAAATAATATATGTTTCATTATATAAATGCTCAGATTTGTCTACAGTATAAAACAGAATAAAGCAGTCAGATATGTGTCCTGCACAGTTAAATCACTGTGAAGGCACCCTACCAATGACAGTCAGCACAGGTGTGTTGGATTGTCCACTCTAGTACCATAGGTGGGATCACTGTTGGTGACATTTAGAGAATCCCTGTTCTGAACAAAATGAAAGCATAATTTCCCCTTCATTTAGTCTATATAAATTACCATGCAAAAAATTATTAGTATTTATGTGTAAAAGGGGTTAAGTTCTAAGTTGAGTAATTATAAACAAGTTTTTACTTACACAGATAGGTAATAGGACATTCTAAGCATGAAGAATGTGGGATGTGATCTTTTTAATGAGAGATTGTCCCTCATGTTATGATGTCACCCATCCTCTCTCTAAATGCCTATGTGTGTGTGTGCTAAGTCTCTTCAGTCCTGTGTGACTTTTTACAACCCTACGGACTGTAGCTTACCAGGTTCCTCTGTCCATTCTTGTCAAGACTAGAATACTGGCGTGGGTCATTCCCTCCTTCAGGGGATTTTCCTGCCCCAGGGATTGAACCCACACCTCTTGCATTTCCTGCCTTGCAGGCAGTTTCTTTACAGTTGAGCCACCAGGGAAGGCTTAAATGCCTATACCCCCCAGTCATAACCACAAACCTAGGCTCCACAAGGATCTCAAAGTGCTTTTGGGGGTATTAACACTTCTACTGAGAACCATGTTCTAGGTATGTTGATTGAAGTACTTATAAGTTTTAAAAATTACTAAGGCAAAAGGCCTTCCAAAATAACCCTACAGTTGTCCCTTTACATTCTACATTCCAGATATGTCAAAATGTAAACCTAATCCTGTCATCTGTTTTTTTTTTTTTTTTTTTTTTTGCTTGTGCTGGATCTTCATTGCTGATTTTCTGTAGTTGTGGTGAGCAGTGAGTGGCTACTCTTTGTTGAGATACATGGGTTTCTCATTGGGGTGGCTTCTCTTGTTATGTAGCACAGGCTCTAGGCACGTGAGCTTCAGTAGTTGCAACACACAGACTCAATAGTTGTAGCGCATGGGCTTTAGCTGCTCCAAGGCATGTGGAATCTTCCCAGATCAGGGATTGAACCCATGTTCCTTGCATTGGCAGGAGAATTCCCATCCACTGTACCACCAGGAAGTACTGATCATCTCATCCTTTATGCCAACTTTCTTTAGACAGTTTGTGACTCCACTGAACTCATAATGAAGACTTAAATACTTAGCCCAGTCTGTGGTACCCTTCTGATCTGACCCTAGTTGACCCCAACTGCTGGTGGCTCCCCTGGATCCCAGCACTCCAATTACGGTGGTCTTCTTTCACCTGCTCGAATACATCATATTGTTTTCACCGCTACACTTCCAACCTTGTGCTGTGCTAAGTCACTCAGTTGTGTACTCTTTGTGACCCCAAGTAGCCTGCCAGGCTCCACTATCCATGGGGATTCTCCAGGCAAGAATACTGGAGTGGGTTACCATGCCTCCTCCAGGGAATATTCTCAACCCAGGGATCAAACCCAAGTCTCCTGCATTACAGGCAGATTCTTTATCAACTGAGCCACCAGGGAAGCCCCAATAACATTTCCCACCTGTTTTCAGCTAACTCCTGTTCCTCCTTTAAATTGCAGCTCAATGACCCCACCTTCAGGGAAGTGTTTGCCTATCTGGAAACAAAGGTAGCACCACCAGGTACATCTCTTCTCATAGCCCCCACTTTTATAGCAGCTACAATTTTACATATAGACATAGTTGGATTCATGTCTGTCTGCTCTGATAGCCTCTGAGAGTTCCGAGGGAAGAAACCATGCCTGCTCTCTCTTCTCAGTGACTTTAATAGCAAAGCCCCTCACATATTCTGTTGAATGCATACACAAAAAACTGAGTAGACAAAGGGATGGCTGAATTAACAAATGAGCAAACATATGCCTATAGCTAAGCTAACATTCCTGGGCCAAGTCTAGTTGAGTCAGTGAATTTATTTGTTTTCTAATCACAACAGAGCTCACACCCAACTGCTTAGAGAAATTAATGCAGTCATGTATGACTTATTTGACAAGAACAATATGTTAACCTTCTAGTGTGAAATGAGAAGTGTTGTGGTTGAGAAGTACAAGATGAGATTCACAGCAGAGGGGGTAGTACTTCCTTATTCTTCAATTGAACAAGTAATACATAAATCTATTCTTGTCATTTCAAATTCCAGTAATATCCCAAAGGAAAAAGTCTCCCATTATCTTCTAGTCCTCCACCCAAAACATTTATGATTGACAATTGGTTGCATATTCAAATGGCCATAACCTCTGAATTTAATTGTATATATGTATTTATATGCTTACATAGCTCTCCTTCTCTCCCTGTTTTTATTTTTGTTCAAACATAATTTTATTTGGACATAAAATATGTGTGGTCTTTGTGAAAAAGAGCATGTCTGATTTGTAAGTAGATTATTAAAGTACCTGAAAGCAGTAGTTTGGTCAAAATAAATAACTACATGTTATTTGTTACAGATTGAATTTTGTCTCCTCCCACCCATATGTTGAAGTCCTAACCCCCTCAGTGTGGCTGTATTTTGTGATTACACCTTTGGGAAATAATGATAGTTAAATTTAGAAAAATCCCTTATGGTGGGTTAGTGCCCTTTTAAGAAGAGAAACCAGATATCTTGCTCTCTTTTCACTGTGTAAAGACACACAGAGAAGGCAGCCTTTTGCAAGTTTATAAGAGAATTTTCACCAGAAACTGATCTGCCAGTATCTGGATCTTGGACCTCTCAGCCTCCAGAACTATGATAGAATAAATTTTTGTTGTTTAATCCACTCAGCCTGTGGTATTTTGTTATGGAAGCCTGAGTGGACTAAGGCATTATTGTAGCAAGTGATATAACCGTGATTTCCAAGATAATCTTATAGCATCGTTTATTCCTTAACTTAAGCAAATATTTGTTGAGTACCCAGTATGCACCAGGGAAATAAAGGCTCTGCTTTCATGATGCTTACAGTCTTCTGAAGGGTGGGGGTAGGGTGGGAGATACAGTCAGTAGTATTACACAATCAAGCAAAGAAACAGGCAATATGTTAGATAAATGTCATGAAGGAAAGTAAAGTATTGGAAGGAATTTTACAAAATTCAAATATAAGAAATGCTTCATTTCTTTTAATGTCTAAATTGGTTAACTTTTTAATGAAGCCCTCAAGTGGGTTTCAAGGTGAAATTTAATCTCAGACATTTGCTGGACTTCTTCCACTTGATGGGACAAGCTGGGCCTTTTACTTTCTAGTCTACTCTGATTACCACACAAGGCTAGTTGTCCACTTTTCCCTGGTCCCTGGAAGAAAGGTGGTTTTGCTGCTTCCATATCAAGTTGACATTGATTACAGTCGTTAGTCTCCATGGATGCTGAGAGGGAGTATGGTGTTACTTCTTGCTCTTCTTGGAATCTACAAAGCCCTGCTTTCTCCTTATTATAGCTCTTCAAACCTTCCTTCTTCCACAGTTGGCTATTTCTGCCTTTAGGTCAGGTGGCTACGCCCTCGTACTAGAAACTGCTGCCTTCAACTCGCAACTTAAAAAGCCCATAACCAATATTGCTAATAATTCAAAACACAAATTTTAGTTTTCTTTTTGGGACAGAGGAGAAAGATAACTACTCATTCTTTCTAGTCTTTTTTGTGGTATTAAGGAAAGAGTCACAAATCAATCTCTCAATGTTATTTTTCTGGACCTTTATGTAAAGACACATTTTTATAAAAAAAAATGTACTTGCTTTTAGCACTGAATAATATTAATGAAAACTTTCCCCTGTTGTTAAATATTATTTTCAAACCTGGATTTTAATGGCTTTGTAAATATTAAATAAATATGAAATTGTTGATGTAACTGATGCTCAAATTTAGAGTTAGGTTGTCTCCAATTTCCCTAATTATAAGCAATATGGTTATGACTCATACATAAATCTTCAATAGCAGTTCTAATATCTTAAGGTTAAATTCTTAGAAGTAAAATAATTGGAGCATGAATGTCTTTAAGATTCTTTTTACATTTGTCATAAGCATAATCTGGCCATGCATTTATGAATTGTAATACAGTACAGTTCTTAGGTTTGACAAGTGGGAAATCCCAGCAATCATTTTTAAATGATCTTACTTTATAAGCTCTAGAATGTCTAGTAGTATCCAGGTGGAGAGGTTAACTCTGATCTGTCTATCCTTGGTTGACACCACAGTTACTATCTACCTGCCTTCCTTTATCCTCATCACTGCCCAACCTGCTCTTTTGGGTTGTGTTCATGGAGGTGTGAATGAGTGTGCTTGTGTGATGGTGAACTTGAACACAGAGCCTTTCTCTTCAAAATTCACTTGTCTATCAAGATGTTAGATATTCCCCACTTATTTTATGCTTATGGCAGCTCTGTATGTTCCCTAATTCTTGCTCCTTTCATTGTATATCATTGTTCTTTAGTCACTAAGTCATGTCCAACTCTTTTGCAACTCCATGGAATATAACCCACCAGGCTCTTCTGTCCATGGGATTCTCTAGGCAAGAATACTGGAGTGGGTTTCCATTTCTTTCTCCAGGGGATCGTCCTGACCCAGGGATTGAACCTATGTCTCCTGCTTTGGCAGACAGATTCTTTTTTATTTTTTTATTTTTTTATTATTGTTTTTGCCATACATTGTCATGATATCACCATGGGTTTACATATGCTTCCCCTCCGGGTCCCCCCTCCCTCCTCCCTCCCCCCCGGGAAATCTCGCTGCACCAGTCCCGAGCATCAATCCTGGGCTGGCGATTGATTAGACACATGACAATTAACATGCTTCAATGCCCTTCTCCCATATCATCCCACCCTTACCCTCATCCACAAAGTCCACAAGTCTATTCTATACATCTGCGTTCCTTTTGTTGTCTCCCATGTTGGGTTCTCATTACTGTCTTTCTAAATTCCATATATATGTGTTAATATACTGTATTGTTGTTTTTGCTTCTGGCTTACTTCACTCTGGATAATGGGCTCCAGTTTCGTCCATCTGAGTAGAATTGCTTCAAATGAATTTTTTTTTAATGCTGAGTAATATTCCATTGTGTATATATACCACAGCTTTCTTATCCATTCGTCAGTTGATGGGCATCTAGGTTGCTTCCATGTCCTGGCTATTGTAAACAATGCAGCGATGAACATTGGGGTACACGTGGCTCTTTCAATTCTGGTTTCCTCGGTGTATATGCCCAGCAGTGGGATTGCTGGGTCATATGGCAGGTCTATTTGCAGCTTTTTAAGGAACCTCCACACTGTTTTCCATAGTGGCTGTACTAGTTTGCATTCCCACCAACAGTGTAAGAGGGTTCCCTTTTCTCCACATCCTCTCCAGCATTTATTGCTTGTAGACTTTTGGATGGCAGCCATTCTGACTGGTGTAAAGTGGTACCTCATTGTGGTTTTGATTTGCATTTCTCTGATAATGAGTGATGTTGAGCATCTTTTCATGTGTTTGTTAGCCATTTTTATATCTTCCTTGGAGAAATGTCTGTTAAGTTCTTTGGCCCACTTTTTAATTGGGTTGTTTATTTTTCTAGAATGGAGCTGCAGGAGTTGTTTGTAAATTTTTGAGATTAATTGTTTGTCTGTTGCTTCATTGGCTATTATTTTCTCCCATTCTGAAGGCTGTCTTTTCACCTTGCTTATAGTTTCCTTTGTTGTGCAAAAGCTTTTAATTTTAATTAGGTCCCATTTGTTTATTCGTGTTTTTATTTCCAATATTCTGGGAGGTGGGTCATGGAGTATCCCGCTTTGGATTATAGCAGAGAGTGTTTTGCCTATGTTATCCTCTAGGAGTTTTATAGTTTCTGGTCTTATGCTTAGATCTTTGATCCATTTTGAGTTTATCTTTGTGTATGGTGTTAGAAAGTGATCTAGTTTCATTCTTTTACAAGTGGCTGTCCAGTTTTCCCAGCACCACTTGTTAAAGAGGTTGTCTTTTCTCCATTGTATATTCTTGCCTCCTTTGTCAAAGATAAGGTGTCCATAGATGCGTGGATTTATCTCTGGGCTTTCTATTCTGTTCCATTGATCTATGTTTCTGTCTTTGTGCCAGTACCATATTGTCTTAATGACTGTGGATTTGTAGTATAGCCTAAATGGCAGACAGATTCTTTACCACTGAGCAACCAAAGAAACTTCCAAACTCTATCTCCATGTTTATGAACTTTCAGCACATTATTTTTCCTTCTCTGTTCAATCACATTTGCTTTTCTACTAGCTATATCTGGAAGAACTCCAGTGCATTCTTACTATCTCTCATCTCTGAACTCTATTTTTACTTGTTATTTCAACAGTCTCCAGCCAAATTACAACATTCTGTCATAGTGATCAGTCATCGACCAGACTTTCTTGCTATCCTATGAGCTTGAGGACCAGGAAAAATGTAAATGCCATTTGTGAATTTTCAAAATGAACAGAAAAGAAGAATACTAAGAGCTAACATATACTGGGCAGGTAGTATATGCCAGGCAATATCTCAAGTATTTTACATGTATTTTCTTAATTGCTGCTTACAGTAGCTTCAGTGCCTAGAAGATGACTAGAAAATATATTTAGAAGTGTTATTCAAGGGAATAGGTTTGGAAATATTGTTAGCCTTCAGAGTAAATTATGGGAAAGTCTTTTGTTATTTGCTGGAGAAACTAGCAAACTATTTGATAATCTGTAATGTTAGCAATTGTAAGTCAAAGAGATGATTGATGACCCTAATACTCCTGACTCAGGGAGTGGTTTAGATGTAGGATTAAATAGACCTGTTAAGTTTAAGAAAGGAAAAAAAAAAACTTCTTTCAGGTGAAAGAAGAAATTGCTTAGCATTACTCTACTGCAGAAATAGCCAAACAATGGCCAATGGACCAAATTCAGCCAACTGTCAGTTTTGTAAATAAAAGTTCATTGAAACACAGGCACACTCAACTGCTTATGTATTTTCTATGACTGCTTTCCGCTATAAAGGCAGGGTTGAGTAATTTCAGCAGCAACAGTATGGCTGCTGGAGTTTAAATTTATGGTGATTGCTGGAGTTTAAATTTCTTTCTGCTGTTGCTTCATTGGCTATTATTTTCTCCCATTCTGAAGGCTGTCTTTTCACCTTGCTTATAGTTTCCTTTGTTGTGCAAAAGCTTTTAATTTTAATTAGGTCCCATTTGTTTATTCGTGTTTTTATTTATAGCCAGGACATGGAAGCAACCTAGATGCCCATCAACTGACGAATGGATAAGAAAGCTGTGGTATATATACACAATGGAATATTACTCAGCATTAAAAAAAAAATTCATTTGAAGCAATTCTACTCAGATGGACGAAACTGGAGCCCATTATCCAGAGTGAAGTAAGCCAGAAGCAAAAACAACAATACAGTATATTAACACATATATATGGAATTTAGAAAGACAGTAATGAGAACCCAACATGGGAGACAACAAAAGGAACGCAGATGTATAGAATAGACTTGTGGACTTTGTGGATGAGGGTAAGGGTGGGATGATATGGGAGAAGGGCATTGAAGCATGTTAATTGTCATGTGTCTAATCAATCGCCAGCCCAGGATTGATGCTCGGGACTGGTGCAGCGAGATTTCCCGGGGGGGGAGGGAGGAGGGAGGGGGGACCCGGAGGGGAAGCATATGTAAACCCATGGTGATATCATAACAATGTATGGCTAAAACAATAATTAAAAAAAAAATAAATAAAAAAAAAATAAATAAATTTCTTTCTGCTGCTGCTGCTAAGTCGCCTCGGTCATGTCAAGTATGGGCTAACATATGTATCTTTTTAACTTGTTTGGTAAATATTTGTTGTGCTAGGCAATAGGGGTACCAAAATGAGTAAGATAGTATGGTTGTGGTGACATATATTTAAATGAATAATTAAAATATAGTGTGATAAAAGCAATAACGAAGTGCTATTAAACATATAGAAAGAAGTTGTTGGAGTTAGGGGTGGGATAACTTCCCAGAGAATACATTTAATTGGGTATCAGTGGACATGAAAGAGCCTGCCAGATAAAGGAGGGGAAAGAGAGGTGGGGCTTAACAACGGTGTCCCAGCTTCCTGTGTGGGCATTTGAGTACTTTCCTCTGGTAGAGTTATGGAGCAGTGTCAGAAATAATCCTGCAATGCAGGTGACACAGGAGATATGGGTTTGATCCCTGGGATGGGAAGATCCTCTGGAGTAGGTAATGGTAACCCACTCTAGTGTTCTTGTCAGGAAAATCCCATGGACAGAAGAACCTGGCAGGCTATAAATTCATAGGGTTCCAAAGTGTTAGACATGACTGAGCAACTGAGCATGCATGCACTCATGTCAGAAATAAAGCTGGAGAACTAAGTAGGGACTGGGTTAAATGAGGTCAAATTTGATGTTTTACCAAAATTACAATGAGACTACTTTAAGAATTTTTAACAGGCCAGGGGTGATGGACTAATTCATTTTTGAAAAATATAGAAAAAAGCATTTTGACTTCAGTCCTGACAATGGGTGGGAAGAGGAAGAGTCAAGGCAGAGATGACCAATGAAAGGTGACTCCGTTCATTCATTTATTCCACAAATACTTTTCTAGTACTTTTATGTGCAAGGCCCTGTTTTAGGTACTAAAAACACATCTACAGCTGTAGACATAACAGACTAACTTCCTGCTTTCAATGAGATTTCAGTCAAGCCATTCTAGTGTGTGGGAGGGCATACTAGGTAATGGCTGTGAAAATCAGAACTACATGACACAGGAATAGAGAGTGAGAGGTGCTGTTTTGAATATGGGAGTCAGGAAAATCCTCTCTTTAGAAGTGAATCTGAGCATGGACCTGAATAAAGTGATCCCTTGGGATAGAGATCCAGATGGAGGCAGCATCAAATGAGAGACCCTAAAAGGGGAGCCTGGTTGGCTCCTTTAGGGAATGTTGAGGAAGCCTTCATGGCAGGAGCAGCCTGGGAAAAGGAGAGAGTGGCAAGAGCTGAGATCATAGAAGCAGCCAAGATCCAACTTTATCGAGTCATTTGGGCAAAGGTAAAGGGTCTGGGAATTATTCTGAGTGTGATTGCAAGACATCTCATTTTACTTTTCACTTTCATGCATTGGAGAAGGAAATGGCAACCCACTCCAGTGTTCTTGGCTGGAGAATCCCAGGAACGGGGGAGCCTGATGGGCTGCCATCTATGGGGTCGCACAGAGTCGGACATGACAGAAGCGACTTAGCAGCAGCAGCAGCAAACATATTGCAAAGCTTGATCTGTCTACTGCTTTAAGAGAAGATTATATACAGAAAATGGTGGAAGCAGGAACCAGTTGGGAGCCTTTGTCATCACTCAGGTAAGGCATGATGTAGTTTAAACTAGGGTGGCAATGGTAGAAGAGCTGGAAAAGAGCCAGAATCAGAAAATATTTTTAAATTAGAGCTAACAGGATTTATTGACATATGTGAGGTCTGTGAGAGAAACTTATTAGGAATTACTCCAAGATTTGGCCTGAGCAACAATATACTTGCTGCTTATTGAGATAGGAAGCAGGTTTGAGGTGAGGGAAATCAAGAGTTCAGTTTTGAACATGTCTAATAGACTGGATCATCGAAAAAGCAAGAGAGTTCCAGAGAAACATCTATTTCTGCTTTATTGACTATACCAAAGCCTTTGACTGTATGGATCACAATAAACTGTGGAAAATTCTGAAAGAGATGGGAATACCAGACCATTTGACCTGTCTCTTGAGAAACCTGTATGCAGGTCAGGAAGCAACAGTTAGAACTAGACATGGAACAACAGAGTGGTTCCAGATAGGGAAAGGAGTATGTCAAGGCTGTATATCGTCACCTTGCTTATTTAACTTGTATGCACAGTACATCATGAGAAACGCTGGCTGGAAGAAGCACAAGCTGGAATCAAGATTGCCAGGAGAAATATCAATAACCTCAGATATGCAGATGACACCACCCTTGTGGCAGAAAGTGAAGAGATTCATGTCAATGTATGGCAAAACCAACACAATAAAGTAAAGAAAATTAAAAAAAATAAAAATAAAAAGCCTCTTGATGAAAGTGAAAGAAGAGAGTGAAAAAGTGAGCTTAAAGCTTAACATTCATAAAACTAAGATCATGGCATCTGGTCCCATCACTTCATGGCAAATAGATGGGGAAACAGTGGAAACAGTGAGAGACTTTATTTTCGGGGGGCTCCAAAATCACTGCAGATGGTGATTGCAGCCATGAAATTAAAAGACGCTTACTCCTTGGATGGAAAGTTATGACTAACCTAGATAGCATATTGAAAATCTGAGACATTGTTTTGCCAATCAAGGCCTGTCTAGTCAAGGCTATTGTTTTTTTAGTAGTCATGTATGGATGTGAGAGTTGGACTATAAAGAAAGCTGAGTGCCGAAGAATTGATACTTTTGAAGGGTGGTGTTGGAGAAGACTCTTGAGAGTCCCTTGGACTGCAAGGAGATCCAACCAGTCCATCTAAAGGAGATCAGTCCTGGGTGTTCATTGGAAGGACTGTTGTTGAAGCTGAAACTCCAATACTTTGGCCACCTCATGCGAAGAGTTGACTCATTGGAAAAGACCCTGATGCTGGGAAGGATTGGGGGCAGGCGGAGAAGGGGACGGCAGAGGATAAGATGGCTGGATGGCATCACCGACTCAATGGACATGGGTTTGGGTGGACTTCGGGAGTTGGTGATGGACAGGGAAGCCTGGTGTGCTGCAGTTCATGGGGTTGCAAAGAGTTGGACATGACTGAGCCACTGGACTGAACTGAATAGACTGGTAGCTGAGGACAGAGCAGACAGTACTGCTTATAATAGTCTAGGTAAATGAAGATGACTGAACGGCTTCCAATAGAGCAGGGATCTCCAACCTCAGGGACCTAAAGCATGATGACCTGAGGTGAAGCTGATGATAGAAATAAAGTGCACAACTAATGCAATGTGCTGAAGTCATCCTGGAACCATCCACCTCCACCATCCAGTCCATGGAAAAATTGTCTTCCATGAAACTGGGCCCTGGTACAAAATAGGTGGAGCTTAGAGTATTGACAGTGGACTGGAGAGAAGTGAAGTGACTTAACAGGTACTCAACGGACCACCCTGGTGGTCCACTGGTTAAGTCTCTGCATCCACACTGCAGGGGGAGTGAGTTCAGTCATTTTTGGGGGCACCTTGGATCTCACATGCCACAGAGCTGAAAGAAAAAAAAGGGGGAGATACTCAAAGTAGATAATGACTTAGATAAAGGAGAAGAAATGGAGAAAGATGCTTAGCTTCTGGCTTGGTCAACTGGAATGATATTGTTTCTCACTTAGTGAGAAAATCCAGAGGAATGAATCACCCCCAATTAAATATAAAGTCTGAGTGTCTCTTCCATATTCTTCTTTAGACCTAACATATCTCTGGTTCCAAAAGAGTGAGGTTATCAAACTTGTTGCATAAAGCGTCAAAACATAGTTTCACCTTTTGTAGGCCATACTGCTGTAATTACTCAACCCTGCCTTTATAGTGGAAAGCAGTCATAGAAAATACATAAACAGTTGAGTGTGCCTGTGTTTCAATCTACTTTTATCTACAAAAACTGAAAGTGAGCTGAATTTGGTTCATTGGCCATTGTTTGGCTACTTCTGCAGTAGAGGAACGCTAAGCAATTTCTTCTTTCATTGGAACATAAGATTTTTATATCATCAGAAGCAGAGGTGAGACAGGGCATCATCATACTTACCATACAAGCCAGACCCATGGCAAAATGTGCAGAGCTGGATTCATTAGCGGTGGGGCCCAGTGATAGAGCAATGGGAAGCAAGATGTTATCAGAGAAGGGGAAATTCCGTTTTTCCTTGAGGCCTTATCTTTCTGGCAAATGATTGACCATAGCGAAACTCCATGTGGCCCATATTTTTCCCTGGGCGGGACTTCTCATAACCATAAGAATAATTTCAAGGAAGTAAATGATCAGCTAAATACTGAAAACATGCCATGTGTTTTACTCCAAAGGAAGACCTTTCTGTACGTGATGAATATTTCTATACCCTGAGCAAATGTGGGCAAAGAGATGTTTGTAAAACAAACCAGAGAAGAAATACATATGGGAAAGGAAAAAAGATCTATCTCTGGAACTGTTTGTCGAGTTCCAATTTTGGAAGAATAGTTTTCCTTAAAGTGAGACTCACCTCTAAGGTATAACTTACTGGCAACTGTCATCTACCATTTTATGTCCTGGAAGAGTGGAAACCCTGATATTAAACACACTGTGCATCAGTGAGAATCTTGTCACATCCGTTCTGGCTTGGCTTTACATCCAGACATGGCCTTGGAGCACCATGTCTTTGATCCTGATATCTTTTGTATTCCTTGCAGCTTTGAACTCTATTATACGGCATACAGACAGATCCTCTTTGGGCTTTGAAGTTTTTCTCATTCCCAATGTGTGTGATCTTTGAGGCTCTGGAAAAGTCTATTAAGAGCTTGCCATAAGAATTTTCCTCCACGTGTCAACATTTGAAAGATACCTAGCCTACTTCACTTATGTACTAACCCCCACCCTCACCCTCCCACCTTCCTCTATAAGGTCTTCAAAAACAATCAAAAGGAGTTCTTTTAGAATTGCATAGAAAATCCATTAAGCATAATTTCCATCTGTGTGAATTTTTTCCCTGGCATTTTCTATAGCCAGCATATTTTTAAAAGGCTTATTAAGCTGTCATCATCAACATGTTTGATTCTAGGTTTCTAGATACACAGTAAAACTTTAGCTTGTCTTTTTTCTCTTAAAAGGAAATTTATTCAATTTCAAATGAGCACATTTAACATTTAGTGGGTAAAGCACTGATCTTGAAATCAGAATGTGTAGGTTTAAAATCCCAAGTCTATTACTTGATCTTAAGTAGGATGTTAAGTCTCCTTACCATGCTGAGCACCAGTCTGTTCTGAAAAAAGGGCATCATGCTAAAGATTACATAGTTATTGTGAAGATGAAATGAGCCAATGTTAAAACTGTCTTTAGTGTATTGCTTGCCATATAATAGGAGTTTAATCAATGTTACAGTCTCCCCACTTCCAAGAAGGAAGTTCTAAACCTAGGAAAAAAGAAAGTAATTTTCAGTGGAGATGTGAGAGTTAGGGCATCTTTCACGATGCTCTTGGTCAGCTGGTCTTCAAAATGTGGTCTCCAGACCAGCCACAGCAGCATCACCTAGAAACTTGTTAAAATGCAGGTTTGGGGCCTCGTTCCAGATGTGCTGAAACTCTGTTGGTGAATCCAGCCATGTGTTTGAACCAAGCTTTCCTGGTAATTTTGATGCTCTCTTGTGATCCTGGAGCACCACTGCTCTGATACTCTTATTATGAAAATATTTCATATGAGTTATTTTAGTCCTTCTGTTTTTTATAAGCATTTTTAAGAATAAAAACATACTGTTAAAAAAAAAGTTAGCTGGACCACCTAAAAAGTTACCATTAAAAACTCGAAGTAACATAAACCAAAAAATACAAAATTTTTTCTTCCCCAGAAAAGATTCTATCTGGTTTGAAAATATAGGATTCTTGGTAGGTGTGTATCTAGAATGTGGAAAGAAAGATCACATGGATGAGAACAGAAGCTGTTTCTTCAGCACTTGCTGTAACAAGGGAGTCAGCCATCATCACATGCATTTAGTAAAGACTCAAAGTCAGAATGGGGAGTAGAAAAGCTTATGAAACAGAACTTTAGCTGTGCTCTGATCAGAGATTGTTGACCTAGGAAAGCAGGAAGTACACAAGCAAGAAGTGGGGCATCTAATGTAATTGTTTTGGGGAGTGTATTTGGCTTTCTGTAGTAAGTCTTGAGTTGGAAGCAGGTAGGGTGGGTGATTTTGGTCAGTGTTTCCCCTAACAGTAGGAGGGGGGAAATATGGAAGCTAGCAGTCACTGAACAAGTCCTAATCTTTCTGGGCTGGTTTCACAGAGACTGACAGAGTTTTATTGCTATATGGGGTCTGGCTATTGTTTGTATGTCAATCTCCCTAGAAATCTAGAAAGAAACAGCATATATTTAAAGGAATGCTGACAAAACTCAGTTTAGTCAAAGTTATGATTTTTCAGTAGCTGTGTACAGATGTGAGAGTTGGACCATAAAGAAGGCTGAGCACCAGAGAACTGATGCTTTTGAACTGTGGTGCTGGAGAAGACTCTTGAGAGTTCCTTAGACTGCAAGGAGATCAAACCAGTCAATTCTAAAGGAAATCAACCCTAAATATTCATTGGAAGGACTGATGCTGAAGCTGAAGCTCCAATACTTTGGCCACCTGATGCGAAGAGCTGACTCACTGGAAAAGCCCCTGATGCTGGAAATGATTGAGGGCAGGAGGAGAAGGGGTTGACAGAGGATGAGATGGTTGGATTACATCACCTACTCAATGGACAAGAGTTTGAGCAAACTCCAGGAGGTAGTGAAGAATAGGGAAGCCTGACGTGCTGCAGTTGATGGAGTCACAGTCAGACATGACTTAGAGACTGAACAACAACAAAGGAAAGACAAGGTAGTTTTACAACTTGGAGCAATGCACCCACGGATGATAAGACCATAGGTTTCTACTTTCTCACAGAGACTAGGAGATGGGGCTTTCTCTTCCTTGATTGCATTTCAAAGGAATGGCTACCAGGTCCTTGCAGAAGACATCCTTGCTTGAAAAACTGGCAAGAGGCTTTTTTTTTTTTAATTTTTTACTTTATTGTGTTGGTTTTGCCATACATTGACATGAATCCGCCATGGCTATACATATGCTCCCCCTCCAGAATCCCCCTCCCTCCTCCCTCTCAATTCCCTCCCCTGGGTCATCTTGGTGCACCAACCCCGAGCATCAACCCTGGGCTGGCGAATGATTTCACATATGATAATTAACATGTTTCAATGCCATTCTCCCATATCATCCCACCCTTGCCCTCATCCACAGAGTCCATGAGACTGTTCTATACATCTGCGTTTCTTTTGCTGTCTCACATGCAGGGTTCTCGTTACCATCTTTCTAAATTCCATATATATGCGTTAGTATACTGTATTGTTGTTTTTGCTTCTGGCTTACTTCACTCTGGATAATAGGCTCCAGTTCCATCCACCTGAGTAGAACTGATTCAAATGAATTTTTTTTTAATGCTGAGTAATATTCCGTTGTGTGTCTGTACCACAGCTTTCTCTTTTTTTTTGTTTTTTTTTGCTTTTTTTATTGTTTTTGCCATACATTGTCATGATATCACCATGGGTTTACATATGCTTCCCCTCCGGAACCCCCCTCCCTCCTCCCTCCCCCCCGGGAAATCTCGCTGTACCAGCCCCGAGCATCAATCCTGGGCTGGTGATTGATTAGACACATGACAATTAACATGCTTCAATGCCCTTCTCCCATATCATCCCACCCTTACCCTCATCCCCAAAGTCCACGAGTCTATTCTATACATCTGTGTTCCTTTTGCTGTCTCGCATGTTGAGTTCTCGTTACTGTCTTTCTAAATTCCATATATATGCGTTAATATACTGTATTGTTGTTTTTGCTTCTGGCTTACTTCACTCTGGATAATGGGCTCCAGTTTCGTCCATCTGAGTAGAGTTGCTTCAAATGAATTTTTTTTTAATGCTGAGTAATATTCCATTGTGTATATGTACCACAGCTTTCTTATCCATTCGTCAGTTGATGGGCATCTAGGTTGCTTCCATGTCTTGGCTATTGTAAACAATGCAGCGATGAACATTGGGGTACACGTGTCTCTTTCAATTCTGGTTTCCTCAGTGTATATGCCCAGCAGTGGGATTGCTGGGTCATATGGCAGGTCTATTTGCAGTTTTTTAAGGAATCTCCACACTGTTCTCCATAGTGGCTGTACTAGTTGGCATTCCCACCAATAGTGTAAGAGGGTTCCCTTTTCTCTACATCCTCTCCAGCATTTATTGCTTGTAGACTTTTGGATGGCAGCCATTCTGACTGGTGTAAAGTGGTACCTCATTGTGGTTTTGATTTGCATTTCTCTGATAATGAGTGATGTTGAGCATCTTTTCATGTGTTTGTTAGCCATTTTGATGTCTTCTTTGGAGAAATGTCTGTTAAGTTCTTTGGGCCACTTTTTGATTGGGTCGTTTATTTTTCTAGAATGGAGCTGCAGGAGTTGCTTGTATATTTTTGAGATTAATTGTTTGTCCATTGCTTCATTGGCTATTATTTTCTCCCTTTCTGAAGGCTGCCTTTTCACCTTGCTTTTAGTTTCCTTTGTTGTGCAAAAAGACTTAGATCCCAAAGAGCAAAGAAAGAATTTACAAATTTTCTGAAGTAAAATGCTCTAAGGGAGGCCAGAGTCTGGAATAAGAAGTCTAGAATTGAAAGAGACACGCGTACCCCAGTGTTCATTGCTGCATTGTTTACAATAGCCAGGACATGGAAGCAACCTAGATGCCCATCAACTGACGAATGGATAAGAAAGCTGTGGTACATACACACAACGGAATATTACTCAGCATTAAAAAAAAATTCATTTAAATCAGTTCTACTCAGGTGGATGGAACTGGAGCCTATTATCCAGAGCGAAGTAAGCCAGAAGGAAAAACAACAATACAGTATACTAATGCATATATATGGAATTTAGAAAGATGGCAGCGAGAACCCTGCATGCAAAACAGCAAAAGGAACGCAGACGTATAGAACAGACTCGTGAACTCTGTGGATGAGGGCAAGGGTGGGATTATATGGGAGAATGGCATTGAAACATGTTAATTATATGTGAAATCAATCGCCAGCCCAGGATTGATGCTCAGGGCTGGTGCACCGAGATTTCCCAGGGGGAGGGAATTGAGAGGGAGGAGGGAGGGGGGTTCTGGAGGGGGAGCATATGTAAACCCATGGCGATTTCATGTCATTGTATGGCAAAACCAATAAAAAAATAAATAAATAAATAAATAAATAAATATATCAAGCTCAAAAAAAAAAAAGTCTATCTGAAGTTTAGTCAAACTGAGTGAAAAAGTTAAGGCCTTCTTGTTCAACATCCAGTCTTTTATCACTATAGGAAACACCGTGGACCTTTACACTTAAGGTTAATAAAATTCACACTGGGAAGAAACCATCCAGTTTTAGTCAGGCTCTCCCATTTAATGCAGAGTGCCTTTGCATTCTTTGTGCTGACTGTTGATTGGTAAGAAAATGAACACTGTTTTTTCTAATTTACTTGCAATTATTTGACAAAGGACTTCATAGTGGTGGGCAGGATGGGTGAAGAAAGCACTTGGTTAGGGAGTATTCTGAGCTGTTTGTAACACTTAATGGATGTGCTGTATTTTCAAGAAGAGTGTTTTTTGTGTGGTTGGCATGCGCAGTGGTGGCAGAGGAGAGAATTTCTGTATTGGTCGTTGGTCCAGTGATGAAGCTCTGTGGTAAAACATAATTTTATTGCAAAATGCAATACATAAAAAGAAAAAGAACTACTGTTATTACCCTGCCTCCTTGTTTCCCTTCCTTCCCAGAAGGGGTCCTGTGGTGATTCCCAGGGAACTGTCAAGAAACACATTTTTTTTTCCCTCACTTGCTATTTTCTTTGCACTTGACTTTTATAGCAACACACTCACCTGGTGTTCCCCAGTGATATCTCCTCTGCTTTCTTTCTCAGTTTCCTCTGCTGGTTCTTCCTTCTCTACTGCATATCAGAATCAGAATTTATCAAGACTCTGGCCCTCTTCTTGAATGATTTCATCCTTCCTCAAGGCTCTAAATTGTATAGAAATGCTGGAAATCCCAAGTGTGTATCTCAGACCCAGTCATCCTTTCTGAGCTCCAATTGCCTGCTTTCCATCTCCACTTGAATGTTTTATACATATCTCACACTTCATGTGTTTCCCATCTCATTTAATGGTACCATCATTTACTCAGAGAAGCAAATCAGAATTATAACGTTTATTTCTGCTCCTTTCTTTCCATTCATGGAATATATTATTCTTACCTATCCCTCTTTTTCTCAAATATACCTTCATTCCACCCACTGCTCCATCTCCAGGGCCACCACCCTACTCCAAGCCATTGTCTTCCCTTACCTGGACCCTGGCAAGGTCCAGAGTTTACTTACTTTCTCTCACATTTAGATCTCCAATGTCATTTTTCTCCTTAAATCACTTTGTTGTATTCTCATTTATTGGCTAAAAAAGCATCAACTTCTTACCAGCCCGTCCCAAACCCTCTGAATCTGACTCCTGACTGCTTTTTGAAGTTCATCTTGGAGTTTTGTATTCCTTGTTCATTCCTCTCTGATAGTGAACACAAGAAACATCTTTCCTGCCTCAAAGCCTTTGTATTTGCTCTTCTTCTGGTTCACCTAATCCTAATTCGTGGATCCTTTGTGTGTATCGGAACAACTAAATCCAGTGTTCTCTGATTGCTTAAATGTTCCCTGTAATCCAGTTGTTCTCTATCACCATCATGCCAATGCCCTTGAGAGTCTTACAGCCCCACATGTGGTTCATGAACTAGCGGCAAGAGCATCACTGATGCTCTTCATGAGCCTATATGTGGGCTTGTGAGGAACACAGAACCCCAGACCCCATGTAGGCCAAAATAATCAGAATCTGCATTCTAACAATATAGCCAAAAGATACATATCAGCTCTAAGGTTTAAGAGTGTAAATTTGAAACACTGATCACAAATTGTATTTCTTTGTTAGTTGTGTACTTTTATCAGTGGTGAACTCCATGAAGCTGGGAACATTGTCCACCTTCTTTACTAGTGCTTGGCATAGATTTTGGCATGTGGTTGGCAATAAATACATATCTGATAAATGAGAGGTTTACTCTGACTTCCTCAATTGATCCAGAATGAAACTGAGGCTCAGAAAATTTTGAAATTACATAGCTGTTTTAACAAAGCCAGTGGGAGTGTAAGTGTGGGGGGAAGAGAGATGTCTGTGTGTGCCCTTGAGACCAATTATTCTGGATGATATAACAGAGCATGACCTAAAACTTCCTTAGCTATTGTCCCTATATGGGCTTCTGGTATTAATAACAGTGATTACTTATTTATATTACATTTTGTTATTTACAATCCATTTTCACATATATTAACCTATGTAAAAGTTTACCCAGAATTATTGTCAGATATTCTTTTGTTAAGAACAGAGAAAGTGGTAAACAGAGCCATCTAATTTGTGGAATTTCCTTATTTATGGGTCAAGAGATCACTGAAAACGCAAAAGAAGAGGGAGAGAAAGTAAAATTTCTCATAGGAATAACTATCAAAGAACTGATTTAGTGGAGTGGCCAGCCCTTTGGCCAGATGAGAATTGTCTGGTGGTGGTTGACAGTAATCTTGAAGGGTGTCAGAGGTAATCCAAGAACCTACCATGGAGTTAGTAGACGTAGTTCCTAACTTATTTCAGTTATCTTGACTGGACTTACGTTTAGTTCAAAGGACAATTCTGTCTAATTAAATATTCTGTGGTTATATTTTGCCCTTCACTTGCAAAGTTTCACTGTTTCTAGCTCCTAATTGACATGCCATGAATGAACCATAGCACTGAACTTGGGGATCTCTGACCCTGACATTCCCACTTAATTTGCAGTATACATTCTCTGGAGACAGAGGTGTTCACTTCAGACTCTGAATCTGTTCTTTTCTTCTGCGAGAGGAAAGGCAGTTCACAGAGATGGTTCTTATGGAGAGTGTGTGATCGCTGGACAATCTATGTTCTGAGGATATGTTCAAATAATGTCCATAGGCAAGAGAGGGACCTTAAATCAGTCAGTCTTACCTGCCTCAAGTACAATAAACCATATAGCATCCTGATATAAGGTCATCCATGTATTCACTAGAAACAAAGCTAGTGGAGGTGGTGGAATTCCAGTTGAGCTATTTCAAATCCTAAAAGATGATGCTCTGAAAGTGCTGCCCTCAATATGCCAGAAAATTTGGAAAACTTAGCAATGGCCACAGGACTGGAAAAGGTCAGTTTTCATTCCAATTGCAAAGAAAGGCAATGCCAAAGAATGCTCAAACTACCGAGCAATTGCACTCATCTCACACACTAGTAAAATAATGCTCAAAATTCTCCAAGCCAGGCTTCAACAGTGTGTGAACCATGAATTTCCAGATATTCAAGCTGGATTTAGAAAAGGCAGAGGAACCAAATATCAAATTGCCCACATCCATTGGATCATTGAAAATGCAAGAGAGTTCCAGAAAAACGTCTACTACTGCTTTATCGACTATGCCAGAGCCTTTGACTGTGTGGATCACAACAAACTCTGGAAAATTCTGAAAGAGATGGGAATACCAGACCACCTGACATACTTCTTGAGAAATCTGTATACATATCAGGAAGCAACAGTTAGAACTGGACATGGAACAATAGACTGGTTCCAAATAGGGAAAGGAGTATGTCAAGGCTGTATGTTGTCACCCTGCTTATTTAACTTATATGCAAAGTGCATCATGAGATACACTGGCTGGAAGAAGCACAGGCTGGAATCAAGATTGCCAGGAGAAATATCAATAACCTCAGATATGCAGATGGCACCACCCTTATGGCAGAAAGTGAAGAAGAACTAAAAGCCTCTTAATGAAAGTGAAAGAGGAGAGTGAAAAAATTGACTTAAAGCTCAACATTCAGAAAACTAAGATCATGGCATCTGATTCCATCACTTCCTGGCAAACAGATAAGAAAACAATGGAAGCAGTGAGAAACTTTATTTTGGGGGCTCCAAAATCACTGCAGATGGTGATTGCAGCCATGAAATTGAAAGACTCTTGCTCCTTGGAAGAAAAGTTATGACCAACCTAGACAGCATATTAAAATGCTGAAATTCACAAGCACAGAAATTGGAACTGTTGTATTGGGCACAAAAAGAAATGTAGTTCAAGGGAGTGAAAGGAATCCCTGGGTTTTTTTATGGGTTCTGTATTTCCAGTGGGCTTCACATAATCCAAGAACAGTTTGTTCAAGTCAGCCATTTAGGAACAAACAACCTTCAAGCCGTGACCTAGTCCTTGAACAGCCCACCTGCACACAGCAGCTTCTGCGTGGCCTGGGATGAGGTACTGAACACAGAGGGCCTTTGTGTTCACACAGATACTGATTCAAATTACCTTCATTTGCTCATATGATGTTATTATTCCTTCATTCACAATATGAATGATGTATTGAAATTGAATTTGTCAATGGAGAAAACAGGCAATGTCCCTGTCTTATGGAGCTTACAACCTAGCTGTGTTAATGTGCCAAACAAGAATCAACCAAATAAGCTTTCTGAGCACAAGCTAAGCTCAGTGCTCTGAAGGAAAGCCTCAAGTTCTCTGATAGAGAATCACTGTGCAATCTCTGGGTAGCTGACACCTCTCTGAGCCTCCCCCTTCTCATTATGTAGGAGTTAACCAGAATAACATGTAAAGTGACAAGTGCAAACATTGGCATATATTAGGCATACAATACATGTGTGTTTGCAGCTTCGACAGTGAAGTTACTTTTCTGAAAATGAATGAAGGAAAAAACTAATTTTCTTTCTTGTGTCTCAAGAGTTTCCTTCAGTTCTTTGTGTTTGTGTCTCTTCCAGTTCCAAGGAGGGTTTCGGGTCAGTGGAGAAGGTCGTGCTGCTCACGTTTCTCTCGGCAGTTATCCTGATGGCTATCTTGGGGAACCTGCTAGTGATGGTGGCCGTGTGCAGGGACAGGCAGCTCAGGTGAGTCACATGAGGCAACCTCATGAGAAAAGCTGGGTGGAGTTTGGGGCCCTCCCTGGAGAAATAGAGTCTGAATTTATAATTTCCACTAGAATTTATAGCTATGAAGGGAAAAAAGATACATGGCAATGATGTTTGGAAAATGGAGCAGGGGGAAAAAAATCACATATAATCCCATAGTTCTAACATACCAGGTATAAGCATTTCCATACTGTCTTTTTTCCTATGTTGTTTTTTTCTATAATAGTTGTGATTGCTATATATATATATTATATTATATATACATATTGCTATATATAATGTATATATATTGCTATATATATATATAATGGCTGAGAGCATATCTAACCTCCTCACTTTATTAACTGATTCAAAGAAAGGATAGCTTTGTGTATGCTTAGTCGCTCAGTCATGTCCTACTGTTTGCGACCTCATGGACTATAACCCACCAGACTCCTCTGTCCATGGGATTGTCCAGGCTAGAATACTGATGTGGATTGCCATTCCCTTCTCCAGGGGATCTTTCTTACTCAGGGATTGAACCTGGGTCTCCTGCATTGTAGGCAGATTCTTTACCATTTAAGCCACCAGGAAAGCCCCAAAAGGATAGCTGACTAGTGGCTGATCTAGGATTTAAACCTTGGTCTTCTGCTCTTTCCACTTCATCCTTGGCTGCAATTAGATTCACCTAAAGACCCTTTTAAAATTACTAATGTATTGCAGTAGTGTCTCATGTGATATCTAGAATATACTTATATTAGAAAATTATATGTTGTATATCTGAGGTTCACATTTAACTGAGTGCCATATATTTTATTTGGCGAGTTTAGGGGTGGGTATGTGGGTTCATCACACAGAGTCTCTGAACTAATTGATCCAGGGCAAGACCTGGGCATTGATATTTAGACACATTTACTAGGTGATTCTAGTGCGCAGCCTCGATTAAGATCCACCAGGCCACAAAAGGGGATGAAAGGTTCAGTTCTGTCCCATCTGCTATCTTCCTCTTAAAGCAAGACATGCTCTAATCAAGAAAGCATAAAAATGAAATTCTAACCACTGTGACAAATGTGAGTCACATGGTAGTAAGTCTAAATGTGAAAAATGGTGGAATTTGACACTGTTTGTGAGGGGGGCACCTTGGGAGTGTTTCTTGGGAATGACTAAACCGAGGCCCAGTGAGTCGGCAGGGTATAGCTAGGCCAACAGTAGGAAGAGAGAACACCCCATCAAGACCCTTGGGAGGGTCTCTGTGCATGGGGGCTCAAGTCAGGCCAGTGTGGTCACAGATGAGGGCAAGAGAGGACTTATGGTGCCCAGGGGTCTAGAGAAGTCTTAAGTGACTGGACCACACACAAGCAGAAGGGAAAACTGAATCTCACAGAATATGTTGCACATCTGACTTTTCTCTCCTTTTCTTTCCTCCCTTCTTCCCTCATTTCTTTGCTTCCCTTTCCCTCTCTTTTCTCCCCTGCTCCTTTCCCCCTAACCTCTTTCCTTTGTCCTTCCCACTGCCTTCTCCCTTACACTTTTTCACCCACAGGAAAATAAAAACCAATTATTTCATTGTGTCTCTTGCCTTTGCGGATCTGCTGGTGTCAGTGCTGGTGATGCCCTTCGGTGCCATTGAGCTGGTTCAAGATATCTGGATTTACGGGGAGATGTTCTGCCTTGTCCGGACATCTCTGGATGTCCTGCTCACAACAGCATCGATTTTTCACCTGTGCTGCATTTCTCTGGATAGGTAAGACTAGAGCCATGTACAAAGTGTAGCTCCATGCTGGAGACAACAACCTGATGGCCATTGGGCTGTGTCTTTTTTCTTCTCTGATTCATAAGAGGAAATGAATCTCAGAGAGGAAAATCTGGCTGTTCACTTATTTATTCACTCTCTGGCTTTTGTACAGCACCCTCTTTTAGTCAGGCATTCTCTAAGGAACTGCAGACACAGAGATGAGTAAGACCTAGAAGCTGCCTGCAAGGAGCTTACAGTCTAAATAGTGACAGGTACTGGCAACCATGTTTCCCATAGGTAAGCCTGAAATTGTATGCTGATGGCACAAAGAAAATTCTGAGGATGCTGAGAAGCAAGAATTAATCTATCTGCCCAATAGGCAGCAGGGTAGTTCAGAGTGATAGTGTTCTGTTTGAACACAACCTTCTGATAATGCACCTGTATCATAATTTTATGTGCGTATTTAGATTTGTGCCTGTGACCAGGGAGGCTCTTTTCCAGAAAATCAAAGGTGATTATAAAATCCCTAATGATTGTTTGTTTCTTTGTACCCAACTTAGAATTCCATTCCTCTTGTATAGCTGGGTTCTTTTTTTTTCACATTTGACTTAAGGAGGCCTGATGATTTCCATCTTTGCCTCATTTGTTTGAGGCACATGTTTATCAGTTGTATCAGCACTTTTCATTTTCCAATTCCTGCTTATTTATTTTCAATATTAAAGGGAGAATACAATTGAAAAGTCAGATGATTAACCGAACATATGCTGGCATCACTGTAGTCATATCTTAGGGGAAGATCCCCAAAAGAAAGTGTGGTGTGAAAGTCTTGTGTTATCAGAATTGCCAGGGACAATCTCTTACTGTCTCTTGATTAGTCCAGGAGACCCAATTTTCCCCCTAATCTTGGGATAGGTCACTAGGATAGGTACCTTAATAGAGGAATAGGATAAATAGTTGACTTAAAATTAGAGGTTGTGGTTTATCTAAAATATGTACCTTTATACACTAAAATCAAAGTTTGTCCAGATAATTACTCATACTGGAAAAGATCCTTAGGGACTCAAATCAGTTAATTGATCTCCTATTTTTATGGGACACATGCTTATGGATTAGAATGGCAGGCATAATGGCCTGCTCTGTTTAAAATGTGCGTGTTCTCTGTCTCTTGCTCTGCCAAGAATATATAGATGAATGTGTGTAATTTAAATGCAATGTGTAATGAGATTCCACTCCACAACTAGAGATAATAACATTGGTAAAACAGAGCTGTTGGTTGGCAGCCAGAACCAGAGTGTCACAGTTTGAAATTTGTGTTTGTTAGCTTATTTACAACAATCTGACTTCAGTGCTTAAAAGGCTTTATAAGACAGACGGTATATACTGTAAAAAAAAAAAAAATCCACGATAGGAAAAATAAAACGTGAGGAAGTTGAGAATATATGGACATCCTACAGGGTAGCCTGCACGTGATTGTTGCCAAACTAAGTGGTGAGACTGAAAATATTATAGTAATTCGGAGAAGGCAGAGTTGAGGAGATTAGGGCAACTGGAAGTTACCTTGAAGTCTGGCCAAAAGCCTGAGTGGGTGGAGGGTGAAGGATGGGAGAAAGTGTAGAATCATGTTGCTGATGTGGACAGTTGTTCTGGGAAGCCTGGAGAGGAAAACTGAAGGTTTCCTAGGAAGGTTTGGCTTCAGAGTTCTAGGGTAAGTATCATGCCCTTTTGAAACCATGAATTTTTTCCTAAGTAGACCTCAGTTGTCATGAAGAAATATAGGCTGGTAATTAAGAACCATTTGCTTTAGAACCAAGGAAATCCAGGTTCACATCCCAGCTCAGCCAATTTTTGGCTCTGAGAATGGCGATAAGTTACTAAGCATTTCCAAATCTCAGTTTTCTCATCTCTAAAAATGGGAGCAGTAGCACCCGTTTTATAGGATGGCAGTTAGGATGAATTAGATGATCCATTTAAAGCATAGCATTGACCCAGCTTGGCACAGCCCTCAATGTTAGTGGATGCTAATTTCAGTTTCTGTCCATACCACCCATGGTCTTTCTTCCCAGACTTGGACCTCCTTCTCAGCGAGTAGCTTTTCCAGCAGCTGCCACACCTAGAAACTGGGTAGTTACTCTTAATGCAGTCTTTCCTTATCCATTGCATTTAAATAATGACAAGACCTATTGACTTTCCTTCCAGCACAGATCTATTTCTTCCCATCTCTGTCATTCTAGTCCAGACTATTATTGTCTTTTGTATATCACTGCAACAACCTCCTAATTGTTTTCCCCACATATCCCTTCTAATCCACTCAGTGTTTACAAGATCTCTTCTAATACTGCAGCTCTTATCCTGTTGTTCTTTTGCTTAAAAGCCTTCAATGGCTATTCATTGCACCAACAATAAGACCAAACTCCTTGGCCTGTAGAGTTTTGCATCATATATTTACTGTCTATATGTCCAGCCCCACTTTATGCTCCCAATGCCCTGCACCAGCCTCACTCTTTTTTTTTTCCCCTTTTATTGTTTTTGCCATACAATGCCATGATATCACCATGGGTTTACATATGCTCCTCCTCCAGAACCCCCCTCCCTCCTCCCCCCCTCCTCCCTCCCCCCGGGAAATCTCGATGTACCAGCCCCGAGCATCAATCCTGGGCTGGCAATTGATTACACATATGATAATTAACATGTTTCAATGCCATTTTCCCATATCATCCCACCCTTACCCTCATCCACAGAGTCCATGAGTCTGTTCTATACATCTGCGTTCCTTTTGCTGTCTCGCATGATGGGTTCTCGTTACCGTCTTTCTAAATTCCATATATATGCATTAATATACTGTATTGTTGTTTTTGCTTCTGGCTTACTTCACTCTGGATAATGGGCTCCAGTTTCGTCCATCTGAGTGGAACTGATTCAAATGAAATTTTTTTTAATGCTGAGTAATATTCCATTGTGTATATGTACCACAGCTTTCTTATCCATTCGTCAGTTGATGGGCATCTAGGTTGCTTCCATGTCCTGGCTATTGTAAACAATGCAGCGATGCCTCACTCTTGACCTTCCTTCTCTCTTCCCAGTGCTCTGTACTCAGCCACCTCAGGGCCTTGGCTCATTCCTCTGCCCACAAGGCTCCTTTCCTCCCTCTTCTCTTGCATGTGTTTCACATTTTAGCTCAGTCCTCTCTTTCTTGCAGAAGTCCTTTCTGAGCTGGTCAGACCCAGTCTTCCCCTTTAAAAACTTAGTGCAATTGTGATTAAAACCACAATTGATTTTTCTTTCATTTTTTTTCTTAAATGTCTTTATCTCCCCCAATGGGAAAACGTGCAAGAACACAAGTAAGGACAAAACTGTTGCCCTCACGGAACTTACCTTTTATTTGGGAGATTGTCAGTTAACCAGGAATTACATAAATATTGATTTAGAAATTTTATAAACACCATTGAACAAATGGAATGTTCAGCACATTTCTCTTTTTGAACAGTGCTGCCAATAATTCCATTTCTTTCTCTGAGAGTGGACATCAGAAACTCCAATACCATAAGTTATTAATAAATGAAGTCAAATGATTTTGTTTTCTTCTGAGAGTCTTGGAAACTTGCCATTTATCTTCCATCATTTTCTGTCCCAAGAGTGACATTCTCATTGAGCTGGAAGGTTCACTCTAGATGTTGCAGGACAGTTTAGCCTGAAAGAGTGTGATCTTATTTATATCTAGCTTCTATTTTGCTGTGTTCCTCCCAGCATTACAACTGAGCTGGGCCAGGCTGGACTGAAGTACAGAATGAATGTCTCCGAGAAGTGTTATATTACTGCTTGCCAAGTGACACCTAGCAGGATGTCTTGTCCTTCTCTCTAAAGCTGCTCTGAGTCTTTGGGAGTGACTGATGTAGGTAGTGCCTCTCAAGCAAGAATGCTCACCTTGATTTCTAATTCCACCTAGATGGTAGACCTCTGTACCAAAGCAAAATGCAAGACTCCATTAATATGTTATTAAACACCTATGTATGGCTGAGCTACTCTGCTGTGCACTTGAAACTATCACAGCATTGTTAATTGGCTATACTCCAATATAAAATAAAAAGTTAAAATTATATATATATAAATACATTTCTCTAGCTATCTTTCTCTATCCACTGTGCTTCCTAGTGCTTTGAGGACTGAGACCTGTTAATGAAAATTCATTGACTCATTAGAAATAATTTCCAAAATATGATTAAAATACATGCATCACATAATATGGGTCATGGGAGGTCAAAAACAGCATTAAAGCTTTACATATAATTAATTGTTTTAAATCTAATATTTATTGTGAAAATTAAAAGCAACCAAGTATTTGTAATAAAGTACTAATTTTTAAAGTGAAATATAATGAAGCCATTAAAACCATGAGAAAAAGTTATGTGTGATGTCCTAGAAAGATATCACTGGTGTATTATGTTGAGGGGGGAAGCAAGTTTCAGATTTTAATGTATAGAGTAATTTCACTTTTGGAAAGTAAATATGTAGATGTGTGTATCTGGGTGTACATGAGTTAGTGTGTATGAGAGAAAGTAGGAATGAAATTGTACCAAACTATTAAAATGGTTATCTGGGGGCAGTAGAGAGTAGTGTTGGCTAGGTTGGATGATCATTTGGATCTTGGTCATTTTTACTAATTTCTGAAATATGCATTCAGTTTTCTCTTTACTGGAAGTTAACACTTCTTGACTGTAAATGTGTGAGCTTTTAGCTGGACATACTCTTGAGATAGCATGTTCCTCAACCTCTGAGAACATTCTGACTTAGGTGTGAGAAGTTCCCTCTGAGGTCAGAACAGGGTGGTGAGCATGGACATCTTTCTGACCAATGAGTTCTCTCTGCTTTCTCACAAAATACCCTAAAATCTTCCCCAGGGGAGCCCTCACCATCTCCTATTAGCAAATTCTTCCTCATGATGACCCTCACCTTCATCTTCGTTCATCCAACCCCAGTTCATGACCTTGTGTTTGATTTATTTCACCAAGGTCCTTTCTAATCATTACAGTTTTAAAATATCATAACAGTAGTATCTGAGCATTGTAAAAAAGGCATTATTTCACAAGTAAAACATAAACATGTCCCCATTTCTTCCTCTCCACCTCCACAACTGTGTAGTCTAGAGGTAACAACTGTAAATAACCATCTCCTCTAAATGCCAATCATTTCATATGCAATAAGCAGACTTGTTATGTGAATATATTTTTAGTTTACTTAATGGTTTTATGTTTTAAATAAGACCTTGCTGCTGCTGATGCTAAGTCGCTTCAGTCGTGTCCAACTCTGTGCGACCCCATAGACGGCAGCCCACCGGGCTCCCCCATCTCTGGGATTCTCCAGGCAAGAACACTGGAGTGAGTTGCCATTGCCTTCTCCAATGCATGAAAGTGAGAAGTGAAAGTGAAGTTGCTCAGTCATGTCTGACTCTTAGCAACCCCATGGAGTGCAGCCTACCAGGCTCCTCCGTCCATGGGATTTCCAGACAAGGGTACTGGGGTGGGGTGCCATTGCCATCTCTGAAATAAGACCTTAAGAGGGTTTTTTCTTTATGTATCCTAATGAATTGCCTGAGTGTAGTATTTTTACCAACCTGCTTTCAGGTGATATTTTAGTAAGGTCTTTTTCATTATCATGTGACAGAAAATAAACTGATTGATTTGGAGCTGCAAGGTCAGGCTTCAGACATGGCTCTGCAAGGCTTGACCATTATCATCTAGTCTAGTTCTCTCTCGGTGTTTCTGTCTCCCTCTTCTCTTTGTCTCCTTCTTTCATCTCTTTCTCTCTGTGTCTCTATTTCTCTATGTCTATCCCTCTCTATCCCTATGCTGTTTACTTGTTGGATTCATTTTCAGGCTGGGTTGAAGAATAGCTGTAGGCAACATGAGTCTTAAAGCATCCTTAACTCATGAATCCAAAGAAGATAAACCTAAATGCTATTTCTCATTGAAGACCATTGACTGTGCCTGAGTTAGACACTCTCCTCTTAACTAATCATCATGGTGTGGGGCTGACACATATGGTTGCTGGGCAGAGATGAGGCCCTGTGACTGCCACCTTTACCAGAAGCATACGTCACAGGAAAATGGCGTTTCATTTCCCTCTGGAGAGAGGGATGTTGGGCTACATGAATAGCAGTTACCAGCTTCTCTTAAGCTGACCTGAAGACTTACAGGTATCTTTATGGAGTCTCCACAACATGACAGAGGTGTGTCATCCCCAAGTCTTCTTTACACTAAGCCATATATCGCTAGGTCCTTCCACTGGCTTCACATACCATACTTCTTGACTTTTTGCCACTGATGCTCTTTCTCTGATCATGCTGTATATTGCCGTGTATTTGGCTCAAATGTAGTTCCCTTTCACTTCATTGAGGATACCATTATCTGTAGAACTGCAAGATCTTCTCTTTGATGTGTCCATCTGAATTGCCATCCTTCCTCTTGGCAACCCTGGAATTTGATGTGTTTTATCTGCAAAATTCCTCCAGCAGATACTCAGTCACATTTTCTTTTAAAACAGTTTTGCTTCTAAAACATACAATCCTGAGTCAAAGATTGCATATTTCATCCTGTGCTGGAGATAAATGTGCTGGCATTTCTTAATGATCTCCCTGGAGCATAGCTCAATTTTGCAGTGTATAAATGAAAAGTGTCTGTCACTGTGAGCTTGTGTCACACAATTACATTTGTTTTCCCAATAGGATTGAAAATGCATTTCTGCAAGGAGTGGGGATTACAAGTTTTCCCCGTCTCACATACTCTTTGAAGTTCATGCTTTTATATAATAGTAATATGTGTTGAGTTGAAGTTCATGCTAGAGGATATGAAATCTTATTTTTATATTCATTTTATCAGCTATTTATTGAGTGCTTACTAATTGCTCTGAGCTGAATAGAGCACCGGAAGTACAGTGTTGAACAATCAGAATAGCTCTGAATCACAGAGATTTTAGTCTAGTGAAAAATACAGATAGTAGGTAGATAATTATAGTAAAATTGGTGGTTCTTGAAATAGAATAAGGGGAAGTCAAAGGAGTTGTTGGAGCACATGACTTCCTGTGCAGGGCAAGCTGTGAGAAGAAGTGGTGCTGAAGCTGGGGTCTGTAGGTGATGTAGGTGCCAGTAGGTGAAGAGGGAGAAGGTGAGGTATGGGGAACAGCAGTTCTAGGAAACAGCAGAAGCCCCAGAGGTTTTTTGGTGACACATTATTAAATATAGGCTAAATTATTAGCTTATATTTCAGTCCTTTTCCTCGGAATTATCCTCAGTCTATGTCTTCTTGTCTCTGTTCCCACCCACGAGTGGTATGTTATCATTTCCTGAGCATGATGTGATTCCTCCTAATTCCATGTTGCACCTGTGTCTTGAGTTCCTCTTCATTTCCAGCTGAATATCCACTCTTATTCAGTACTCACCTTCTCCACTAACTGGCTGAGCTTCATTCCCAAAGAAGATTTGTTATTTCTTTCTCTGTGCTCCCATAGAATGTTAAATATTAACACAGAAGTTATCACTTTTTAAATAGGTTTATTTATCTGTCTCTCACCAGCTCCTTAAGAGTCAGCCTGTTTCTGTGTTCTTACAGATCAATAGTAGCTGCTCCAGACGTGTTTAACTGAGCATAGAATGCTCTGAAATGTGCCTTGTGGTTTGATATGACTTTAGTGTTAGTTTTCCTACTCTTTTAGAAGTCTTGATATATACATGTATAAGAATGAGACCTGGGGTCCTAGGTTTCCTGGAATCAAACCCAGCTTTGACTAATTATCAATGATATGCTCTTAAGTAAGTTACTTTATTCTCTGGTTTTTGTCTTCTCATCAGCAAAATTGCATTAGTAATATTAATGAGTGAGTGAGTGAAAATTGCTCAGTCGTGTCCAACTCTTCACAACTCCATGGACTATGCAGTCTATGGAATTCTCCAGGCCAGAATACTGGAGTAGGTAGCCTTTCCCTTCTCCAGGGGATCTTCCCAACCCAGGGATCAAACCCAGGTTTGCTGCATTGTAGATGGATTCTTTACCATCTAAGCCAGAAGGAAAGCTCAGTAATATTAATAGTGTATTCCATTTTGTTGTTGTTGTTGTTCAGTTGCTAAGTTGTGTCTGACTCTTTGCCATCCCATGGACTGCCGCTTGCCAGGCTCCTCTGTCCTCCACTCTCTCCTGGAGTTTGCTCAGATTCGTGTCCATTGAATAAGGATCCTTGAATACAGGAGTGGGTTGCGATTTCCAACTCCAGGGGATCTCCCTGACCCATTGGCAGGTGGATTCTTTATCACTGAGCCATTTGAGAAATCCTATATTCTGTTTGGAGTTTCTGAAGATTAAATTACTGACTATATGCAAAAAGAGGTATACTAGTGTGCAGCAACTAGTAACTGTTCAGTAAATGTTAGCCACAATTATTATTCCATTATTGCTTCCCTTTGCCAATGCAAACTCCTGGTGGCTATTGTGACTGCCCTCCCTAACACAGATAGTCATTTTTTTCTTCCTGTTGCATAGTTGAGTGTCCTTCAAGGTTAGACCCTCAGCCTTCCAGCCCTGGATATCTTCTTTCTCATTTTTGGAGAGATCACCCATCTTGTGGCTTCATCTGCACCTCTGCCTTCATCTCTCCTGCTGTCTTGTCCTATGACCCATGTCCCATGCCTCTGGTCACTGTAGAACAGGTAGCTGTCTGTTCAATATCTTGCCTTAAGCATCTTTCTGTTTCTTAATCCCAAAGTGGAAATTTCCATCATAAACATTATCCTCTTCCACTTTGTACATCAAAGGTGCATTTATTAGTTAACTTTTCATCATGTAAAGGTAATTCTTTGAGGGCCTCTTTTACTTATCTACCATGGCCAGCCAAATGCCAAGTCTTAGCTATATTTTCATAAATATCTTTCAAATCTATCGTCCCTGTCTTAAACTTTTTTCATCTTGTTTCTGGATTATTGCAGTAGCTTCTCAGTTATTATTCCTGTGTATTATCTTGTCTGTCAGTTTCATCTTTAAATATGTCTTTTTTTGTGTGTCCTCAGCTCAGAAAGTTTATAAGGCCTTGCATACCATCCTTCCTACTTCTAGATAAGGTTACTTGTGTCAAGCCTTGCCCTTTTGTTAGCATTACCAGGATATGAACTTTGGTAAATGTGGGATTCAGTCCCAGTTATACCATACCTGGCTGTGTGATGTTCAGCCAGTGTATTAAATTCTCTGGGCCTCAGTTTTCTTATATTTAAAGTGTGCATGTTGAATGCTGCCTTGCAGAGTTGCTGTAGGAATTAGAATTCTTCTAATTCTACTAGAATACTTCTGACACAAAGTGTTTCCTAAAAAATAGGTGGTGTGTATAGTAGGAAGGGGCTTCCTTGGTGGTTAGTGGTAAAGAATCTGTCTGCCAATGCAGCAGATGCAGGTTTGACCTCTGGGTAACAAAGACCCCCCTGGAGAAAGAAATGGCAACCCACTCAAGTATTCTTGCCTGGGAAATTCCATGGACAGAGGAGTCTGGGACACTATAGTCCATGAGGTTATAAAAGAGTCAGACACATCTTGGTAACTAAACAACAGCAACATGGTAGGGATAATAGTAATCGTAGCAGAGAAATAAGTGGACGATTATAATATATCTAGAGAAACGCTGTGTCACACATATACATGACGTACTGTAAAGCACCAGGGCAGAGGGACTTCCCTAGTGGTCCAGTGGTTAGGACTCAGCACTTTCACTGCTGGGGCATGGGTTTGATCCCTGGTCAGGGAACTAAGATCCTGCCAGTCATGTGCTGCTGCTGCTGTTTAGTTGCTTAGTCATGTCCGACTCTTTGCGACCCCATAGACTGTAGCCTGGGCTTCCTTGGTGGTTCAGATGGTAGAGATTTAACCTGCAGTGTGGGAGACCTGAGTTCAATTCCTGAGTCGGAAAGATCCCCTGGAAGTGGGCATGGCAACCCCCTCCAGTATTCTGGCCTGGAGAATCCTCATGGACAGAGGAGTCTGGCAGGCTACAGTCCAAGGGGTTGCAAAAAGTCAGACATGATTGAATGACTAAGCACAAGACTGTAGCCCTCCAGGGTCCTCTGTCTATGGGATTTCACAGGCAAGAATACTGGAATGAGTTGCCATTTCCTTCTCCAGTGGGTCTTCCTGACCCAGGGATTGAACCCACATCTCCTGTGTCTATTGCACTGCAGGCGGATTCTTTAGCACTGAGCAACCAGGGAAGCCTACAAGTCATGTGGCATGCCCCACCCTCCCACTAAAAAAATGAAGAGATGAAGAACCAATCCACATCTCTGACAGGAGAGCGTCTCCCCTGAGCTTTTTGGGGTCAGAATAATTTTCCAGGGAATATGACCTTTGGGCTTAGTCTGGAAGAGCCAGTGGGATAATCATCCAGTGTTTGACAGATTGATCAGTTCATATATATCAAAGTATACCTTGGAAACCTTTGTGTGTGTTCAGTAAACCCTTCTACGATTTTTGCAGATTATATTTTTAGTGGATTATCCTTTTTCCTTTAGTCAGTAATAACTCAGGTGACACCTTCCTAGACAGCTGATATTCCCTTTCTTGCAAGTTTTCTTATCGTGAGTGTACAGAAGAATACTTAACCTAGAACACAGTAAACATTAAATCTGCACATTGCATGTGGGATTATGTGCAAAGACAATCTGATGCCCTCTGCATCTCTGACAGGAAGCAGTCTTTCCCTGTCCTTCCACCTCTACAGTTTTTCCTTACTGGAACCCACAGTTTTATCTCTGCTCTTGGCTGCATCCTCAGCCCCTTCTTGTGCCTGGCTCCTGGTGAACATCCCTGTGAGGTCTTCCCCATTGACCCTCCAGATGACTGGCAGCATGCTGAGCCTCCTGGGATGCCAAGAAAAAGGCCCTTAGTTTCTTCTTGAGCTACTAGTGCTTTTCTGTCTTCTCTACTTCCTCAAAAGAGAACTGGAGGAACTAAAATATAACAAAATCAAGAGCAGAAAGATTGGTCTCTTTCTCTAAAATTCTGCCACAAAAATATGGATCACCTCCTGGAAGGAGAATTACTGCCCAGCCGGTAAACCCCACAGCTACCCCCAACTGTATGCTACCTGATTACCTCTGTGGTTGTGTGTAGCATCTACCCCAAAACTTAGTGCCTTAAACAACCATGCATTATTAGATCTCACACTTCTGTTCATCAGGAACTTCAAGTTGGCTGAAGTCACTTGATGGCTTTTAACTGGAGACTGGCCTGCCCTGGTGGGCCTGAGGTCATTTAGTTATATATCTGGCATCTTGGTGGGGTCATCTAGAAGGTTGGGCTTAGCTGGGTTCCTCTTTCTGTCCATGTGATCCCTATTCATGATCTCATGTTGATGCGTGCTAGATTTTTTACATGACGGCTCCTGGCTCTGAGAAACCAAGAGTCTTATTAAAAATTGGACCTGGGACTGTCATACACTTCCAATGTACTCTGTTAACCAAACCAGTCACACGGCAGCCTTGTGGGAAGGATGCAGATGCCCTGTCCCTGAAAGGGAGAAGTGGCCATCTTTAATTCATTACAATTTCAACCTCTTATAAAAACTCAGATGTAAGTCAGTACCCTGTTAACACACAAGAAAACAGAGACACAAGGATGTGTAGTGATTTGTCCAAAGTCAGAAGGAACATCCATGAAAGATTTGGGACTAGAACTTACTGATTTTCTTGCTAAAGGCAAAATGCACTTGTGAGTCCTAAGTTTGCTGGTTCAGTGAAGATCTTTAACTCTTTACTTCTAAATTTTAAAGATGATTGTGCTTTATTGATTAGGAATTGTGAAAATATTTGTGGTGAAAGATTTCTGTTTTCTTATTCCATTCCAAAATCCAGGTCTTACCAGCCAGCTACTACTTCATCTCTTCTCTCTCGTGATTGACATTTCTTTCTTTAACTGATCCTAATTGGAGATTTGATTTCTGTGGATCATCAAAGATGCTATCTTCAACCATCCCAGGTAGAAAAGCTGGGCCTGGATTAAGTCTATGAGAGGATGCTACATCTAATCAACCTCACTGATTGTAGACAGTAGGGTCTCATTGTTTCCATTCACCTTGAGGGATCAACTCATTTGCCTTTTGTTTCTTGGAATCAACTACCAGGAAAGAGGTTGAACTCAGTGTCTATTTTATTTGTCAAATGATTTAGAGTCCCTGGTCCAAAATGTGTTTAAATTTGTTTACAATAATATTTATGAAATAAATAAATTTATACATACATATAATATCAGGGCTTCCCAGGTGGCACCAGTGGTAAAGAAACTGCCTGCCAATGCAGGAGATGTAAAAGATGCAGGTTTGATCCCTGGGTTGGGAAGATCCCCTGGAGGAGGGCACAGCAACCCACTCCAGTACTCTTGCCCAGAGAATCCCCATGAACAGAGGAGCCTGGTGGGCTGTAGTCCATGTGGTCCACAGAGTTGGAAACAACTGAAGTAACAGAACACACACATGCATACATGTAAGATCAGATGGGCTGGGAATAAAAATAGTAATTACTCTTTCTTAAGCTTTATGTGTCAGAAACTTCCTAAGTTTTAAACATAGGAAACAGTTTTAAACAGATGGGGAAACTGAGTCTTGGAGAGGTTAAGTAACTGATTCTAAGACCACAGAGTTGCTGGTACCCAGATACAAAAACGTAAGATGACTGCTAAAATCTCCTCTGATTCTGAAAGTCTTGGACTCCAAGTTGTTCTCTTTGCTGCTTCTGCCTTCACTGTGGTTGGGAGGGCAAGAAGTGAGGAGGAAGAATTTTCCTTAATTGCAAGAGGAGTGGGAAAGATTAGCATGGAACTTGAGAATACATGACTGCCTTCTAAAAGTTGTCAAAGTAAATCGTGTCCCCAGAGACATTTAAAAGCAATTTGATCACACATTTACACATGGCTATAGTTGGGGAAGCTAGTGACTGGTCTACCAAAGGGGATTTTAATGGAGTTTTGTGAGCATTACTTGGAAATGTTTTGCATGATATATTACTTTGTAAATATCCTTGCTACATCTTAGTTAATCCTGGCCATCTGGAATCTCATTTGTCATTTAAACATTTACTTAACCACTTTGTAAACATTTTCTAGTTAAAAAAAAAGAGTGTGAATTGTCCAGTGGAAGTCTAGAGAACAGACCTAGATTAATCCAGTGGATTAACCTAGTCCTGAGATGAGACAGAATTGCTTTCTCTGATGAATACTATCCAGCTAGCCTGTGAGCCAAACACTCTTTCTCTTGAATTTGTTGTAATTCAGTTCCTTTGGTAGAGCAGTGTTGATTGTGATCGACAGTTCCCAGTTCAAAATAACTCTTGATGACTCTTCCTAGTATAGCATTCAAAAACCTCTAAGACAATCATCTCAAAGTGTGGTACCCAGATGACCATCAACAGATCATTTGGGAAAGTATCAGAAATGCAAATTCCTAGGCCCCATTCAAAATTTACCTGTACCTGTATTTCAGCAAGCTCCCCAGGTGATTCTGAAGCACATCATCATTGGAGAACCATTGCGCTGAGATCTGCCCCTCAGTAGCTTTTTTAGGCTTACTTTCTTTTACTTTCATATAAACACTCTCCCATCCAGCTAATTGTACTCTGTTATATTTATATGTGTATGTGGATACATGGATGTATATTTATAGATGGATGTGTAGATATATAAAATTTCTGTCCCAGGTCTTTGTCCATGCTCTTTATAATACCTGGATCGTATTTTTCCTCCATTGTCCTTGTGCTCTGTTGTGCTAAGTCACTTAGTCATGTCCAGCTCTTTGCAGTCCTGTGTGCTATAGCCCACCAGGCTCCTCTGTCCATGGGATTCTCCAGGCAAGAATACTGGAGTGGGTTGCCATGCCATCCTCCAGAGAATTGTCCCAATCCAGGGATTGAACCCATGGCTCCTACCCTGCAGGCAGAATCTTTACCGCTGAGCCATTGGGAAAGCCCAAAATCTAACTTAAAAGACACTTACTGGAGACAGCCTTTCCTCATCTCTCTGATAGACACAGCTTTTCACATTCTCAAAACCTGGTCCCACATTTTAGTGTAATTTATTTTAATTGGTAGTGATCAAGGGTTTACTGTTTATTCAGCCCTTTTGTGAATATAACTCTATATATAGCATTGTACTAGGCATTGAGGATACAATTGAGAACAGGCAAACATCTCTGAAACGTATCAATCAGTTAGAGGTAGACTTTCTCACAGCCTGTCCTAGATCATAGCTCTGAGAAGGTGCAGGTCTCTTATAGTGTACTGCTGTGTGTCCTGTAGGTTGTATTAAGTTATGGTGGGTAGAGAGGAAGGTAATATTCTAGGCTTCTCTGATCTGTATAGAATACACCAGAGAATTATGCTGTCCTTATAGCTACCAGTCTTAACAGGGAACGACACACTAACACAAACAGAGGACACAGAGTCCCTGCTGTTGAGGAAAATCACCTCCTCTAGACCAAAGCTTTTCAACTATAGCACTACTGTCATTGTAGACCAGATAACTCTTTGTTGTAGGAGGCTGTCTTGTGTATTGTAAGACATTTGGCAGCATTTCCGACCTCTGCTCCCTGAATATCAATAGCATCACCCTTTCCAATTATGACTACAAAATATGGCTCCATACATTGCAAAATATACTTTGGTATGAAAAATCAACCTGGGTTGCATGCAACTGGGAACATTTTACATGTAGAAAATAAAACTCAAAAGAATCGTAAAAGCTCTCCTTAGATATCTAGGACCACTGTGCAGAAGGAGAATTAGAGATAGAAATTTTAATTTGAGACAGAGGATAAAACTAGAAGTTACAGAAAATCAGTTTTGCAGGAGACCTTTTTAACTTCGGGATAGTCTTCAGCTTAGAGTGTACTATTGTAGGACTTGGTGAATTCCCAGTCCTTAGTGCTTTCATGCAGGCTTGGATATGCTTCATTTTAGAAGAGACCTGGGGACTTGGGGATTTTGAGGATCCTTCAAGTTTTGAGATTCAGCTTTTTTTATGTTTTGATTGTTTTTTAAAATGGCTTGTAAAGAATTAGAATAATCCCTTGAGGATTTCAGGGGAGTGACAGTGAAGTGATAGCAATGAGGTCAATGTCCTGGCCCTTGTGTCAGGCTATCCGGCTTGGATCCCAGCTTGGTTCTTACCACCAGTGGGACCTTGGACAAATCTTTACACTTCTCTGTTTCCTCATACATGAAATGGGTACATTTATAATTCCTTTCTCAAAAGTAGTTGTGAGGAGGACCAAATGAGATTATACAAGTAGGAAATTTCCTTGGTAAGGAAATGAAGAGTAGCTCTTATTATTAACTCAGCATGCTTTTTGTAAACTCCAGATAACTTGCAAATTTAACTAGCTATTTCTGTCAGTGTTGCACATGTGTTTGGGGGGCAGTTAAGATAATCTAAAAGTAAATATTACAAGCAACCATGATAGGTAAAAATCAAGTTTTTAAAATTTCTGTCTGGTCCTTGATCTGCAAACAAAGCTAGAATGTTAAAGAAGCTCCCTCCATTAGTCAGTTAATAGTGGAACTCAATTTTTATTCATCATTTTTTTTCAGTGATATTGATTTTCACATACTTAATTTACATCCTTTAAGAGGGTGTTTATTTTTCTGGATCCTTTGCTAGAAAGCAAAGATTGGAGAGACATGAGGAAAGAAATTAGAAGGATATGAGGTGGCTTATTTATGACAGCTATCTCAAGGACGCCAAGGCCTTGGTAAAAATCTTGGGCCTACAAAGTCGAGCGAGTGCTCTAATTTGAGCTCTGGATAAAAACCTTATAGTTTTTAGTCTTAAAGTCTCTATTCCATGTCACTTAAAAATCATATTATTTTTATTGTAAGACATGATACCAGATTGAAAGTATAGAGGAGAGTATTTAAGTAAAACACATACATAGACATAATTTAGTATTTTTCTTAGTCATCCTTACCTGTAATTCACAATTTCAATATAGTTTAGAGAAAATAAAATAATATTCTTTTTTGCCCTTTACTTATTGTTAGTTTTTGTAGTAGGAAATAAAGGATTTTTCCAAGGCTTGCTCCACCCCGCCTAAGATTGGTTTGTGTGTGTGCAGTTTGTGTGTGTGTATGTGTGTTAGTCGCTCAGTCGTGTGACTCTTTGTGACCCCATGGACTGTACCTCACCAGACTCCTCTGTCTGTGGGATTCTCTAGGCAAGAATACTGGAGTGGGTAGCCGTTCCCTTCTCCAGGGGATCTTCCCAACCCAAGGATTGAACCTCAGTCCCCTACATTATAGGCAGATTCTTTACCATCTGAGCCACCAGGGAAGCCCCCACCTCACGTCATGCAAGAGTAACTTTCTACAGCTGTCTGTACATGAAACCATCACTATGTCCTACCTTATCCCTCTGGGAAATGAACTTTCCAAGCAACTTTATTCCAGGCCCTCATTGTTCAGGGCACAGACTGTGTATATAAATGTGTAAGGGGTAGGTAGGCTGTATACTGCATCCATAAGATGCCTCTTAAAGTTGTATTTCAAAAAGGAACCTGTCACCATTTTTTCTATAACAGCACCTCCAAGCAGCAGGGCAATGAAAGTTAAGTGGCTCAGTGGTCAAGAATCTACCTGTCAATGCAGGAGATGCAGGGCGGATCCCTGGGTTGGGAAGATTCCCATAGAGAAGGAAATGGCAACCCACTCCAGCATCCTTGCCTGGGAAATCTCATGGACAGAAGAGCCTGGCAGGCTACAGTCCATGAAGTCACAAAAGAGTCAGATACAACTTAGTGACTAAACAACAACAATGCAAATTAATGCATAGAACGTTTGGACAGCAGAACTTGAGGAGATCTTGTTGTCCACATGATATTTATCATGCTATGAAATCAGACAAGCACTTTGCCCAAACTAGGTCTAGAAAACAAAGTGAAAGTGAAAGTTACTCAGTTGTGTCTGACCCTGCGAGCCTATGGACTATACAGTCCATGGAATCCAGGCCAGAATACTGGAGTGGGTAGCCTGCCCCTTCTCCAAGGGATCTTCTCAATCCAAGGATCAAACCCAGGTCTCCTGCATTGCGGGTGGATTCTTTAACAACTGAGCCACAAGGGAAGCTCAAAAATTCTGGAGTGGGTAGCCTTTCCCTTCTCCAGAGGATCTTCCCAACCCAGGAATCAAACCAGGGTCTCCTGTATTGCAGGTAGATTCTTTACCAACTGATCTATGAATGAGCATGAGTATAACCATGTGGTCATAGTCCTTTTCTGCAAATTCTATTGTCTTCCCAACATAATCCTCTGAACATACATATCTACTTACAGAAATCAGAAGAATCTTCATCTTGCCTCTCCAAACATACCTTTTGTCCTATAAAATATTTGATTTGGTTTTGTCTTTTTGAATTTTGGGATCTACATGACAATGGAGATCCAGCCAAATTCCTGAAGTCTCTTGTCTTTACCCAGTCTCTTGGTACCTGTTCCAAACCTCAAAAATCAGAAGTTATTCAGCAAAGAGAGGGAAGCAACTTTTTTCAGTTATCTTTTGGTTGCCTTCTTTGTGTTAGTGAATGAAGAGATGCCGTAATTTGAGCTTTGACCTGGAGGTGTAGTGAATAAAAATGAAAGCATTCTTACTTAGAACAAAGTTTCTATGAAGGACATATCTGGCATTCAGAACCATTTTCACTGAGGCAAGGTACTTTGGTTACAAGTAGCAGAAACTTCTTTTAGCCAACTTTATTAGGATTTGCTAGAGCTGTCATAACAAAGTACCACAAACTGAGTGGCTTGGAACAACAGGTTATTTATTATCTCAGTTCTAGAGACTAGACATCCGAAATCAAGGTGTTAGCAGGTCCCCGCTCCCTCTGAACCTATGGGGAGAAGATTTTTCCTTGCCTCTTCCTAGCTTCACGTGTTTTGCTGGCACTCTTTGGGTGTTTTTGGCTTGCTGAAGCATCATTTCAATCCTCTATTTTTACATTGCCATTTTGTCTCTGAGTGTGTCTGTCTTGTCTAACTTTCCATTTTTATAAGGATTTCAGTCATGTTGGATTAAGGCCCATCCTAATCACCTCATTTTAATTTTATTACTTCTCTAAAGAACCTGCTTGCAAGTAAGTCCATATTCCAAGGCACTGAAGGTTTGGATTTCAGCATATCTTTTGGGAGAGGGAAATGCATTTCAACCCATAACATCAACTGCAAAAAAGGGAATTTAGTGCAAAGATATGAGGTGGCTTGTTTAATTGAAGAAAGAACTAAAGAATGAAGATCTAAAGGGGCAAGAGCATGACTGCCCAAATATCTAAGGAACAGGAGCTGCTCTCAGTCCTGCTTAGAGCAGGAGGCAGCTGTGGGAATAGAGGGACCTTTGCTGACTTTCCCATCTTCGCATCACTCTGCATGACATTCAGAGTTCCAGCAAAATGTCTGATTAGGTCACTCCCTGGCTGGAAAAGTCAGAGTCACATCATTTATTTTCCCAACTATACAACAGCAAGTGAAAAGAGAATTCCCAAAGGACTTGGGATGCTATTACCAAGAAAAAAAAAAAAAAAGGAAGATGGTAAATGTACAAAACCAATATATAATCTAGCTAATCTAGGCCCTCTAGCAGGAAGTGATGAAGGGAGAAAAATTTGAAAAAAAAATTATGTTTTCATGTACTCCAAATTCATTAACTTTTTGTAAATAAACCTCTGATGATTATTAATATAGCCATTCAGAAAAAATTGCCTTTCTTATATAAGTCAAGAGTGTGAAGAGGATTCCACTTAATCATGATTCTTTCCATTACTGAGTTAGCCTTAGTTAGATTTGGCTACCATGTCAGTTTATAGATAAAGAAAAAGAGTTCCTGAGTAATTCCTTCTCCCATTCTTTGATTTGTTGTTCTTTGCACTCTGGTCCAGATCAGGACACTCCACTGTCTTGCTGGGCACAGGGAGCTCCCTGACACAATGTGGTCATCTACTCTTTGATGACTTAGAGGGAAGGGTATAATTCTCCTCTCCCAGATCCTATGGCACTCTCTTCTCATGTTCCAACACTGGGCTCTCCTTCTCATTTCACTCTCTCTCCCAACTCATCCTACCACCAGCTTTTCAAAGAATATAGCCTTTGTTCTATTAATTAGGCTTTGAATTAAGAAAAGAAAGGAAGAGGTGGTAAAAATTAACAAAGTGGATTGCATAAAATGAAGGGCATAAGGGGGTGGCTTATCATTAAATGGTGTAAAATCTTAAAGAATAGACTTAGCCTCCAGGCTGTCTTTTTGCATTTTTTTCTTTGACTTTTCCAAAGACAAATGGCTGATAGGCTTAGCATGATATTTTACTTGTTGTCAGATTCAGTGAACTGTCTGGGCATGGAAGTAATGGTCTCCAAGATTGGAACAACATACAGGGAGCAGTCCTGGAGTTAGAGGCCAGATCATTGAGTGGGGCAAATTGTACCTCTCTCTGGAGATAAGAAGAAAGCTAGTACCATGGGCAGGACTTCCTTGGTGGCTCAGATGGTAAAGCATCTGTCTACAATGTGGGAAACCTGGGTTCAATCCCTGGGATGGGAAGATCCCCTGGAGAAGGAAATGGCAACCCACTCCAGTGCTATTTCCTGGAAAATCCCATGGATGGAGGAACCTGGTGGGCTGCAGTCTGTGGGGTCCCAAAGAGTGGGACACAACTGAGCAACTTCACTTTCACTTTCAGTACCATAGGCAGAATCTGAGCCCTGGAAACCATGAGCAGAGAGTTCCCTGAAAAAGATCAGACCCTGTTAAATGGGAATGAAATGGTCTCTACCAGTAGGTAGGAAATGATGGAGCAGGACATATTTGAAACTTTACATTCTTGGCATCAGAGAAACAATTAAATGCTTCAGCCCAGAAATAACACATGTCGATTTTATTCATGACTCAGGCCAAAATAGTCAATTGGCCCCCACTCAACCACAAGAAGGCCAGGAACTGGACATACGTAGCAAACAACAGTGATGATTTTCACTTGTCAGAATGCAAACTCCAGGTTCCTCCCCTCAGGCTCTGTTTCAGGAGATCTTTGAAATCTGCATTTTAAGCAGATCTCCTCGGGTGAGTCTGATATAGAGAAAAAGGGCAGAATCCCTGGACCAAAATTTAAAGAACACTGACTTAGAGAATCACCTCAGTACAGGTAGGCATCAAGAGGATAGGGACAAGTTTGAGATACTGTTCTTAGAGTTCAGATGTAGTGCCAACTCTGGGTCACCTCACGTTATTGTCAAAAGGACTGCATATATCTGGACACAGAGGCCCAGAGAGCTGAGCAGTAGCCTTTAAAATGCCTGGGCATGAGGTTAGTGTTAGGTCTGTGCCTGAGATGGAGCAGACTCTCAGGTACATGTTGAGTTTCTCAAGTATTGGGAGAGGAAGAGGGATATGGAACCAATGTCTGGTAATGGTTCTCGTATGTGTAATGTGAAGTTTATGTTTATAGTAGCAGGAACTCACTGGACAATACAATATTTTATTGTACAATTGCTTTTTATTTTCTCTGTTCTTCTCCCATTTCTCTCTCCCTTCTCCCTCCCTTCCTCTACTACTCAATCATCCAATTTCCCCCTTCTCATTCTTTTTCCCTCCTCATTTATTTTTATTCTCTACTTCCCCCTCTGATTTTCCCCTTTCCCACTATTTCCTCTTCTTATTTCCCTTCTCTGCTGTACTTCTCTTTCATGAATTATGCCTCCTCCTTCTCCCTCTCGTCTATCCTTTCCCTTGGCACCCACCCCCTCTATTCTCACTCCAGGTATTATGCCATCTGCTGCCAGCCTTTGGTCTATAGGAACAAGATGACCCCTCTGCGCATCGCATTAATGCTGGGAGGCTGCTGGGTCATCCCCATGTTTATCTCTTTTCTCCCTATAATGCAAGGCTGGAATAACATTGGAATAATTGATTTGGTGAGTACTCATACAGACCCTATGGGTTTACTGTCTGACTAACTTTGTTTGCTTGGGATTCTAAATAAACAAACAATGTCATGTTAGGTGGGTATCCTAAGAAAGATCCTGACAGAGTAACAACAGTAACAACAACAAAACAACAACAACAAAAAGCAGACTAACATTTTTGAAAGTTTACTGTATGCCAGAAAGTAGTATACTAAATACATGTAATCCTGACAGCAGCATCTCTTTGGGAAAATTATGATAATTTCCTCCCATTTCACAGATGAGAAAACTCAGGTCCAAAAATGGTGAAATAATGTGCCTGTGAATTCACAGCTAGTGAATAGCAGAACAGGTATTCAAAACTTAGCAGACAAATTCCAGAGCCTGAGGGATGTGATGTATCCCAAGAGGCCTTCATCTGATTTCATGCTGAGACCCTTTGAGGCTTATGGTGACCCACAGAAAACCTGTCATGGGGGTAGAGGTTTCCAGAGAATGTATGAGCCCGGAGTTCAGAGAACTAGACCCTGAGGCCAGCTCTGTCACTGAGCCACTTCCTGAAGGGCTGTGATGAGAAGATCCATGGGTCCTCATTGGAAACAATGTCTTTGAGCTGTGCAGGAAAACACAGGTTGCAGGCATCTGTCAACTTCCTGTTTAGATGCTCTTGGAGAGTTTCCAACTCTGACATACTTTGTTTTCAATATCAAACTTGCACTGAAGATTGAAAGCTATGGTCTGGATCCATTAGCAGGTGTATATATATATATACACACACTTCTTTTTTTTCCCCTAAGTTGTCAAGCAGTCACTTTAAGATGGATCCCAGGACTCTGACCAGGGAATGGGGAGGAGAGATTGAGAGTGAGCTCTGACCCAAGAGGACCAATCAGAATAGGAGCTGCCCCTTCCTCTCTCCATCCCATCCCTAGCCCCTAATCTTGCCTTATTCTTTGTCCAGGAAAGGATATCCAAGCCAAGACTGGGCCAGGATTTGCATGTGGTATGTCAAAACAAGAGTTCCTTGGGCTTCTGAAAGAAATGCTGGGGACAGAGGAGTGGAGAAATGAAAGGGGATCCGTACAAGGGAGACTGTATGGATATTTTTTTTAAACCCTATCCCTTTTCTTACAAGCTTTCAGTTTTATCATTCTTAGGGGAAATGAAATTCAAATTTCTAATAATGAGTAGATAAATATAATGACCAGCAGATGTTGAATACTTACTGTGTGCCAAGCCCTGTGTTAATTTAATCATCACAATAGTGCTGTGAAGTAATCCTGTCATCATCCTCAGAAAACTGAGGGTCAACGAGGTTAAGTCACATTGGTAGGGAGTGGTGGTGACTAGAGCTAAGCCCAAGCTTATTGGACCCAAGAGTCTATGTCGTTATGTTTGTGCTAAACTTAATCCCTAATGGAGAAGACCTTTGGAAGTATAAGCTTCTGTGCATCAGAATTTGTAACAAGGACTCAGCACTCTTACCTTCTGACGTAGATCTTCCAAGAGAAATAACCTAGTGAACTGTGTTCTTTTGTGACAGCGGAATAGAAGCATCCCCTCTTTAATTCATGTAACTGGGAAATGGGGCATCCACTTACTATTAACATTCTTAGTGTTTGCTCCATGATATTGTAATTGCGTTTCATATCTTTCACTTGCACATTGAGTTGGCCTGGAGAGCAACTAGCATAACCCAGGTGTTCACTATACATGTGTAGTTGATTCTTGTTATTCATGGTAATAAAGTTGCTGCAAATACTGAATTAGCAAATCATGAATCTTTGTTCCTAGGTGAAATATAGGACTAGGTTCCTATGACTTGAGGCAAGTAATACTGATATAAAAAGAGATTTTATTATGATAAAAATGTCATTTCAATAAGAAGGTATACTATTACCTTACAATATACTATAAGAGAAGATACTAAATGTGTACACAATGAATAACATATTATTTATCATACATAACTTTATTCATATCTATATTCATGTGTATGTTCACACTGGATGCAGGCTGACCTCAGGAAGGGAAGTGTCATTGAATTACATAGCTATCTTCAACCAAGATCGATTCCTTGAGAAGACTGATAACTAAGAACCATCAGCATGCAGAGTTTATAGGTGGAAGACAAGTCTTTCAGTTCCTAAGATTAATCTAGTATATCACAGTATTCAAGGAGAGTGAGGCTTATTCCAGTAATATAACACTATATGCCACTATATGAATTAAAGAAAGAAGAGAAAACCCACATAGTCATATTATTACTATCAAAAATGCATTGTCAAAATTCAATATACAATCATAATTTGAAAATTTTTTCATCAAAGTAAGAATGGAAGGGAGCTTTCTCAAACAGAGGGCATTGACAAAAAACTGACAGCGAATGTCATACTTAATAGTAAAATATTGAAATCTTCCCTCCTAAAACTGGGACTGGAACAATAGTGTCCACTGTTACCATTTTATTCAGTATTGTACTAGAGATCTTATTGAGTTCAACATGCAAGGAAAAATGGTATTAAGACTAGAAAGAAAGAAATGAAATTGTCATTATTTGCAGATCACACGATTATTCATGGAAAACATTAAGAAGAATCTAAAGATGAAATATTAGTTACTAATTTAACAAAATTGGTGAATACATAACTGATATACAAAAATTTTTCAGAGTTCTACATATTAGCAGCAGACAGTTTGGAATATGAATTTAGCATAGTACTATTTGCATTAGAATAAAAATGCAAATATTTAGATTAAATCTGGCAAAAGATATTTATACAAAAATATAAAATATTACTGAAGTAAATTCTGAAAGACTTACATAAAGAGAAAGAATTATCATGTTTGTGAATTGGAAATCTTAACCTTGAAAAAATGTCATTTTTCCTCAGTCATGCTATTCTAACTAATTCCTATCAAAATTCTAGAAGATTTTAATGGAAATACTGAGATATAAGAAGATCCAAAGTAGCCAAAGCATATTCCTTTTCTACCATCATGGTTCTATATGCTGTAGGCTTATTAGAAGAAAAACAAAAGCTTTACTGATAAACCTTTTTTATTTTCTTTCCCTTCACCCTTTTCTTTTATCTATCCCTCCCTTTCCTTCTCTATTCCTTTCCTCTTTCTTTCTACCTTCCAAATCCTCCTTTTTCTCTTCTTTTTTATCCTTTGCATTTTCTTATAATTTTTCTCATTCCTCTCCTGCTTCTTCCTATTCACTTTTTTCTTTCTTTCCCCCCACCCTACATCCTCACTTCCTTTTTCCCTCTAACTCTCAGATAGAGAAAAGGAAATTCAATCAGAACTCTAACTCTACGTACTGTATCTTCATGGTCAACAAACCCTATGCCATCACCTGCTCTGTGGTAGCCTTCTACATCCCATTTCTCCTCATGGTGCTGGCCTATTATCGCATCTATGTCACAGCTAAGGAGCATGCTCACCAGATCCAGATGCTACAACGGGCAGGAGCCCCCACAGAGGGCAGGCCCCAAGCAACAGACCAGCATAGCACTCACCGCATGAGGACAGAGACCAAAGCAGCCAAGACTCTGTGCATCATCATGGGTTGCTTCTGCCTTTGCTGGGCTCCATTCTTTGTCACCAATATTGTGGATCCATTCGTAGACTATGCTGTTCCCGGGCAGGTGTGGACCGCTTTCCTCTGGCTTGGCTACATCAATTCTGGGTTGAACCCCTTTCTCTACGCCTTCTTGAATAAGTCTTTTAGACGTGCCTTCCTCATCATCCTCTGCTGTGATGATGAACGCTACCGAAGACCTTCCATTCTGGGCCAGACTGTCCCCTGTTCAACCACAACCATTAATGGATCCACACATGTGCTAAGGTGAGTGCTCTGGGGCTTGTTAGATTTTGATCACTTGCATGACTCAGAAGAGGTAACTTTTGAGTTTTCTGTTTCCAGATGGCCTATTCTTAAAAATTTGTATAGTATTTTCAAAGATTAAAATAAACTTCTCCCATCTGTTAATGGAATAGAGTAGTGGATAAGCACTTAGACACTGCGGGACAATGGCCTATATTCAAATCCAGCCTCCAGAGTTCTTTGACTTTGGGCGAGTCATTTAACCATTCTGAACCTTTAATTTCATTTAAAAAATGAAAATCATAATCACAATCTCTACATCACAGTACTTTTTAGAGAACCATATTAGCTACTATGTGTAAAGCATATAGTACAGAATCTGATACCTAGTAAGAATATAGTATATATTACCTACTCCTATTTACAGATACTACTTTAGGGTAGTAATTAAAGTCATAGTAAAATAGTCTTTATTTTGATCCTCAGTGCCACTACTAATCATTTGCATTATCTTTCTTTTTAGGGCCTGACACATAGTAAATGCTCATAATACTACTAATAATATTGTAAATATTAGTAGGAGTAGAACTATTAGCATATAACCTGATACCATAAGATGGCCATAAAATAACATGATAAGCTAAAATAAGATAAACAAAGTGATAAATGTGCAATAGTAATGCCATGTGATAAATGATATAATGGAAGTATGGACAATGTAGACTGGGGATATGAGCAGGAAAGAAGTTAATTTGGTTAAGGGAATGAGGGAAAACTTCACAGAACAGCATTTTATAAGAATTTTAGACTTGGAGAAGATGTCAAAGAAGGCATTCCAAATAGAATGAGCAGCATGAGGAAGGCATTAGAATATGAAAGAGTGTGGAAAAGTCAGGTGATTTACCCCAGGTCACATAGGTTGATGGAGGTAGGAGAAAATTTAGAGTTGAATTTCAGTGACTAGGCATGATGCCTCTTTCCCAACTCTGATAATTTTCTTGCTACCCTGGCTTACAGTTGTTCTTATGTATGATAAGTACATTTATCCTTTAGCAAAGATGAATCACCAACAACATTTTTTTCCTTTGTCCTGAGATGCACAGGAATTTCCACAGAGCAGTTCCTTCTCTGAGAAAAGCATTTAATTTTTCTGATGATGACAGTATTTAGCTGTTTTGGCAGCTGAAAATTGAGGACTTTTCATTTGCATGTGTAAGAAAAGAAAAGGAAGAAGAAAACATAGGAATTTCTATGAAATATCAATACTTTGCTTCAGAGATTTCTTAGAAACATAAATTCAATTTTCTGGTACTAGTATGAACAGACTGGTGGTTAAATCCCAGTATGATGTTGAGATTCCAGCTGGTGGAAAGGCCTCAAAGTATACTCCTATAGGCTGGCATTCTTTTTTTTTTGTTTGTTTTGTTTTAAATTTATTTATTTTAATTGGAGGCTAATTACTTTACAATATTGTAATGGTTTTTGCCATACATTGTCATGAATCAGCCATGAGTTTACATGTATTCCCCATCCTGAACTTCCCTCCCTCCTCACTCCCCATCCCATCCCTCTGGGTCATCCCAGTACACCAGCCCTGAGACACCCTGTCTCATGTATCGAACCTGGACTGGTGATCTGTTTCACATATGACAGTATACATGTTTCAGTGCTATTCTCTCAGATCATCCCACCCTCGCCTTCTCCCACAGAGTCCAAAAGACTGTTCTATACATCTGTGTCTCTTTTGCTATCTTGCATATAGGGTTATCATTACCATCTTTCTAAATTCCATATATATGCGTTAGTATACTGTATTGGTGTTTTTCCTTCTGGCTTACTTCACTCTGTATAATAGGCTTCAGTTTCATCCACCTCTTTAGAACTGATTCAAATGTATTATTTTTAATAGCTGAGTAATATTCCATTGTGTATATGTACCACAGCTTTCTTATCCATTCATCTGCTGATGGACATCTAGGTTGCTTCCATGTCCTGGCTATTATAAACTGTGCTGCAATGAACATTGGGATACATGTGTCTCTTTCAGTTCTGGTTTCCTCAGTGTGTATGCCCAGCAGTGGGATTTCTAGGTCATATGGCAGTTCTAGTTCCAGTTTTTTAAGGAATCTCAGTAATTATTGTGCCTTCATGAGTGTCACAGACAGGATCTTACAGTAAAGTAAAGCTTATGTATAAGGATGTCTGTGTGGGTGCCAGAGAGCTTTTAGTTATTTAAGCTTAGTTGCCTATGACTTAGAGTCTGCTCTAGCCATGCCTTTACTAAGACAGTTGTTTAGAACTGGTGCCTTTTCCCCATAGTAACAGTCATAGAGTTTAGGGTTTCTAGGGCAGCCCAGGAAACCTATTTTACTAATACTGTATTATTTTATCCCTCCTGCTTTTGGAAATCTGCAGCATGGTTGTTAAGCAGAGAGAGCAGTTTAGAGATGGCTTATGTGTATATTCTTCACACTTTGTTCCTAACATTTATTTCTTCCTGAGGCCATGAAAAGTACAGGAAATTGATATCAGTTATTTCACTGTGGAGGGGAAGAATCTTGTAAGACTGGAGGTAGCCTATACAGAGAAGAGAAAACTACTTGAAACTTGAATCCACTAGAGTGTAAACCTTGCAAGGACAGGAATCCTACCTGTTTTATTTCTTGCAACATAACAAAGGCACAATCTGCTGCTTGATGGATAATTTAACAAATCATAAAATTAATTCTCCAGATTGACTATTTTAACTCAATCTAAGAAAAATGTGTGTTTTTCTTAAAAACCCCACAAGTAGGGTTTTCCTTAAAAACCCCACAAGTAGACATCAACAAATTCAGATGAATGAATGAAATATAAAACCTATAGCAATGAAAAGTAAAGTCAGCTTTTATCCTACTAACTCAGCCCCTAGACAACAATTACCACTAGTCTATAATCTTTTCAATTCATTTACAAACATTCATAAAAACATACAGATTCACAGATTTTTTTCCCCTTCATTTTACTTAAATGGAGCCATTCTGTGTGTACTTTTCTGGACCTTGCTTTTTATTCTTTAACAATGCATTTTAGAAATCATCCCACTCAGACATATAGATCTAACTCATTCTTTTTAACTGTTACATAATCTTCTGTACTAAAAATACATATTACATTTTATTTAATTATTTCCCATTAATGGACATGTAGGTGTCTCCAATCTTTTGCTGTTACAAACTGTACTTTTTTTTATGCCCTGAAACACATTTCTCTATGCATGTGCCAGTATTCCTTTCAGATAACTAACAAAAGTGAAATTGCACTATTGACAATTATGTGCATTTAAGAACGTTATGCTTACCATAAAACTGACCTCCCAGAGCACCACAGTACCTTGAATTTTCATCAGCAGGCTGTGAGAGTATCTGCTACTCCTTCCCCTCACTGGATATTGTGCATCTTTTATTAATATACTACTTAGAAATATGCTCTTTCATTTTATTTACATTTCCCAGATAATTTGATAGATTGGCTCTTTTTTAAATTAGTTATTGACTACACCTTCCTATATTTGGTACTTTGTCTGAAAACTGTGTTCTGTTTTTCTGTTTAATTTCTGGATGCTCTTCATTATATTCCAAATATTAATCCTTTGTTAGATAATTTGCAAAAACATACTCCCATCTTCTGCTTGATTTTGAACTTTGGTTAGCTTTTGTCTTACAGACATTTCAAATTTTGAAAAAACTCTTCTTATTTGACCTCTTGCAGTTGACTCGGCTTTTTTCTTGAAAAATTTTCTAAATTAATTTTCTTAAACACCATATTTGTCTGATTTTCCTCTTAACTCACTAGCAATACCTTCTGAGAATCCTTAACAGTTTCTTCCTTCTCTATCTGGCCTCTAAATGTTGGAGTTCTTCGGCCCTTGGTTCCTGATACTCTCCTCAAACTACATTCTCACTTTATGTGATTTAAGCATCCGTAGCTTTAAATGCAATCATCATGCTGTCAGCCCTCTCTTTAATTTATATCTCCAGGTCATAGCTGCCCTTTGAACTCCAGACCACAAGATCCAATTTGCTTCCTTGACAACACCATTTATATGTTTCTTTGGAATATCAAATTTCATGCATCCAAAATAGAATTCTTCTATTTCTCACACCCCAGCCACAAATTTTCTGAGTCTCCCCTGTCTCCATAAGTAGAGCTATCATCTACCATATTAATAAATGGCCCTGAGGGAGAGCTAACATATTAGAAGGCAGACTTAAAGGTTTTAGAAAGGAAAACCAATCAGCCAATGTTGGAAATATGGAGTTAAATCTAAATAAATGCAAAATTTAACCATGCAAGCAAAATGTAAATCACAGAAATGTAGGATGATGCCTGAACAAATTTATAGCTGTGTGTGTCAGATTTGGAACTTGATTAATGTGCCTTCAGTTTCCTCTTCCAAGGCATCTATTGACAAAGTATGGGGCAGCCCACCAGAGACCTCCTTCCATATCATTAGTAATAATGATTATGATCATGATGCCTAACATAATTCCAGAAAAATGTGACAGTTACTGTATTTAAGAACTTTGAAATCATTGTTGCATTTAATTTTCACAACACCCAAAGAATTTGGTGTTATAATTATTGTCATTTTAATGTTGAGTAAACCAAGGTTTAGAGAGGATAAGTAACTGGTCCAAACTAATACAAGTAATAGTAAATGATGAAGCTGAAAGCTGGAAGCCAGATCCTAGTCTTCCTGACTCCAGAGTTTAGCCTTGTCCAGCTCACTTAGAGTCAGGAATGGGGTTACCACTTCTCATGTTCATCTTGACTCTTTGGGTAAATTAGGTGAGATATTTATCAGTCTGTCAACTCTGCCATCATGCTCATACTTTTCTATCTTGTCTGAAAACTGTGAAGATTGGTAACTTGTTCAAATCCAGGCATTTTTTTTCTATCTCTTTTCTAAAAAGGAACTAAGGTTAGATCAGATAAGTCTATTCTTTGTAATCTCATATTGATTTCTTGCCTGGGCACACATTGACTATTCAAGGAAGTAATCAACTTAATGGAAACTCATCTCAGGATAGATGCTAACCTCTTCTATAGAAAACACCCTTTTTGTATTTTTTCAGTTGGATTGTTTGTTCTTCTCTGCTTCTTCTGAATGGCAGTGACCTGTTTACAGTACTCTTTCTCGGCTTTGTACTGCTTGAGATTATAGAGTTCCTTATTTAACCTCTATAAGGCCAATTATTCCTCGAGGGTAGAAACCATGGCTTTCTTTTCTCTGTATACCATTTAGCCCCTCACACAGTGTCTACAAAATAGTATATAACCAAATGATCAGTACATTTTTGCTGACGAAATATCTTCATGATTATCTTCAGGTTTATGAAAGTTTCACATGCTCAAAACTCCAAGTTACTTTTTTTTTTAATCTTCCCTGAGACTCTTAATGTAGAGGACTTAGTCTACAATCCAAGACTCACTTGAGGAGAGCCAGTTAATGGCAGCACTCTGAGACTCTGACCTTTTTTCCTCTTAAAATCTTTTTGAAAAAATGGAATTTTACTTTTCCAGGTTGAATTAAAAACAAGCCAATCTGGCCTCAGTGGTTTAGAATAGTAGATTTCCCATACTTGGTCCTATCTTCACAACCCTTTGACTTACATGACATTTTATTGTTAAACAAGCAGTTGGGTAGCCAGTGAAATAATACATTTTTGCAAGACATCTTTAGAGGACTTTGGTCACTCAGCTTGTACTGACTAATGTGCCCATATTAGCAGAATAGTCTGCAGTTGTGTTTGGTTCTTTTCTGTTGGATAACTGTCTTCTTTGGGAATATCCAGCCCACAATCAAAATAGAAGTGAAGATACCATTTGGTTAACTGATGAAATAGTTTGTCTGGATATGTAGGTTACATAGTCTTTAAAAGAATAGTTTCCAAACATGAATTATATCATATGAATGTTTCTTGGAGCAGTTTTAATTTGTGTGCACACATATATATAAGAAAGAGGCATAATGCTAGTAGTATGTGAGCAATGGATTCTAACAGGTTCATTCTGTGTATAAATTGATTGTTAGTGAATTTGGAGCCAGCTTCTCTCTGCTTGTCACATCTTTAACCTGATTCTCTAGCTAGATTTTCCCCATCAGCCAATATTGCTCTTAGTCTTATAGAAGTCACTTTTGCCACTCTAGGAAACTCACATCAAATATAATGACAGAGAAAGGAAGAAATAACCTAATGAGAACATATTGGCTGCTTTCCTACTCAAGTCAGGAAAAAGACAAAGATGCCTTTTCACCTCTGCTGGTCAACATTTTGTATACAAAATTCAAATGACAAAAGGAAGAAACATGATAATTTTATCTGATATTAACCAGTAAAATATGGGAGAATATTCCTTTGGAAGCTTGCCTCAGCTCAGTCATTCTTTAAGTCAAGTGATGCCCCACACTTGGGAGGCATAGTGTGGACCCATAGACTGTGACCATGCATAGTCACATGGGTGACAGATGATAGGAATAAGCCATGTTGATTTGATGTGGGGTTATATAGGGATTTAATTCTGGAGTTCTTTGTGCATTGGATAAATGCCAAGGATTTTGCCAGTCTTGTTCACTACTGTGTTCTCTGAGCCTAGTAAAGTGCCTGGAACATTGTGTGATTTGACAAGGGAATGAAGGAGTGCTTCTGTTTCTTCTCCCTTGGTCTAGCTTTTCTTCTATTTCTGTTGATTAGTTCAGATGATCCCTGGCAGAGTAGAGACTTGGGGTACTAACAGTAACTTCAGAACAGAGATCTTTCCTTACCTGAAATCCACTGAGAATTCCAGTTTGGGCTTCTTGGGTAAATAATTCCTTTCTTGCCTGACTCAGTATATCACTGTGAAAATCAAACAAGATAATGTATGTGAAATTTCTTTGCTAACTGCAAAGCTCTGTCCTCATGGGGGAGATAATTATAAGAGCAGACTATTTATAAGTTAGGGAACACAAGCAGAATTTGCATGGAAAGTTTAGCTTCGGGGGTGGGTTTTTCTGCTCATGCCAGGTTTCAGTATCTTCCTTGACATTCTGTAAGATTAGATCTTGCTCAGACTTAAGTCACTCACCTAATTCCTAAGAAGGCTGAACATTCCTGAGGCACTTCCCAAATAACTTCTTACCTATCTGACTTGGCTATCATCTTCTGTTCTCCACCCTCAATCTCGTTGATAAAATCTTTCCATTGACCTGGAGGCCTCTAGACCTGCCCTGTCTATTCCAAGAGCTGAGTGTTTACATACAGCAAGGTTAGGTAGTACAAATGAAGACTATTTCATTTATCATAGAAAGTCCCAATGGACAAAACTACTCCAGAGCAATTTGATCCTTCTCTCTGGAAGGAAGTAATCCTCACAGATGGATTTCTCACAACATTAGCTCTTATTATCCACTAGAGCTTAATAATAAATAAAATGATTCTAATGGACGGACTGTATAATCTTTAACATTTGCATGCAGAAGATTAGTATATTCAGATTTATATGCAGAATTAAGAAAGAGAAATGTGAAAACAGGAAAAAGTGAAAGTAAGAGAAAGAATGAGTTTCCCCCAAGTATCACTGGAGAAAAAAGTTCTTCAGGTTCATTATCGCCTCCTGTTATCAGAATTTTTAATTATATTCATGTTTTGTTTACTTCTTTATTATCTGCACCCAGACTGTCAGTCCCTGAGGGCGGATAATGTCTATTTTATTCCCAAAAGTTCCTGCAGGGTGTAGCTCATTGTTCAGTTAATACATTTATCTAATGAATAGATGGATGCCCTTATCAGATCCTACCTAGACCCTATCATTTACCAGGACTGTGTACTCCAATAAATTTTCACCCACAAAAATAATTTTTTTTTATTAACTCAACTGAAATAGTTGCTTTTCTCACAGTGAAGCCACTTGCCAACCTTTAGTTTCATCCCATCAGAATTCTGTATTTAAATAAAGGCTTTCATTTAGTAGATTGGAAGATTACTCACAGATGAGGAAATAATTTAGGTTTGATTTACTTTAGATCCCTAGAGGTTTCTGCTAATGTTGGAAAGCTGTTTGGCATTTAAAAGCCTTTTTTTTTTTTTTTTTTTTGGCCTTTACCTTGAACTTTGGAGGCTACAATTGGATTCAGCATTTACCTCATTGTTTTGAGCCAATGCAGACTTACTCCCGGTAAGTCAAAGATGGATGAGAGGGGCTTCCCTGATAGTTCAGACAGTAAAGGATGGATGAGAATGACTTCGCCTTCCCTTCCTCAATCACCTCCAGAGCTGGCTACATAATTTGTAGCCCTAGTGAAAAATGAAAATGTGAGGCTTCTGGTTCAAAGGGCAGGAACAAATTTCTGTTAAAAGTATTAAATTGTAAAGCCATTTTCTTTCCTCCTCTGCCTTTCTCTTAATTTGTCATATGTATTTTATTTGCTACTTACCTGTTCTCTAGTAGAAAAACAAAATGCATTTTTAAATTATTAGCAGAAAATTTACCATCTATCTTTATGCTGTGCAACGGCAGTGTTAAATGCAAAAATAAGAGCGTTTAACTTGTATGCAGTATAACCAAAATTACACAAATTGTAATTCAGACATGCTTATGTATTTTATTTTTACCAGACAGTGCATAAAACTAATGCAATTACTTTTATTTTACTTCTTGATGCATACACATTCTACTGACATTCTCCCCTCAGCTTACTGAGGAGTAAAGAAGGACTGCAGAGAAAAGAACCATGACTCGCTCTATCATATCCTTTCTTTCTCTGTCAGTACTTTAAACATAAATGCTTGACTAATACAGGAGAGCAACACTGTGAAAAAGACATGGTAGGGTTCCTTGATGGTTTCTTTTTCTTAGACAATCACTGCCTTCTCTCTGCATCTGGCAAGTTCTAGTTCAGATGGAAAACGTACTCTCAGGGCCACCAGTCATCCGCTGGTGTTGGTAGATGTGTTGGTAGGAAACACGGGTGCAGAATTGTAGTGGACCCATATCCTGTGGAAATTCAGCGAGACTGAAAACACCACATAAGCATGTTAGAGAAGCTGCTAACAGAAAGACAATGGGAGAATGGAAAATACTTCGTATAAATTATATGTTCACATTGTGCTTGCTTTGAGTCTGACTAAACTCCATATGTTTGGTGGGACTACCAGAATTTTGTGCTCACGGGGCATCACTAACGTGATAGGCAGCAAGAAACAACGCAAGGTGTGCGTGCACATGGCACATCGTCTCTGCTCACGTGCATGCCTCATGGTCCTGGATTCACAAGTTCAAAGATAAAGTAATTGCGAATTCCGAGATGAGAACAAGCAGCACAGTACAGCAAACTCCGAGTTCCTGTGTGACTGCTGTGGTCACACAGCCGTGAACCTGGCCCTGCCCTCAGTTTTGTCCCATCCCTACCTGAGGCAGCTCTCACAAAACGTGGTTCTTGTTGATATCACACTAGAACATAGTGAGAATGACATCACAGGAGCTCCACTTGCCTCATCAAATACTCAGGGTTAGAAAAGTTAGTGCTGTTTGCAGAGCATACCTGCAAAAGTTTGGTAATCAAGTAGCTTAAGCTGCCCTCCAGAATGCCCACTCCTGGGCTAAAGTGCTAAGACCTAAACATTTTCCCTTCTGCTGAGACATATTGTCACGGAAAAAAGTTCCAATCTGACTCAGAGGAAGGTGAGCTTTGGTTTGTAACCAAACAGGCATTCAACCCAACGTAGCATAACGGCTGTAGGGGCTGGAGTCTGTCACGCCTGGCTGCCAGTCCTGTCTCAGATCTATCATTTACCATCTATATAATCTTTAGCAATGTGGCCAAACATCTTTAAGCTTCTATTTTCTCACCTGTAAAACAGGAATAATATTAGAACCCATCTCATAAATATGATAACATATGTGCAGAGCTGAGCCCAGCTCCTGTTACAGAGAAAAGTGCTCCATGAATGGAAGCTGCCATAACTATTGTTATTATAATTATAGATATAACATTGCTCATGTCTTGGTTAAAACAAACAACTTATCCAGTTATTTTCTCAGCTTCCTGATAAGTGTTTCTTTATGAATGAGTCAATAGAAATCTCTATGTTATAAACACTGCTTAAACAAGGAAGGCTGAGCTTCCTCTGTTAGGAGAAAAGCCAGAAATGAATAAAATGAAATTAATCACACTGTTTCTAAATAATTGTTTAAACAACATGAGACAAGACTTGTTTCCTGAGTACATCATGCCCTGTACTGAACAGTTGGGACTGTTATTTTGAATATGACTTCTGGCTTTTAAGTTACCTGTAGGCATTTCTTTGATCCAGTGCAAAACGTGTTAGCTTTTTGAACAAATTGGTTACACACTATGTATATTTGTTTTCCCCCTTTTGCTCTGCAAGTGCTCTGGTTTCTAGGTTATTAGGGTCCCAGTACCAGGCCTCTGAGATTGGTGCCCCACTGTGCATGTCATCCTGCAGGGAAAACTCCAAACCACATGCAACTCCAGAGGTGCTCAAGGTGGTTTATTGGAGGTTAGAACAGAGGCAGTGCGATGTGAGTCTCTGACTCTTGACCCTGGCTGCACACTAGAGTCACTGGGAGCTCCTGGCTTCTACATGTAGAGTTTCTATTTTAATTGGTCTGGTTAAGGACCAGAAATGCATACGTTTTAGGAGCTCTAATGTATATAGCAGAATTGAGAACCATTAGTATACTGTAACAAGCGAAGCCTGTCTTCTAATTTCTTAATGATTGCTATCATTTCTCTCTGCACCAATAAAATGAGAAAGTAGAAGTAGATAATGCTTCAAGTTTAGGTCTAGCTCCATGTCTTAAGGGGCTTCCCTGGTGGCTCAGACAGTAAAGAATCTGCTCACAATGCAAGAGTCCCAGGTTTGATCCCTGGGTCAGGAAGATGCCCTGGAGAATAGAATGGCTTACCCACCCCAATATTATTTCCCGGTGAATTCCACGTACAGAGGCTGCAGTCCATGGGGTTGCAAAGAGTCAGGCACGACTGAGCAACTAACACCATGTCTTAAACTACTGAGATAGTTTGGATTTAAACGACAATTCTCAATTAGGGGCAGTTTTGTTTGCCAGGGGACATTTAGCAATGTCTGAAGGCAGTTTTGGTTTTCACAACTGGTGGATGTTGGACTTCCCTGGCAGTCCAGTGGTTAAGACTCTGTGCTTCCATTGCAGTGGGCATGGGTTCTATCTCTGGTCAGGAAGTTCCACATGCTGCATGGTACGGCCAAAAACGTTTAAAAAAAAATATTAGTAGATGCTACTGGCAGCCAGTAGATAGAGGCAAGAGATGCTACTAAACATCCAAGAATGCATGGGACATCCCACTCCTCCCAAGAATTGTCTGGTCCCAAATATCAAAATAAATCTGAGGTTGAGAAACCCTGCTTTAAACTAATCCTCTGGGCTTTGCAACAAAGAAACTCCTTACCTCTGCCAGGGGATAGCAGGAGCCAAGAGTTGTGTGTGCTGTTACCTGCCTACTACAGTGCAGCCCCTGCATCATTTGACTCCTCTTAATCCACACCCACTCCCAAGACAGGACAAGGGATGGAAACCCCTGTAAAAGGCAAGTGTTTGTGAGAGGAAGGGCTCTGAATGTCCGCGGTTAGAGTGCCAGCAGTAAGCTTACAGATAAGCCCTTTCTATGAGGCAGGCTCTACAAGCTTGTTCCCTTACAGCATGTACTTGGCAAAGACACAGCCCTCCGGATTTAGTCAGAGCAGCTGTTCAGGAAGGAATCGCTTCCAAAGCACACTAAGAGACCCACTAGAAAACCATACCACAGTGTAAGTGTGTGCTTAGTCCTCTCTGTAGTGGCACTCAGCCCTGATCCGTAGCAGTGGTAAACCTTCATCTTATTCTGGGTGTCCACAAACAAGAGTGTCTCCAGGAGAAGATAAACATCATGATTTTATTTATTTATTTTTCAATATTCATGCCATATGAGGAACAATATAAGGAATGGGGGATGATGAGCTTAGGGCTCAAAGATGATTCAGGTCATAAGTGTTGTTTTTAATATATCTGAGGGCTCTTTTGGGAAGAGGGAACTGATTTGTTTTGTAGGATCCCAAGGGAAAGAGATGGGCTTCCCTGGCAGTTCAGTGGTGAAGAATCCATCTCCCAATGCAGGAGACATGGGCTCAGTCCTTGGGTTGGGAAGATCCACTGGAAAAGGAAATGGCAACCCACTCCAGTATTCTTGATTGGGAAATCCCATGGACAGAGGAGCCTGGCAGGCTACAGTCCATGGTATCATAAAGAGTCGGACACAACTTAGCAACTAAACAACAACAGCAAAGAAAAGAGGTAGTTATAAAGGATTGAAGTTTTAAGGGTACATAGTTCAACACAAAATGGAACGGATCTGCTTACTAAGATGTTCCTAATAAAGTAGAAAGATAAAATTGGATGATCACCAGTCACTGGAAGCATTGATTGATCATTAGTCAGCTTGACCAAGGAAGGGGTGGGAGGTCGAAGGAGATGTTCTCAGGCTCTTCATTTGTGATTGTGTGAGTTACAAATCCACTAAATCCTCCCACAGTGCAGTTAAACACAAGAGAGAGCAAAACCTACTTGAGCCAGCATAGTATTTTGTTTGGTTGAAGCTGGAGACCTTCTGGAAAGGTTACTTGTGGAAAGAGATGTGCCAGAGGTGATGCTGTCAGTTCTCTTTTCTTTTATGATTCTTGTGGCTGGTGGGAAATTTAGATGCACCTGAGGAAGGAATCCAGGCTTCCCTGGTGGCTCAGCGGTAAAGAATCTGTCTACAATTGGAGGAGATGCAGGTTCAGCCCCTGGGTTGGGAAGATTCCCTGGAGAGGGGCACGGCAACCCACTCCAGTATTCTTGCCTGGAGAATCCCATAGACAGAGGAGCCCGGCGGGGAGTAGGAGTCCATAGGGTCACACACAGTCGGACACAACTGAAACAACTGAGCATGCATGCGTGCAAGGAAGGAATCCATTCCCAGCCTCTGTAGATGCTCAGTGGTAAACAGCTGATTTTATGCCTGAGATTCTGTCTGAGAAAAATGTTGTCATATCCACCCATCAAGATAAATTTCTATTGTTTGAGGCTTTGATATGAAAGAAATTGCTGATAAAGATTTTTAAGGAGAAGGATTGAGATTCAAGAAACATCCCCTCATCCTGGTTTTCATGTTCTTCTGTTTTTACATGTGGACTAAAGTTAAGACTGTTAGGACTTCACTGGTCTGAAAGTAATAAGGCAGGATCCCAATCCAGAGGAAATCAGGACACTGGTGAAGCAGTTTGGTATTATGGCTAAAAGAATCGAACTTGACCTTTGATGAGCCTCAGTCTGAATTCAGGCCCTCCACTTTGAAGCTATGTGATCCTGGGCAAGTTCCTTGACCTGTTGGTGCCCCCATTTCTTTCTATGCAAAAGTGGGGGTGAAGATGATTCTTTCCTCATAACATTATTTTGAGGCTGATGTGAGATATTATACAGATGGAGCCTGGAATAAGTAAGTTCTTGAAGAATTATGTTCTGATAATCATCATCTTGGTAGGCGAAAAAAGCACAAACTCTAAGCTGGGAAGACAAGGCTACTATTTCTGAAACACTGGTTCGTTTTCAGAACTGGGTCTGAGGGGGAATGGTTTAGGGTCAAAATCACCATAATATCCTTTTCATAAGGTATAGGATAGTTTCCTGAGCAAGAAATTCAGAAGGAGAAGGGAAATTACTTCAACTCCAAGGAAAGGGGAACTGTGGAGAAGGGAGTGAGGCAGAAAGTTCTAGCTTCTGTCCTCCAAGAAGTGCTGTGAAATCACCGCTAACCCTTGAAGAAACCCAGGGGATGGCTTCTGGTTATGTAAAAAACACCTGAGTCTGCTCCAGGTTGTTCTCAATCAAAGATCCAAGAACTTGCTTTCCATAAGATGACTTCCGAATTATTTTCTCATCCTCATTTTTAACAAGATTCTTCGAAACATTTCACAGTTAGAATTATTCTTGGAGAGATTTTTATTCTCTAAGAAATGGGTGAATCTGTATTTTGATAAACCTGACAAACAAACATATTTGGTGCCTACTCATGTTCCTTTTATTCTTCTCAGACTTTTATTTCCTTTGCTGGCTGTTATAATGGAATATTTCTTCTATTCATGAATTGGCATTGCCTGCTTTGAGTTTCTGACTATGGGGAAGGTCTGTGTGTGTTTGTGTGTGTGTGTGTGTGTGTGATTGTCATGTATACCAACTAGTTGCCTTTGAATACTTTGGTTCCTGGTCCAGACATCACCATCTTTATTATCATTATCTTAGCATCGACCATTTACTGAGTGTTGGTTTTATTTGCCAGGGATTGAACTAAGTGTATTACATATGCCATCTCATGGAGTTCTTAATATAACCCATGGAGCAGGTATTATTGTCCCCATTTCACTGATGGGAAAATTGAGACTCTGAGAGGTTAAATTACTTGGCTACTGTCTTATAGCTGGCAAGTGGTGGGCCAGGATTCTGACAGATATTCATGTGATTTCAGACTCTTGCTGTTAACCACTAAGCTATGCTACTTGCTATTTAATTGAAAAGTCTTGAAATAGTGCAGAACATTTGGTTCTTAGACATGGGCTGGGCTTCAGAAGCAATCTGGTCAAATATACCAATCAATGCAGTGATCTCTTCTATAACTTATCTGGTAGGTAGTTGTCTGTCTCTCCTCCCACTGAGGGGTGACTTACAAGGCAAGACATTGGCAGTGTTGCAAATTATAAATTTTTTGCCTCTGGTTTTCTTTTGGGACTATGTGTATAATATGACCATAGAGAGAGAAGCTGTTTCACATGTATCGTTTAAGAGGATGTTAAGGCCATTCTGGCATGTGGGATTTTAAACCGTAAATGCCAACTGGATTGAGCTGTAATAGAATAACCTTGAGCAATATAGTGGAGAAGGCAATGGCACCCCACTCCAGTACTCTTGCCTGGAAAATCCCATGGATGGAGGAGCCTGGTAGGCTGCAGTGCATGGGGTCGCTAAGAGTCAGACACAACTGAGCGACTTCACTTTCACTTTTCACTTTCATGCATTGGAGAACGAAATGGCAATCCACTCCAGTGTTCTTGCCTGGAGAATCCCAGGAACGGCGGAGCCTGGGGGGCTGCCATCTCTGGGGTTGCACAGAGTCGGACACAACAGAAGCAACTTGGCAGCAGCAGAGCAGAGCAATGTAGTGTGATTTGCAGTGGGCAGAAAGTGAAGGGCATGTAAAGTCCTTCTTAACCTGACCCAATCTGATTTTCCAACTCATTTCCCCCAACTCTCCCCTGACTTAACTCCCTATGCAATAAGCATGCACAATTGATCAGTTTTCTTTAGGTAAACAGTGAATTCTCCAGCCTCTGAATTACTTCTACTGCCCCAAATGCTCTTTCTCACTTTCTTGCCTGGCACAAGCCTACTCATTCCTTGAGGCATGGTTCCAACATGAGCTCTAAACTTTCCTGATCCCTACTCCCCCAGTCTTTGAGCTAATCACTTCCTCCTCAGGGCCCTCACACCACCTGCTTCTCTTTTTCTTGGAGACTCAGCTTATCCTGTGGGATCTTAAATACTTTTATGTATTTAAAACACTCTCTGCTCACCTAGGCAGCTTCAAGAAAGCAGGACATTTCCTATCTGCAGTGTCTGAGTCAAGGGTACTTAATGAGTGAAGGTATACATTTAGCCATGCTGCTGTTGAATTTGCCTGGTTCAGATTGTGGCTCCACCTCTCCCTAGGTGTTTGACTTGGGTAAGTTGCTAGGCCTCATTCTGCTCAAAAAAACCTCTGTGATAGGATTGTTGCAAAAATTACATGAGATAGTCTGTGATTAGCCTAGCACAATCACTGACACATAATAAGCATTCACTTAATACTGGCTGATTTTGTCATGGATCCATACCTTTAAGATATTTTTCTCCTGCAGATTTTTAGGTTCTTGCATATCAAAATAGTTTAGTAGAAGAAGGAGGCAGACAGCCTGATCCCCCTAAGATTCAAAGTTCTAGTCTTTTATTTGTCTTTCAAGAACTATGGTAGGCAATGGAAAAAAGTCTCACAAGCAACTTGGTTTGACTTTAATTATATGTGCATGTGGATAAACAGAGGTGCATTGGGATTAGAATAAGCCATGTGTACTGATTTGATCTTGCACTTTGGCATGTTGAAATGTGGACATGTCTGACACTGGTGATGAAATTGAAGAACCCCTTAGAATGTTTTGTCCAGAGCTACAAGGTTAGGCGTTCCAAACTGCAAATTCAGCTAACTGGGGTCCTTTCTGCAAGCAGCACAAAATAATAAAAAGAGTGCTGGCCAAAGATCCCAGAGTTTCCACTCTGAGGATGCTTAATATCCTTGTCAAGACACTTCTTTCTGCAGTTAGGTTTTCACATCTCTCTGATAGGATTTTTTTTCTTTTTTTGTCATTTGCCTACTATTTTTGCAATTTTTACCCATATCAGCATCCTGACCACGCTATTTGCTATCTATCTTTAAATAAATTTTTTGATATATGAATAAATCTATTTGTAAAGGAAACTCTCAGTTCAGTTCAGTTGCTCAGTCGTGTCCGACTCTTTGCGACCTCATGAATCACAGCACGCCAGGCTTTCCTGTCCATCACCAACTCTGGAGTTTACCCAAACTCATGTCCATTGACTCAGTGATGCCACCCAACCATCTCATCTTCTGTCGTCCCCTTCTCCTCCTGCCCTCAATCCTTCCCAGCATCAGAGTCTTTTCCAATGAGTTAGCTCTTCGCATCAGGTGGCCAAAGTATTGGAGTTTCAGCTTCAACATCCGTCCTTCCAATGAACACCCAGGACTGATCTCCTTTAGTATGGACTGATTGGATCTCCTTGCAGTCCAAGGAACTCTCAAGAGTCTTCTCCAACACCACAGTTCAAAAGCATCAGTTCTTCTGCACTCAGCTTTCTTTATAGTCCAACTCTCATATCCATACATGACTACTGGAAAAACCATAGCCTTGACTAGATGGACCTTTGTTGACTAAGTCATGGCTCTGCTTTTTAATATGCTGTCTAGGTTGGTCATAACTTTCCTTCCAAGGAGTAAGCATCTTTTAGTTGCATGGCTGCAATCACCATCTACAGTGATTTTGGAGCCCCCCAAAATAAAGTCTGACACTGTTTCCCCATCTATTTGCTATGAAGTGATGAGATCAGATGCCACAATCTTAGGTTTCTGAATGTTGAGCTTTAAGCCAACTTTTTCACTCTCCTCTTTCACTTTCATCAAGAGGCTGTTTAGTTCTTCTTCACTTTCTGTCATAAGGGTGATGTCATCTGCATATCTGAAGTTATTGATATTTCTCCAGGCAGTCTTGATTACAGCTTGTGCTTCATCCAGCCCAGAGTTTCTCGTAATATACTCTGCGTATAAGTTAAATAAGCAGGAAGATGATTTAAAAAACACATACAATGAAAACAAAACAAATTATTATTATTTGCATAAATTTTTATTAGTATTAAAGTTTAATAATATTGCTTGTCAAAAACTCTGAGCAAAGGCCTACTCTAGGTACTAGAGACTTGTTAAAGACAGAGTAGGGCCAAACTGAGTATTTCCCTTTAAAATAAGCAGAATGAGTGAAAGAAGTATTGAATCTCCTTACTACAATTCAGGTTGTTTAAAGTTATGCCTCTTTGTTTGGCATATCACCTGTGGAAAGCACTGCATATTTGGGAAATACTGGATCTTGCAGCATCAATATTCTGTCTGGTTGATAGTGCTCTAAAGAGAAATGAAGAAATTGGCCTAGACTGTCACCTTTTGAGCCATTGAACTTACTAATAACTCAGTACAAGTTTATATGCTCACTGTTTATAAACAGTTCTATTAGTTTTTATCAGCTAGTTGTACCCAGTCATTCTTTTTTTTTTCATCACATGAAAAAGGCCTTAAAATATATTGCTTCTTGCAACTCATTTTTTGTGCACTTGCATTTTTTGCTATTTCATTTTTATGATTCATCACCAAATCTTTACTCATTTCATCATCAATGTCATAAAAGCCAACAAATACAACTTGTCCACCCAGCTAAAATGAACTGTTTGCATGCAATTCAGTGCTTTCTTTCTGATCCCTTGTGAAGAATCACTGAATGCCTCAAACTCTAGTTCTTCCTATTCACATGTCCTTTCTCTTACTTCCCTGTGTCTCTGTTGCTAAACTCTGCTTGGTGTGAGTAGAATAACTGGACATTCACCTCCTCGGGGAATTTTATACTTCCATGTGCCCAAGAATAATATGAAAACACTTTTTAAAAATGCAGATTTCTGCTCTCACCTCCTCACCTCTGCCCTCTCCCTACTCCCACACTATTGTTAGAGATCTGGTGTGTGGGTCCTAAGAATCTGGATTTGTTATGGGTATTCAAGATAACTCTGATGCACATAGTCTCTGGACAATTTTGAGAAAGATGACTTAGTGATGTTTTCCTCTTTTCCTTCTCTTCCTCCTTCTCCCTCTTCTTCTGGACAAATGTAATTTTTTTTTTAGGTGATCACATTTATTGTCTTTTTTTTCTCCCTTTTATTGTTTTTGCATACAATGCCATGATATCACCATGGGTTTACATATGCTCCCCCTCCACAAACCCCTCCCTCCTCCCTCCCTCCTCCCTCCCTCCCCGGGAAATCTCGATGCACCAGCCCCGAGAATCAATCCTGGGCTGGCGATTGATTAGACATATGATAATTAACATGTTTCAATGCCATTCTCCCATATCATCCCACCCTTTCCCTCATTCACAGAGTCCACGAGTCTATTCTATACATCTGCGTTCCTTTTGCTGTCTCGCATGTTGGGTTCTCGTTACTGTCTTTCTAAATTCCATATATATGTGTTAATATACTGTATTGTTGTTTTTGCTTCTGGCTTACTTCACTCTGGATAATGGGCTCCAGTTCGGTCCATCTGAGTAAAATTGATTCAAATGAATTTTTTTTTAATGCTGAGTAATATTCCATTGTGTATATGTACCACAGCTTTCTTATCCATTCATCAGTTGATGGACATCTAGGTTGCTTCCATGTCCTGGCTATTGTAAACAATGCAGCGATAAACATTGGGGTACACGTGGCTCTTTCAATTCTGGTTTCCTCGGTGTATATACCCAGCAGTGGGATTGCTGGGTCATATGGCAGGACTATTTGCAGCTTTTTAAGGAACCTCCACACTGTTTTCCATAGTGGCTGTACTAGTTTACAACTCTGTCTCATCAACCATTCATATTAAACTTTATCACAAAGCTCTTCCCACCATACAATGATTTCCATGTTTCCCAACGGACAGAATTCCTGATTTGGGAGGCAAGCCACCCGATTTATAGCACTAGAGCCATTATTACCTATCAGTCAATCCATGCCCCTACATTGTATCTACCTGCCTTCCTTACAGAGTTACATTGAAGGTTATATGTGGAGTGATATAATGGTATAAGAATGTTTCATGAATTATAGAGGATTTTACTAAAACTATTAAAACAAGAAACTGCATTTTAAAAATTCATCTGTTAAAATATCAGAGATTCTTTTTTAATGGTGTTTTGCATCAGGGGTTTTGATTGGCTCTGCCAATGTTTCTGATCAAGCATATGTTTGAGGAAAGACAGTTGTGATCTCGCTGCATTTTAAGTTGCAGCATCTCAGCCCCTCCCTGTCCTGTCCTAGCCAGATACATTTAACAGCTTTGCAATGTGACTTCACAGATTCAGAAATTGAGGTGTTTCAGATTCTTTAATACAAGTCCCAAAATTATCTTCCTGTGTTTCCAGAGAAACCTCCTCCCTCCACACAGAATATAAAGTATCAGATACTAACAATAGAATATTAAAAGCCAAATTCAAATACCCACAGCTTTGGAGAACAGTCCCACACACAGCTGGTGCCCAGTCAGAAGGTCTGCATCTGTCACCCACCATCTCTGCTACTCATAGAATCAGAATGTCAAAGCTGCAAAGGATCTCATAGATTATCTTTCTGGTTTAACACATGAGGAAAATTAGGCACAGGAAAGAGACTCAGTCATCAGAGGCATGCCCTGATTGAAAGCTAAAAAGACATCAGAATCCAGTTTCCTGCCTTCTGGTTTACTGTTTGCATTGCTTAGTCAATAGGGTGGCCTTGCAGTTGAAAGTGAAAGGGACTCCCTGAGTGTTAAAGTCATGTTCCCATTGTATGAGACTTCCCAGTGGCTAAGTGGTAAAGAATCCACCTGCCAGTGCAGCAGATGCAAGGGATGTAGGTTCAGTCCCTGGATTGGGAAGATCCCCTGGAGTAGGAAATGACAACCCACTCCAATATTCTTGCTTGGAAAATTCCATGGACAGATGTGGGAACAATATCTCTTGGGGGACAGCATATTGCACCATGATTCTGTATCTTGAATGAAGACCTGAAAAGGAGAAGACATTAAACTCTTAACTGTGATTAGTAGTATAGTGTAAACTGAGACTGACACAGGCCAACCAGTACACAAGATCACCCCATCATTATTCTCAGGTCTCCTTTTTTCCTGCTGAGAGGGAGTTGGTTGTAAGTTCTCCATGGAGTTAGGAGGCTGGGATATTTTCCTTTCTTCATGCCTTCTCTCCTTGACAAGAGCTATATTGATGTTGTCTGGATAAAAAGGAGTGGTACCAAGCATCCAATAGCAATTCTACAGAAGTCTCAATCATTAATTGACTATCAGAAGGATTATATGAGAGAACCAGTGTAACCTCTTGGAGATCTCAAAGAACTTTCTCCCAAGCTCTGCAACTGCTCTGGAGCCTTCCACACACCCAACTCAGTGATTCTGTTTATCCCAGGTCTTCCTGCTCTGTCTTCTATTCCCATTACTCATTCTTTGTTATTTTTACTCACTTAACCCCTTCCTCTACTCTCTCTGCTATCCTCCTGACTTCACAGGTTCTTTTTCCTTTTCCACCTAGTCTCCCTGGTTTTGCATCACAGAAAATATGTGCACCTCTTGGCAAAGATGCTCCCTTAGCGGACAAGAGAAAGAGTTCCGTATTAGCATCCCAGTCACACTATATTTCAGTAAAAGAAGACACATCATACTGTAGGATACCCATAGGAGGTGTAGATGTAATATACACCCATGTGCATATTCCTTTTACCCTAGAGTCCATCATAATGGGACATGAAAGTACTGGAGACACAGAACCTGAACACTGAACTTAGCAGTAATGGTTCTTAAGATGATGAGTGACAGTGTATCAGGACAATTCAGGGTCCAGATTTTGGAATCAAAACTGACCAGAATTTTTAAGGTCTGATTTACTTATTAACTGAGTAAATTTGGGCAAATTATTTAACTCTGAAACTCAGTTTCCTTGTCTTTTAAATGGATTTAAACTATACTGGTTAATGCATATAACACACTTAGCCCAGGCCCTGGCACACAGGTGCTACCCTAATGAGTGATTGTTTTTATTGTTGCTAATGATAATAAAAAGTATGATACAAAAATTTGGCCAGTGAGAAAAGAGAAACCTTCCTTCTCCTCTTTCTCCTCCCTCCCCTCCTTCCTTTCTCCTCTTCTTCTTTCCTTCTCTCCTTCTTTTCTTCCTTTCTATTCAGTCATTCTTTCTTTTAATAGATATGTTCAGTGAATAAACAGAGGAAAATACAAGGGGTATGTAAAGGCATGAGGTTGCATTTTGAGTTTTTCTAGGGAGCTCATGCTTGAAAATGGCATGTGAAAAATCTGAAAGAAGGAAAATATAACTAAGGATGAATCAATAGCTATGTTCAGAGCAAGTAGAAAACCCCAAAATAGCTCTCATTATTTAGGGAAGAAATCTTACATATTCTGCTTCAGTAAGAATAGTCTTCCAACTGGAAAGAAGAGAACATCACAGAGAGAAAGTTGCTGCCTGAGATTTATGGAAAGCTTTTAACTGTCTCTGAACCAAGATGTATTATTAATATTTCTCAGGGGATTAGAGAAACTAGTTGATGAGACCTCTGACTGGTGCTCTTTTGTGGACTCAGGGTTTGATAGCAGCCTGGAGATCAGTAAATATTGCCTTAGTTCTTAAAGAAAGAATAAAGTAGACTCCAGAAACTGTAGCCTCACAACTTGAAACAGACCTTACCCCAAACTGTAAACAGTCATTACACAAATAGTATGTATGCAAAAGTGTTGTTTCATTAAAAAATAATTCATGTCAACTCATTTCAGTATCTATTAGGACAGACTACCTGCTTGACAGAGACATTCCAGCAAGGCATTGCACAAAGCCTTTCACGGGTGGGTCCATTCTCAGGTACACTGATAGTTACCTATTTGTTGGGAGGCCAGTCTGTGTCGGGGTACCACAGTGTTCTAGTTTATCCCTGTTTGATCAATACTTTTTTTCTCTTGACTGAAAATTGAAGATCTAAGAGGCAAATGATACTAAACTGAAAGATCTAGGTAGCAATAGTTATCTGATCTTCTTTTTCTTTTGCAGGTTTTTAAAAATTATTTATTATAATTGGAGGCTAATTACTTTACAATATTGTGGTGGGTTTTGCCATACATTGACATGAATCAGCCACGGGTGTAGAGGTGTCCCCCTGTCTCGAATATCTGATCTTCTTATATGCTTGTAGATGCCTTAAAGTCTCACTTGAGTCAGTACTAAATAATCCTATCTTGAATGTCGAAATTGTTATGATTTAGAATGCTCTCAATTGACTAAAATGATACCAAATCAATAAAATGAAATTAAACTGAGACAAACGTAATGCCCTATATTTTGGCAAAATAAGTAAATGAGTAAATAAATGAATATACATATAAATAACAATTGTACCAGTGTAGTAAAGAACCATAGGAATTGACAGCTGTTTGTATCAAAAAAGATAAAACCTGGCAATTAACTGAACACATAGCCAATAGAATATTATCATTGTTGGAAATAAACGTAATCACACCCATAGAAGTAAACTAAATTGATGATGAAAAGTTTGTGACATAAATCAGACTCACTATGTAGATTTGGGCTCTTTCCTAGTTCTGTTTTCCAAGAGAGATAATTTTAATAAGGATTGTGTTTAGAGGACAGTGACCATTATGGGCAATCATCTGGAAACCATAATATATAATGAACTATTAAAGAAAATGGAAATGTGTAGCCTGGAGAAGAGAAAACTTGGAGGATATAATTAGCAGAGAGAAGAATTTTGAGGGGGCCTGGAGGGCATAGTAGTTCCACTGGGTAGAAGCTGTAGGAAGGTTCATTTTGGCAGAACATTGATAAGCCATTTCCAGTAACTAAAGTTGCTCAAAAATAATATGGCCTGGTGGGTCAGTGGAGATTCCTAAGCAGGGGCTAAACAAGCATCTGTCTGCATGGCACAAGGGGCTTTCCTGCAGTGGGTGGGTTCTTGCAGCAGACTATCTGTCCATTCCAACTCTGAGGTTCTGTGATCTTCTCCCCTCTCTAGGGATGCAGTGGAATGTGGTGGCCAATGGGAGAGTCAGTCCCACCCCCCAGCAAGTTCTCCTTTGGTGGCTGCACAGCCCAGTGACACTTAGGCCCCTGGGTCAGTGACCCTGAAGACATCCGTCCCTCCGAGAGAGGGCCAGGTCCTAAGCTGCTGTTGCGCATGACTGCACCGCTGTTCTCTTCACTCAGCATTCCATCTGTTGGTGCAGGCACCCTGTGCTCATTGAGCTTTTCCTCCAGGATTCCAGCAGGTGGCAGGGGACAGGATGGCCCCCTTGTTCACTGGGAGATTCTTCTCCAGAGATCCCTCTGGAAGGGATCTTTTTATTTCCTAGAACTCCCTCTTTCTGGCCTCATAGTCACCCTTGCCTCATAGTCTCTGTTGTCCCCAATATGTACCCTTACTATGCCTGGTTTGTCTTGCTCATGTTCCAAACATGATCACTCACTGTGTCCTATCTCAATCATAGACGTTTCCAAATATTCCTTCTTTGCTGTGCCTGCTCACGTGCACTGCCAAAACACATCCTCCCCGCACCTGCCTTGGTCAGAGTTCTGTTCCAAAAGCACGCATCTCTTGCTTGTTCGTGTCTGTCACAGCCATGTTCAGACTACTCACTGGCTCATTTCTGTCCTGCTCTGTGCCAGACACTAATACACTTTCCACCCAGAGTCTGGGTCCAACTGTGTGTCCTCCTGTGTCCATCACAGACTTCTACTTGCTCTTGCTTATGTCCATGTCAGTCCTTCTCCTCAGGACATGCTCTATTTATTCACCATGGAAGAAACAGGGCAACGATCTTCCAGAGGAAAACCATTTCTGCAGCAACCTCTGAGGGAAGCAGAAGACAGACAGCTCCTCACCAGTGCTGTGGCCTCAAGCCCTCCTGCTCTGAAATGCTCACTTTCCTAGAACAAATCATTTCCTCGAGAGCCTTGGGCAAGACCAGCGGCATCATAGTGTTTATTGAAAGATTTTGCAGTCTTTCCCATGAGCTTGTGGCAAAGTCCACAGTACCAATTTATAACCCTTGAATCTGGCCTTGCTGCTCCCAAAGGAGAGAACCGTTGGAGGCTCATGCTGCCATGACTTGTCACTCACTGCAGTTTTCCCAGGTGGAAGAGCAGGACCAAGCAGTGCTCAGGGTGGAAAAACAGCATTTCACTAGAAGCCAGAGGACCTGGATTCCAGCCCTGGCCCTGCTTCTAACATGATGTGAGATCACGACCCATGCCCTTCCTTCCCTGTACCTTACTTTCTTCATCCATCAACTGAAGTTTGGACCAGGGGATCTCTAAGATTCCTTCCTGTTTCTATGACAACAGGATGCTGCTATAGCCATCACCTACCTCGAAAAGGTGTGAACTGCCTGCCTTTTGACTTTGTTTCAAAGGAACTAGCTGCCTCACCTGGGCCTTCTAGACCTTTGACCTTGCCAGCTTTGCCCTTCAGATAGACCTGGATGTCTTTATTCAAAACCGAGTTCACAGCTCTTGCCACCTGTCCCAGAGTGAAGGTCCCAGGGAGGTAAACACTGCCACATCTCAGAGCCCTGTGAGGTTTCCACTTTGGTCTTGGCTGTGGTTTGATAGCATCTCAGGACTTCATCATACTGTTCTTATTCCTGCTGTTTAAGAAGTCAGGTATCATTTCCACTGATGTTTACTTTATTTCTGGAATTGCACCAGCCTGGAAGAGACTTTGGAATGAGAAAGAAAAGATTGCCATCAAACAATCCAAATGCCAAAAAGAAAAATTCTGAGCCCTGCAAAGGCTTACAATTTTTTTGTGGAGAAAAATCACTTGTTAGGGAATGGAAAAAGACTCTGATGAGAAATGTGACTTGGAACTCCCAAATGCTGTTGAGAGAGATGCACCATGCTGAAATGTTCCTGGTGTAGCCTGGGGTTGTCACTGATCAATGGCAACAGATTCATCTGGGGACCTATTCTCATCATATATGAAAAAAGTTTATCTAAGTCCTGCCTTGTCCATTGACTCTGGATGGACCAACTGCCTGTGCTTTTTTAAGTCACTGTCCCTCTGCCGTTAACAAGATGGGAGCTTAGGAGGCAGCCACCTTTAGGAGGATGATCCTCCTCTAATGCAAAGGAGAGATCAGCAAGGTTTTGAACCACAAGGCCTGAACCTGGCAGGGAGACCCACACGCTATCGGTTGGGCTGCTGCCCACACTGTGAACAGCCTCCATGGACGCACAGTAGGGATGAGGGAGTAGAGAAGTTGCACGGGTCCTGAATCCATTGCTGTGACTTACTGTGTGACCGGGAACTAGTAACTGGACCTCTCTGGCCTCAGAAACAATCTCTCCTGCTACTTCATGAAGCTGTTGTAGAGATAACTTAGATAATTTTTGTAAAGATGTTCTGTAAATCATAAAATGCCATTTTGTTTACTATCACTTTGAATTACTCTGAGTGCTCCTGGGTAGTCAGAGGCTAAGAATTTCTTCACCAAGAGGTGGACCAGTTTAGAGAGTGAGCTTCCTATACTGAAAAACAATACCAAGGGATCATCTTTTTGGGCGTCCATTCTCCCAAATTTACCCCCTCTGCATTTGATTATTCTAGGCTACCCAAAACACACCAACATTACAAATTTGTACATCACAAACACTCTCAGTTGAAGGTATTTTGTTGTCCTCAAAGTAAAGAGGTATGTATAGAGAGATGAGGACTACAGTCTAACTTTTGTGATAATGAGCCTAATTTTTCATGTAACTTCAGAGTCATATGGAATAAATTCAAATACCTTTTTGCCATGAAAACATTTATTTAGACAAAGACCTGGGTCATTGAAATTGTCCCCACCCTGTTAACTCTCTCTCTCTCTCTCTCTTTATATATATATACATATATATATATGAAAAGAACCCTCCAACATGAATTAGATCATGAATGATAAGCTGATAATGTTATATAAAGAGTGTACTGAGATACTAAAGCAAATAATTTTGAGATTTTTTTTTCTTAATCTGATAGTCTATGTAAATTATTGTTAATTATCACTTAGTGTTATCTAGATAGCACTTTCATTTTGTTTACATTTTTAATAAAGCAGAATTACAAGTGGGGCCACTCACACATTTTCTAGCAAACTAAGTCCCCTTGTGTAATCAACATATAAAGTACATGTGTGCCCATTATACAGAACATGGGATTTAAATATATATCTTCAAAGGCTTGCAAGTTTTAATGATGGTTATATTTTGGTTTTATGAAATTGTTAGTTACACATATGATTTATTTGAAGCTAAAGCTTTGAAGTACTAGGACCCCTGATTCTAATTTGTTTCTATACCCTTGGCTTTATGATGCAATCCACTTTTTGATGCAGTTCCCAAGAATGTGTTCTAGGAAAAACAGGAGCCTTGTTTTCTCAATCAATAAATTCTATTTATTGATAAACATTAATAAAATATGTATGTTTATATTTGTGTATTCTTTACATGTTATAGAAATTATATATGGAGGGAAATCTAATGTCTTAAAACTATTAGGAGAATTTTGAGTATACAATAAAATGCCAAAGTCAATCCCGTGCCTCAGTTCTCTGCAGCTTATCTGTTATCTCATAGCCCAACTCACCCCTCAGAAGCTTTGGGTGTTTGACGCTGGAGAACTTTCTGTTTCCAGCATCAGGCTCTCTTCAAGGTAAAGACAGAAGCCCAGGACTCCTAGATAATGTGATTTTGCCTGTCTGCCTCTCACCTTTGTCAGCCCCAAGTACTAAGACATATCTCTCTTACATGGGTCATCCCAGGAAGGGCATGGGGAAGACTTCAGCCCAGCCACTCTCAGGGCATACGCCATAGGAGCCATTCAAGTCAGCGTGGTGGTTGTACTATATATTCACTGGTCTTGAATTGAGGTTGTTAATCATGTGCCTCCTCTTTTGTGTCATGAACAACTCAGGATTCTGGAGTTCCTGGAATTTGAGGCCCAGAGTACATGTCAGTGAAATTCAGGTCCCAACTCTTCTGAGAATGGGGTGATGGAAAGATCCCCATCAGCATTCAGGGGCAGTGTACTCACCCCAGTTCTTCTGTTTAATCCTTGGGGCCACCATCATCTCATATATGAAATGCAGAGGGTGGGCAAGAATTAGGTTTTCAAATCAAAGCTCTTTCTTCATACACAAGATTTACCTTGAAGTAGGATGGAGAACAGATATATCTGGGTTCCCTCATCTTTGCTCATTATGATCCATCACTGGAAGGAGATTTCTTGATATCTAAAAACCTTCAGAAGCTGGATCAGGCACTCTCCACTGAAAGTCTGTGATGGTGCTTGCTTTTCCTTCCTTCCTTATTTTTCTAAAGCATTTGTAAGATTCCTACGAGCCACTTTTCCTGATGACGTTCCTCAAAATCACACTTGTCCACTTCTTTACAGAACCTCTTCCTTCATAAAGAAAAGGCCTCATCTCCTGAAACATCCATCTAGAATGCCCACCTGAGCCTTCACCTCTTGTGAAGCATCTGCTGTGTCAGAGCAGAGAACTAGACCTCCAAAACTGGGCTAGCCTAACCTTGGACAAATCTACCCTCTTTTGTTTTCCTTTCATCTTGTCTTTCTTCACTTTGGAGAAGCCATTCTCTGGACCCATGCAAGGGGATGGGAACTAAGATTGATTTAATAGTCGCCATGTCCTGGGTGTTACATAGTTTATTTCTGTCATTAGAGAAACATATATTTTAAACGTCCATTATGTGCTAGGGTCTGTTGTCAAAGGTCCATTAAAAAAATAATACTGATGAGATTTCTTATCCCTCATTGGGAACCAGGAAATAAGAAAGGAGACATATAAAACATGAATGAGACAAGTTTAGATACACACAAGTGCTATGAAGAACAACAAAAAAAATGAGATGAAGCAGGGATGTGGACACGATTTGAGGTATTCAGAAAGCTTCAGCCCCCTATGACCTGGGACAAGAATATTGAAGAGGAGTCTGTCGTGTGTTAATCTGTGGGAATATTATATCAGGCAAAGGAAACAGCAACTGCAAAGAATCTGAGGCAATATTGAGCCTGGTAACTGCATAGCACTGAGTAAATGTGGGGAAAGTGGTAGGAGATGGGGTCACAGAAGTAAGTAAAAATTGACAATAACATGGACATTTTAGTTACCATTCATCAGTTAGTTACTATGGGCCAGGCTTTATGGGAAGTATTTTAACTGAAACTCTACAAGGTAGGTATCATTTTTCCATCACATAGAAGTTAACCTGGAATTTCCCCAAGAACAAAGAGACTATTTGGAGCCAGAAATGGGGAAATGGAACCCAGACCCTGCCAAATGTAGCCTTTTTCCCCAGTGTCACTAGCTGAGGGGACTTGATCCAGCTGATACCTGTTCTCTTTAGCAACAAGAACCATCTTTAACACAGATTATTCTCTTCTTGTCTTTTTCCTTTTATCTCCCTATTTCTCCATGAAGTGTTGCTTAATGTTTATAGTGATTCTTCATTTATTTTATGTATGCTAATTCCAGTGAAAGTGAAAGTGTTAGTCACTCAATCATGTCTGACTCTTTGTAACCCCATGGACTGAAGCCTGCCAGGCTCCTCTAGCCATGGGATTCTCTAAGCAAGAATCTCTTCTCTAGGGAATCTTCCTGACTCAGGAATTTGAACCTGGGTTTCCTGCATTGCAGGAAGATTCTTTACCATCTGAGCCACCGGGGAATCCATGCTAATCCCTAGCAGCACATAATTGGAAGTAAAAAAGCCAGTTATTATCTAGCCAGAAAGTGATTTCCTAAAAAACTAAGAATTTCATCAGAAATAAGAGGAAATTGAATATGGTTATGTAATCAGTAAATATTTCTCATGCATTTTTTAAATCTCCATCCTACTTAACATCATCCTTCTACAACTGATGCTATCACCTTCTGGACTGGGAGTTAGGCTATAAACACAACTTTGAGCATGCTGTTTCTCAGATTAAAACCTCCAAAGCACTCCTCCAATGGACTGTCCACGGAATTCTCTAGGCCAGAATACTGGAGTGGGTAGCCTTTCTCTTCTTCAGAGGATCTTCCTGACCTAGGGATCGAACCCAGATCTCCCGCATTGCAGATGTATTCTTTACCAGCTGAGCCACAAGGCAAGCCCAAAGGACTCCTCATTGTTAACCAAATCTGGGCTGCCCATAGTTTTCTAAGTCTACCAGAGTTTTGTCTCCAGTTATTTCTCTTTATACGTAGTTATATCCCTACAAAGCAAGCCATCTTCTCCGTGTTCCCCTTACATGCTCTTCACATTTTCATCCTCAGTTTGTTGATTCTTCTATTCTTTCCCTTGGGCATACATCTCCTAGCATCTCTTATATGGTCTATCTCAAATACCACCTTCTACTTGAAGTCTCTTCCAGCCTCCAACACAGTGTGAGGTTTCTTAATCTATTTCAGTCCCTGAAGCACTTTATTTGTTCTCCTATAACTTTTTCCTGTGCTTTTCAGTGTGGTTTGTATTGTTAGTTGCCCAGTTGTATCCTACTCTTTCTGAACCCATGGACAGTAGCCCGCCAGGCTCCTCTGTCCATGGGATTTCCCAGGCAAGAATACTGGAGTGGGTTGCCATTTCTTTCTCCAGGGGATCTTCCAAACCCAGGGATCAAACCTGGGTCTCCCGCATTGCAGGCAGACCCTTTACCGTCTGAGCCACCAGGGAAGACTTCATGGTTCATTAATGATTCCTAGTCTGAGCTTCCCTTCCAGATCCCAGATTTTGAGCTCCTTGAGGACAGGAGCCAATTCTTATCAATCATCATTTTTTCCCCCTTTTTCTTGTGCCCAGCACAGGTTTTTATGCACTGAAGCTTTTTAATAAATTCATTGAATTTACTTATTTGGAAGAACTTGTTTTTGTTTATAGCATCTGCACTGCACATGGTGCTTAGCTCTTTCAACTCAAATCTCACTGCTCCTCTGCTGTTTAATTCTCCATCCACTGCAGTAGCTGCAGCCTTTTGATAAGAAGAAAATTTTCCTGTGACCATTTTGAATAAAATCAAGATTTTATCATATTTCTTGCAAGAAGCAAAAGATTAGAGTTTTAAAATACCATTATTTTCATGGTTTATGGCAAGCTTTCCCCCTTTTTTTGGTTCATGTCTGCCTGTCGAAAAAGAACTTAAGCTTAAAGTTTTGTATTTATAGAACATGGTGGTGAATCAGACTGAAGTGTGAGTTACTTGACATTGTATAATCCTAGAGAACGTTGGCTACCATTTCACCTGTAATGGCATTTATTGACACAGCACAGAGAATGGAGTAAATGTTGGATGGTCCAGGCCAAGGATGTGGAATGGAGAGTGGGAGTTGCCCAGGCTAGGGTATGATATAGCATGCTCAAGAGATGTCAGGAAATGTGTCCTTTTCCCCCAGCATCCTAACTTGCTATATGACTCTCCACATGTCCCTGCCTCTCTCTGCCTTCAGTTTGGCATATATAAATTTAGAAATATTTTGTGGTTAAGAGCTTGGGCTTTGTCATTAGATAGACATAGGTTTAGATTCAGGCTTTTTCAGTTACTGACTGTGCGTCACTTTGAGAAAGCTCATGACTCTCTGGCATCTGTTTCTTCTTAGTGGAGGGATAACCATAGCCCATCCTGTAGAGTGTTACTGTGAGATTCAGTGGATTGAAAGCTCATAAACAGTGGCGATAGTCCCTGGCATACACACTCACTGAAGTGTAGCTGTTACTGTTAGCACTCTGATTCCATGACATCTGAAATTCTGAAGCTGCATGTAGAGACATATGGAAAGGATGTTGAGAGACCAGGGGTTGGGAAGTGGTGGAAGTGGCAAGCAGTGGTTATTTCTATGTCAGATGTCTAATCCAGAAAAGGGCAGGCTGTGAACACTACTCAGGAGAAACTGGAAATGCTAAGATATTTGGTTACAGAGTCAGAGAAGATTTATATGATGTGTGTAGGCAGGAAACGGAGTTTAGTTGATTCAGTGTCTTATTATGGAAAGCCTAAAATGTCTCTTCATTTTCCCAGTTCATGAGTTTCCTAAGCAGTGGTTGCACTTTACCTTTTAAGATGGTAAAGGGACACAACTTTATTTAGCACCTAAGATATGTCAATACTACTTTGAGGCTTTACATGTATTATAGCATTTAATTCTCAAAAATAGTATTGACTATATTGAATCCTTCCCAAGTTGCCAGCTAAGTTGCCTTGGGCAAGTTAATTAACTTCTCTGAGTCTCAGTTTCTTCATGAGTAAAATAGAGGTGTTAATGCTACCTGACTTACGAGGTTATATAATTTAAGTCAAATTTTGTATATGATAGCAATTATAATACCACCAGGCAGATAATTGGTATTTTATTATTATTATTTTCATTGTCATATTATATAATAATCCATTTTATGAATAACTGAAATGAGGCTGAGGGCGACTAAGTTTCTGAACCTAGGTTATACAAGTAATAATGAGCAAAGCCAGGATATAAGCCTAGAGCTGTCTCTCCTAAGAATTCAGAGTTCATACTCTGTTTTTCTGCGTGTGTAGAAACAATGTCATCACACATTAAAGGACACCCCTTCCAAAATTAGAAGACGTTTTATAATATGTCTAGGTATCTTGGTAGCCTGGAAGGATAGTCTTTTAAACTGGTTTAGAACCTTTGATAAAAGATCATACATTATCTGTGTTTTTAAAATACTTGGTTGAGGTCACATAATTCAATTTCAGTTGAGTCTTTTTCAGTATTGAATGTCATTGAAGGATTATATTATTTCTTTCCAGCCTTGGTCCCCTGAATTAGCATGGTAATCATTAGGATATGGTCTTCTTGTCAACAGGGTCCAAATGGAGGCCCATATGCCATTTCTTGATGATGAGATTCTTGGCCAGAACACAGAACCCCCCCTACATCCCATATTCTCTGAAGCCTTACAGCAATCTCTCTTTATCATCCTCAGGAACTTGCCATGGAGGAGACTGTGAGTCATCCATTACTAAGGCTTTGTGAAAGGGAAGTCAGGCCAGGGATTCATAATTTCAAGTGAAAAGTCCCTGGATGACTGAGCCAAGGCACCATTTCTAGTTGGACCTTTCGTACCAGCTGGCCAGAGAGTGGGCAGTTGGTCAAGGGGATGTGAGTCAATGGGAGGAACCAAGAAAGAGTGGTTTTATCAGGGTTACCCTTATTACTGCATCTCCTCATCTCAGTGCAGAGCCTTCCGGAAACATTGAGTTATAAAAGTAAAATGCCAAAGTCATTCCAGAATTCTGTCTCATCTAATAGAAGCCCTCTCAGTGGGGAGCAGTCTCTGTTTATTTTCTAATTTCCTGGCATTTATTTTCTATTTAAACCTTCCTTTGTAACTGATGGTTTCACTTGTGATAGCCTATATGAAAAAAAAGCATGAATTCTGATCCCACTGTGAGTCACCAGCTGGGTGACTTCTGGCAAGCCACTTCCCTTCTGGGTCCCAAATTTCTCATGAAACAAATTCTGTAGCTCACCTCACAGATACCAAACTTTATTCACTTGGCAAAGTTTTTTGTGCTGCTGGAGGAGAGAGAAATAAATCAATTTTTTTTTTTTGCATGGGCCTTTAATAGCTATAATACTAGTAGTCAGGGAAAGATACAGTTACAAAAACTAGAAAGCCAGGCAAAAAGTGATGTTTGGTGAGGTTAATTAAGATGCAGTATTCTATCTAAAATATATAGGAATGGACAACAAATGCAAAGTAATGTTATTATTACTAATCTAGTACTAAGTGCTAGCTAAGTTCTAGTAATGGGGGAAAAAAGAGCTTCGGGCTTGTTATGACACCCTCTGTGGCTCTGATCTCTGGGGCAAAGGTAAAAATGGAAGAGACACTGTTGCTGCATTTTTGTAGCTGTTTTTACCCTGCCGGTTTCCCTGAGTGTTGGTCACTCACCCAGCATGGATGGTTGATTAGTCTTCTGGATGGATTCCAGACCCAGACACCTGTGCTAGTGGGGAACTGGGGAGCTGCTGTAGGATCCTAACTGGGTATCTTGAGAGTATAACAAAGCATCATACGGTCAGGGACATCTGGAAAACCTAGCACTGATCACTATGCACTGGCAGGTTTTATCTTTCCCTTTTCCTCATCAGGTAGAAACTACACTGCATCAATTTTATTGTAGTTCTAACAGTTAGGGTATAATGAAGGTCTCTTGAGAGTCTGATAAAATCTATAACCTTTCCCCTTAAGAATTTTGAATACATTTCCAAGAAGTTCACTTATTCCCTGAAGTAAAAACCCAAGGTTAAAATAAAAACCCCCACTTTCTTATAAGACTGTATTGGTGGATATGACAGTATCAACTTGATGAAGTCACAGACTCATCCTTATTGTCCTGTTTCTGGCTAGTGATGTATGTATCTCAAAGTCATAAATAGAGTCTCCAAGTGCCATTGTTGTCAATAGAACAATTCATTGTGAATATCATATTTCTTTACATAATATCTTTCCCCCAAATAGTTCTGCGGAAATGATCTTATCAATTGTTATAGATTCCCTATAAGATAGACCAAAGAATATGTCATTGCCTTCATTTACAGACTCAAACACAAGGTTTAGAGAATTTGAGCAAATGGTTGAGATCTTGGTTAATCGCTGAATCTAATCAGAAATCTTTCACTCAATAGAGATTTATGGCATGCCTACTATATGTCAGGCACTGTACACAGCAGTGGGTCTGCTAAATCTCAGACTGTTGTCTTGTCGCCAAGATTGGGATGAGTATAGTGTCCCTAACTCAGAGATATCTTACATTTTAACAGCATATGTGAAAGCAATAGAATGTGGGTTAACACACTTTATGAAAGCTAATAAAACTGAATTTGAATCCTGATTTCAATGACTTAAGTACTTGCGTATTTTGAGCGTTAGTTTCCTTATCTGTAAAACTGAAATTGTCTCTAGAGTGAAGGTCATCAAACTATGGTGGGCCACAACCAGCCATTGGCCTATTTCTGTGTAACCCTTGAGATAAGAATGATATTACATTTGTAAAGGGGTGTGAAAACTCAACAATAACAAGAACTAAACAGACTTCCCTCTCAGAAGAAAAAAACAGAGAAGAAGAATATGCAACAGAAATAGCATGTGGTCCCCAAACCTAAAATTCTTACATCAAGCCTTTTATAGAAAAATTTTGCCATCTCCTATTGAATTAAAATGCCTATGTTTGGATCCTAGTGGCCTCTTTCCACCATCTTAATCTTGAGCAGATTACCCAAGTGACGTATCCAGTTTTTCTCATATGTGTCAGTTTGTTGTTCAGTCAGTCATGTCCAACTCTTCGTGACCCCATGGACTGAAGCATGTTCTGTTCAGTTCAGTCACACAGTTGTGTCTGACTCTGTGTGACCCCATGGACTGCAGCATGCCAGGCTTCCCCGTCCATCACCAATTCCCGGAGTTTACTCAAACTCACGTCCATTGAGTCAGTGATGCCATCCAACCATCTCATCCTCTGTCGTCCCCTTCTCCTGCCTTCAGTCTTTCCCAGCTTCAGGGTCTTTTCTAATGAGTTGGCTCTTTGCATCAGGTGGCCAAAGTATTGGAGTTTCAGCTTCAGCATTAGGCTTTCCAATGAATATTCAGGATTGATTTCTTTTAGGATTGACTGATTTGATCTCCTTGTAGTCCAAGGGACTCTCAAGAGTCTTCTCCAACACCACAGTTCAAAAGCATCAATTCTTTGGCACTCAGCCTTCTTTATGGTCCAACTCACATATTCATACATGACTACTGGAAAAACCATAACTTTGACTATACATGTGTCAATTAAAGATGATAATAAATACCTGTTTCACATGATGTAACATGTATAAAATGCTGACACTGGAGGCTGGTATATAGTAAACACTTCAGAGATGTTAGCTATTATTATTAATATCATTATTACCACCATCATCAATTTTTCAAAAGATTTTTGTAGGTATTAAATGAGATGGTGTCTATTAAACACCCAGTAGGGTGCCCTTTCATGATAGGCTCTCAGTAAATGTCAGCTAACTTTGTTATTATCATCATCAGCAGCAGCAGCATTATAGTTTTCAAAGCTCTTTCACATACAACATCTCATTAAAATCTCCCAGCAGCCCAGTGGTTGGTGCTGTGATCTCCTTCTAATAAACGAGAAATGAAAGAACAAAGAAATGAAAGGAGAGACACTGAGTCAGAAAGAGGCAGAATATGGAATAGTGTTAGATTTTGTGTTCTGGACCAGTGCATCCTCTTTCCTCACCATGTTGCCTCTCCATCGAAACATCTGAGGATCTGTTGTTTGTTAGTTTTCTCCAAATGATATGCTTTGAGTCTTGGGAGCCTGACAAGGCAGGCAAACATGACTGTGTTCTTCCCTGGCAGGGCTCAGCAGACAGGAAGCTGGGATAATTGGATTCCAGCCATTCGATCTTAGGGCTGCATTTGTAACCAGCCAACTGCTGATGACCAAACCTAATGGAAAAAGCCCTGACCAAACAAACACAACCCCACTGCAGTACCGCATTGTTAATGCCTCAGAGAGTGAAATTCATCAACAGCAGCCAGATCCCATCTAATAGTTCCTATCCAGGGAAGAGGTGGCTTCAGAATGTGCCAGAACTTAGACTTCCACTAGGGACAAGCAGAGGTCCCTAGCATAGGGAAGAGTGAGGTAAGGAGCCAGGACATTTTTGACAGCAGAGCTGATATAGTCAGATCAGAACTGTATTTTATTTGGCTTTGGCCAAACTTGATTTGAGCAAAGTGTGCCCTCAGAGTGATGTTAGAGCAAGTTGGTGAGATTGTTAGTGGTGTAGCCTCAGAGTGAGTTAATGACTATAAAAATAGGTGGTATTTAAAAGTTAGCTCATGGAAGGAGTCCCAGTCATTTCCAATCAGCTTTAGCTTAGAACAACTTCAGGTCAGATGTTTTTAAGGCAGTAGATTAAAAACACGCTGTTGTTGGGCAGTATGTAAAGTTGTGTTTCCTGATATTGTTACTGCGAAAATAATGAAAATAACCCTTAAGAAGCTTCATAATTTTTCCTGATGTATAAGGCAGAATATATGCAAGTACACTTTGTAGGTAGGGATTTGCCACGCAAGGGGAAGATGTCTTTGGTTATGGCATTAAGCTATGCTTAAAAACAGCTTTGAGACTTGGTCCTCAACTGTTTTCCAGGAGACATAGAGCCCTCAGTCTGAGGAAGAGGATGATATGACCTCCCTTCCAAGGGAGGATACTGCTGTGGGTCCCCACCTTGGGCCGGATACAGTCTTCTCCTCTGAACTTATGGCATATGATTTTAATGTATTAACTCAGTATTTGTGGATAAGACCCTGTCTAGCAGCAAATAATTCCTCCAAGCATAACAAGGATTGAGCTAATCAGGAAAGCCAAGGTTCTTTCTTAGTCACAGCAGGTGGCAGGAGCTATCCAGGTGTTCGAAGCACTCCCAGCCATTATCTAGGATGCCAGCTTTCAATCTGACCTCGTCCCTCTATCTGCCACCAAGCATTGTCCTTTTGGCTTTGAGTTCATCTACCACCTGCTGTCAGACGCTTGGCTAACCATCAACCAATACCCAGCCTGTCACATCCGCATCCAAACAGTAGCCAAGGCAGCCTGCACAGTGCCGTTTCCTGGGTCTGTGACCTACCCCAGCTCTGTCCCAAGCTGCCCGGCCGAGGCTCTGCCTGGACCAAACATGTTGATCTTCTACATTTCTTGTCTGGGCAAGGGAGGGGATGTGTGATTTCTTTTCTGCTCATACTTTCACAATACTGACTCTTGGGTTTGTGGTGGGTAAAAGTAAAATAATGGATGTCAAAAGCTTTGTAAGATCATGGTCTACAGTACAAATGTAAGGGAAAGATCTCTGTATATAAAAACGTAGATTCAGCTGGAAGAGGTCTTACGTTAACACTCCAGCCAGTAAAAATTCAAACAGCCAGAGGTCATAGGAAAACTATTCATCAAGGCTGACATGGACAAGGGACAGGGAAAAAGGTCTTTAAAACATTTTATAAAATTTATGAAAATCTAAATTTTTATTTTATACTAATATTTCAAATTTCATCTTAACATTTCTGCAATGTGTAATTTTAATCTCATCCCCATGTTTAAGTGTAGTGAAGCACAAAAAAAGTGTAAGATTATATCTTCTTCTGAAATTTTTATAAGGAAAGTTTTTTTCCCTCAGAATTGCTCATTATTTCAGACATGTCTATAACTTACCTATACATTGCACTCCCAAAATGTGCTCATTAAATTCATTAAGGGTTATATCCAAGAAAAACAATATTTTTACTCACATTTAAAAGGATGTAAGAGTAATTACAGTAATTAAAAGGAGTAAGAGTAACTTATTAATTAAGTAATTATTAAGGTCTAACAAATATTTGTAGTATTAGTTAATTTATAGTAGTTTGTATTATCCTATGTGTAATCCCAGCCCCACACAAATACTGGAAACTACTGAACTGTGGAAGCTCAGAGCCATGGAGTGTCTCAGCTCCTCTTGCAGTCGGAAACATCCGGGCTCCTACTATTTGAGTAGCCAAGAACCAATTGTCTTATTTCCAGGAAAGCATATCATACAGAAACTCAGATATTTAAACCTTCAGCTGATGGTGTATAGCTCACTGAAAGTTTCTGAGTTTCTTTCTTAAATTTTCAAACCCTATATGAGTTGTTGAAATTGAAAGTTTTCATAGAATATACATAGTACTTGTTATGGTAACCCTTAGGAGAGCCTTGATTGTGAAGGATATTAAAAGCATGTCTCAGGCTAATGAAGGGCTAGAGAGATCCAGTTGAAGGAAGAAAAAGATGTGGATCCATGTCACTGTGAATTCATATAGTTAATGTTTGACTAGCTCAATACTGGAGAAGGAAGTGGCAACCCACTCCAGTACTCTTGCCTGGAAAGTCCCATGGTCGGACTGTCCCTGGTAGGCTACAGTCCATGGGGTCACAAAGAGTTGGACACGACTGAGCGACTTCACTTTCACTTTTCACTTTCATGCATTGGAGAAGGAAATGGCAACCCACTCCAGTATTCTTGCCTGGAGAATCCAGGGACAGAGGAGCCTGGTGGGCTGCTGTCTCTGGGGTCGCACAGAGTCGGACACAATTGAAGTGACTTAGCAGCAGCAACACAATCAGTTCAGTTCAGTTCAGTCACTCAGTCGTGTCTGACTCTTTGCGAACCCATGAATCGCAACACGCCAGGCTTCCCTGTCCATCACCAACTCCCAGAGTCCACTCAAACCCATGTACATAGAGTTGGTGATGCCATCCAGCCATCTCTTCCTCTGTTGTCCCCTTCTCCTCCTACCCCCAATCCTTCCCAGCATCAGGGTCTTTTCCAATGAGTCAACTCTTCGCATGAGGTGGCCAAAGTATTGGAGTTTCAGGTTCAGCATCAGTCCTTCCAATGAACACCCAGGAATGATTTCCTTTAGGATGGACTGGTTGGATCTCCTTGCAGTCCAAGGGAATCTCAAGAGTCTTCTCCAACACCACAGCTCAAAAGCATCAATTCTTTGGCGCTCAATTTTCTTCACCGTCTAACTCTCACATCCATACATGACTACTGGAAAAACCATAGCCTTGACTAGATGGACCATAGTTGGCAAAATAATGTCTCTGCTTTCCAATATGCTTTCTAGGTTGGTCATAACTTTCCTTCCAAGGAGTAAGCGTCTTTTAATTTCATGGCCACAATCACCATCTGCAGTGATTTTGGAGCCCCCAAAATAAAATCTGACACTGTTTCCACTGTTTCCCCATCTATCTGCCATGAAGTGATGGGACTGGATGCCATGATCTTAGTTTTCTGAATGTTGAGCTTTAAGCTACCTTTTTCACTCTCCTCTTTCACTTTCATCAAGAGGCTTTTTAGTTCCTCTTCACTTTCTGCCATAAGGGTGGTGTCATCTGCATATCTGAGGTTATTGCTATTTCTCCTGGCAGTCTTGATTACAGCTTGTGCTTCTTCTAGCCCCATGTTTCTCATGATGTACTCTGCAAAGAAGTTAAATAAGCAGGGTGAAAATATACAGCCTTGACATACTCCTTTTCCTATTTGGAACCAGTCTGTTGGTCCATGTCCAGTTCTAACTGTTGCTTCCTGACCTGCATACAGGTTTCTCAAGAGACAGGTCAGATGGTCTGGTATCCCCATCTCTTTCAGAATTTTCCACAGTTTATTGTGATTCACAGAGTTAAAGGCTTTGGCATAGTCAATAAAGCAGAATTAGATGTTTTTCTGGAACTCTCTTGCTTTTTTGATAATCCAGCAGATGTTGGCAATTTGATCTCTTGTTCCTCTGCCTTTTCTAAAACCAGCTTGAACATCTGGAAATTCATGGTTCATGTGTTGCTGAAGCCTGGCTTGGAGATTTTTGAGCATTACTTTACTAACGTGTGAGAAGAGTGTAATTGTGTCATAGTTTGAGCATTCTTTGGTATTGCCTTTCTTAGGGATTGGAATGAAAACTGACCTTTTCCAGTCCTGTGGCCATTACTGAGTTTTCCAAATTTGCTGACATATTGAGTGCAGCACTTTCACAGCATCATCTTTTAGGATTTGAAATAACTCAACTGGAATTCCTTAACCTCCACTAGCTTTGTTTGTAGTGATGCATTCTAAGGCCCACTTGACTTCACATTCCAGGATGTGTGGCTCTAGGTGAGTGATCACACTATCGTAATTATCTGGGTCATGAAGATATGTTTTGTACAGTTCTTCTGTGTATTCTTACCACCTCTTCTTAATATCTTCTGCTTCTATTAGGTCCATATCATTTCTGCCCTTTATCAAGCCCATCTTTGCATGAAATGTTCCCTTGGTATCTCTAATTTTCTTGAAGTGATCTCTAGTCTTTCCCATTCTGTTGTTTTCCTCTATTTCTTTGCATTGATCACTAAAGAAGGCTTTCTTATCTCTCCTTGCTATTCTTTGGAACTCTGCATTCAGATGGGAATATGTTTCCTTTTCTCCTTTGCTTTTTGCTTCTCTTCTTTTCATAGCTATTTGTACGGCCTCCTCAGACAGCCATTTTGCTTTTTTTCATTTCTTTTTCTTGTGGATGGTCTTGATCCCTGTCTCCTGTACAATGTCACAAACCTCCGTCCTTAGTTCATCAGGCACTCTGTCTATCAGATCTAGTCCCTTAAATCTATTTCTCACTTCCTTATAATCCCTTATAATCATAAGGGATTTGATTTAGGTCATACCTGAATGGTCTAGTGGTTTTCCCTACTTTCTTCAATTTAAGTCTGAATTTGGCAATAAGGAGTTCATGATCTAAGCCACAGTTAGCTCCCAGTCTTGTTTTTGCTGACTGTAGAGGGCTTATCCATCTTTGGCTACAAAGAATATAATCAATCTGAGTTCAGTGTTGACCATCTGGTGATGTCCAGCAACGCAATATTGGCTAATAGTTCATGAGCACCATGCCAGGCACTATGAGCAATATGATCATGTCTCACCATAGCTAGCTGAGGGAGATACTGTTTTTATCTCTATGGCAGATGAGGAAACTGTGGTATAAGGAGGTCTGCGATTGTGAGGCTTCTAAGTAATGAGGTTGTGATTAGAATTCTAAACATTTGACTCTCAACCACTGTTGTTTGGCTAATGGTCAATGAAGTAAAAACTACTAGATGAATAAGTCATAGTTTCTTCCCACAAGAGGCTTGTAATTTATCTGGAAACATGCTAGCTAAGTGTATGTACAGTTGTATTTAACAAGACACATTAAGGGCTATCACAAAGGCAGTTTATATTGTCAAGTAAATTATAGAGGCAGAAAGGGCTATGTTTGTCTAAAAGAGGGAAAGTGACTATCATGTTGAGATGGCCAGAGAGGCTGAAAGGAGGAAGTAGCTCTACCCAACTACATACGCAAAGATTCCTCAGCACGGACATGCCATACGAAATTAGCTAAAGAAGAGGGAAGAAGTGCAAAGAGGGTATGGTCTGTGCTTTTTCATCCTTAAGATAAATTATTTTGGGCTTCCCTGATAGCTCAGTTAGTAAACAATTCGCCTGCAATGCAGGAGACCCTGGTGCAATTCCTGGGTCAGGAAGATCAGCTGGAGAAGGGATAGGCTACCCACTCCAATATTCTTGGGCTCCTCTTGTGGCTCAGCTGGTAAAGAATTTGCCTGCAATGTGAGAGACCTGGGTTTGATACCTCAGTTGGGAAGATCCCCTGGAGAAGGGAAAGCAAATTATTTTAATCAGGTTTCCCTTAACAATTCTGACTCCAGGATCCCAGCTTTCTAAACCTGGCCTCTTGCCTCATGAAAAAGTACAATTTGATGTCTTGTTGAGGGAAGAAGTGGGCAGAGCCTTTTTGAACGGGGGGACCTGAATATATGAAGGAGTATTTGGATGGGGTTTTCTAATGGAAATTGGGGTATCTCTGGCAAATATAAGAAAGCCATAAGTGGCTTTTCTTTCTTTGAATGGGACCCAGAGCTCAAGATGAGCTTCATTCCTTGCCTGATCCAGAATCTACTGGGGGCTAGTCAGATGGGGATGGGGAATAAGTTGCTCTAGCCTTTAGAAGGGAGGTCTCTGATCAAGATGCTCACTTCAATTGTGTGTGGTTCTGTCAGAGGGCCTTGAGGTCAGAGCAGAGTTTTCCCTCTTCCCCCCCCCCCCACGAAACCATTTTAACTTTACTCAACATTATGTAACAATCAACATGACATCCAGTGTTTTCTCAGTCTTCTCTTGGTTAAGTCTTTCTCCTTGAACTGTTTTCAAAGATTATAGAACTGAATCCCCATCCCTCTTACTAACCAGATTATTTTGGTCACATTCAAGCCTTCTTCCAAGCCTCAGGTTCCACATTAGGAAATGAGAGTTAATTGTGTCTACTTCACAAGGTTGGATTGAGTATTATGTGCAACATTATATATGGGGATGTTGAATATGGGAATATTACAAGGGATGATTCACATATGGAATACAAGATGAGGTCTGGCTAGTGATGAGGAAGGGGAAGGAAAGAGGGTGGCTTTCTGTACATAGCTTGGCGATAATACCATAAAAGATAATAGAATACTTGGCTTTGGTTCTGTCTCAGATGCTATTTACTGGGTGCCCTTGGACAGGTAACTTTCCTCTTGGTGCCTGTTTTCTGACTTGGTTAATTAAGATAGCAACCTACAGTGTGAACCTCCCAAGCATTTCTGTGACTCACATGAGATTCTAGCTATAAAAGTGCTTTTCAGAGGTACAGCGTGGTATAAACATGTTGTGCAATAATTATGGTCCCTTCCTTACCCTCCTATAGGCACTTTGATTCTAGTAGAATGTTCAGTTGGGCTAAGATCACCTGTACACTAACCTCTGCACTTTTTTTTCCCCCAACTTCTGTTGCTGTTTTCTGTTTCAACTAAAAGTGGCTGCTCCTCTGTCTCCAGCTTTTTCCTGCTCTTCTGCAATAGACCGGTTCCTGTATAGCTCTGAACGTACTCTGTAAGTCTGTCACTGTCTGTGTTGTGAGTATACCTGAATCTGTCCATTCACTTCTTCCCACAAAAGGTTCTTGGTTTCTCTTATTCTTCTGCCCTCACTGGGCCACGTTGAGGCCAGTGGACACATCACATATCATGGAAACATCACAGTTGTTGGCTGAAGCCTGTGCAAAGGTCCTTCTGGACCTTGATTACTGTTGACCTGAAGGTCAAAGATTCATATGGTTTGAGAGCTTCATTTTATTTTCTATTGCTTAATTTTAAATATTGTTTTGGGCTTCTTCCCTGTTCTGGGCACACAGTCTTCTCAAGCCCTCTAGGAGATGCACACTTGACCAAGCTGAATTCCACCAGTGTTAACTGTGGTCCTCAGAGGCTTTTCCCAGGCCCCGATTCCTCCTGTGTCTCCTTGGCTGTAAGTTGTGAATTCCATCTTTCTCAAACAAACGATTGTGACTAAATTTTTGTTTCTTTCAGTTTTTAAAAAAATCATTTTGTTTTGAAACACTTTTGTATCTGTAGAAGAATAGTAGAGGGACGTCCCTGGTGGTCCAGTGGTTAAGAAACTGCGTTGCAATGCAGTAGTGTGTATACGTGCATACTCAGTCATGTCCGACTCTGCAACCCCATGAACTGTAGCCTGCCAGGCTCCTCTGTCCATGGGATTTTCCAGGCAGGAATACTAGAGTGTAGGAGATGCGGGTTTGATCCCTGGTCACAAAACTGAGATCCCACATGCTGCAGAGCAACTTAGGTCACACACCACATCTAGAGTCTGTGTGCCAATATGAAAGCTCCTGCATGACACAACGAAGATCCCGCCTGGCACAACTAAGACCCAACACAGTCATATAAATAAGTTACTTAAAGTGACTATTACAGTGATAGTACACAGTGTGCATAGATACCTCGCACACACCTTCCCTTCATGCTAACAGTTTATATAACCATGGGACATTCATCAAAAGCTAGAAAATTAGCATTTACCCAATACTATTAAGTGAAACACAGACTTTATTTGGATTCCCCTAGTATCAAATCAGACTTTGAGTAACTTTGTTCGAAGTCATTATTTTGAATTTCCATTATTAAGTTATTTTACACTACAGTAATGGCCTTGACGGATGTTTGAAATACTTTCTTCTGCCCTGCATGGTCCCAGGTGGTTCTGCTGTGTTGATTTTTGTAGACATTCTTGTGTTTCTATTCTCTCTGCACATGTCACCTATCCTTGTTTTCTGTAATCAGTTTATCTACAGTAGCATTACATATTTCCCTTCTCATCCTAGTTTCCAGTCTTTGCTCTGCTGTGTATAGAAGGATGGAACTTTCTAGAGTTGTATGCAAACTAAGATTACATATTCTTTGAGTGAAAAATGAGGAAGACTACAAGCAAAGTCCACACCTTTGGGACAACTACTCTGATTACTCAGAGACCTTTGAAAACAACAAACAAGCCAAAGGTATAGGTTTTTGGATAATTAAGGTCACGGGATACTGACTTTTGGATAAATGAAGTGTTGTTAGTAAAAGATTCACAGGAACACATACATACAGATGTCCCCCTGGTGGTTCATTTTCTCTTGATGCCTTAGGTTTTCCTGAATTAATGGCTAGCAGTGAAAAGTCATGTTTCCACAACATATACTGTTTTCTTTTCTCTCCATCCACATTTTTTCTTTGACTCCTTGAGACCTCCTGTATTAGCCTGCTCAGTCTGCTATGACAAAATATCGGGTAACTTAAACATCAGACATTTATTTCTCACAATTTTGGAAGCTGGGGAGTCCAAGATTCAGGTGGAAGAAAATTTGGTTCTCAGTGAGAATCCTCTCCCTATCTTACAGACAGATGTCTTGTCACTGTCCTCACATGGCAGAGAGAGAGAGAAAGTGTGGAGGTCTGGGAGTGGAGAGAGAGGACTCAGTTCTTTCATCCCCTCCTTATAAGGGTACTAATCCCATCATGGATGTCCTACCTTCATGACCTCTTCTAAACCTTATTACCTCCCAAAAGTTCAACCTCCAAATATGATCATATCTGGGTTTAGGCCTTTAACATATGAATTTTGGAAAAAATAAAAACATTCAGTTTATAATACATTTCCATCCTGTACCAGCTGAGAGATATTCCTTTTTTAATCTTCAGACTTCTAGCTTTTTTTGCTAGGGGGTGTCCATGGAAGTGACCCAACTTATGATGTGAGTTTTGTGTTTCTCAGTATCCTCCTCATGGAAGGACTGAATGACACAATGCCCACAATCCCTATATTCCCTGTCTACAATGACTTCCCATATTCTACCAAATCCAAATCCTACACACTCTTTAAGATCCGTTCAATACCACCTCCTTCCAGAGCCTTCTACACCACCCATGAGCATTTATAATCTGTAGGAATACAAACTATCTGCTAATGTGAGGTGTCTGATTGGACATATGTCTGGCCTCCCGACATGAAATACTCACAGCCAAAAATACCCTCAGCCTGTTTTTTTCCAAAAGAGGAATGTGTGGAGGGGATTACATCTCCCCACCCCATCCTCTGGAAGATATGGCATAGTACATGAAAAAATGGAAAGTGCCATCACTATTGCAGAGATAATCTGAGTGGTGAACACACAGGGCTACCATGAACATCAGTGGGAGAATAGTTGCCAACATACTTTGTAATCAGTATAAACTCCAGGCAATGTGGGGGAGGATTGTCTCATTCTGTAATCCAGTCGGCAACATTTCTATATATTCTATGATATTCTGCACTATATATTGTGAGCTATGTAGCAAGTATGAAAAAGAATAAGGCTGGGAAGTACTAATAGCAAAAGGACTTGAAATTCTAGCATGCCTGGGTTTGAATCCTGGTTTTACCATTGCTAGTTGAGTAACCTCTGGCAAATCTTAACCTCTCTGAGTTTTAGTGTTCTCATCTGTGAAATGGAAATATATAAAATAACAGTGCTAACATCATAGACTCATTGTTAGTATTAAATGCAATAACATTTTAAAGTACTCAGTGCAGGGTCTGGTACAGAGGGTTGAAAGATTGATTCTTGGTTTTAATAAGATGCTGGTTCTGCCTTCCAGGAATGTCAGGAGACCAGACATATGTCCAATCAGACACCTCACATTAGCACATAATTTGTGTTCCTACAGATTATAAATGCTCATGGGTGGTGTAGAGGGCTTCTGGAAGTAGGTGGCATTGAATGGATCTTAAAAAGTGGGTAGAATTTGGATGTGGTAGAATGTGGAAGTCATTGTAGACATGAAATACAGGGATTGTGGGCATTGTGTCATTCAATCCTTCCTTGGTTTGGTAGAGTTTGGTAGTTTTAGGATTGGTTATTTCAGTGATTCAACAGCACTGTGAAGGACCCAGATGCTTTTCCTCTGCCCTTTTCAGCCTGTTAGTTTTCATTCTAAATGATACTTTTATGGTCACAAACTAGCTGCAATAGTTTCAAACGTTGCATCTCCCTCACATAATCATAACCAAGTGCTAAAAGATAAGGTAGACTCTTATTGTACTTGTCTTTTATTCAGGAGGAAAACATTTTCCATCCCCCTAGCAGACTTTCAAGTTTTGTTAATCAGAAGATCACAGGCCAAGCCCTTAGCTGTAACGCACCTGGTATTTTTGCCTATACTAGGAAATAGGCTCTGTTAGAAAGAAAAAAGAATGTGTGAGCCTTTGCTTTAAATGTTTACTACAGACTGTACCCATTTATCCTTCCTGAAGAAAAACACAGGGAGATTTATTGAAAAAATAGAGATGTCTCATGGATCCCCAGAATAGCAAACTCACTGGCCTTCCTGGTGACAAATAAGGAACATGGGTGCTTTTAGGGATTAAGTTCCTCTTTCCATTTCTCATCATCTATTTCTGTTTTTTACTGCACATCAGCCTTATTCCTTTCTCTTTCTAGATCACCTTTCTTTGCTTCTATGAACACATAAGTCAAACCCGGCTCCTCTAGGCAGCCCTTTCCATTCTCAGCTCAAGCACTGAGACCTTGATAATAAAATCTCCATGTTCCTCAGTCACATATTTCCTGGAGATAGAAGCAGAGTTAACTTTGGATTCTGCTATGACCTGGAGGTAGACTTCCCTATAGCTCAGATGGTAAAGAATCTGCCAGCAATGCAGGAGACCCAGGTTCGATCCCTAGGTCAGGAACGTCCCCTGAAAAGGAAACGGCAATTCAATCCAGTATTCTTGCTTGGAAAATCCCATGGACAGAGGAGCTCGGTGAGCTATAGTCCATGGGGTCATGACTAAGTGACTAACGCATGACCAACACGTGGCCAGAAGGTAGAGCCCCCTGCAGGAGTGGGGACTGGTCCTTAGATTATGGAAGAAATGACTGGAGACCATGGCCACAGCTGTGTGCTGTGGTAAAGAAGCACGTGTAAGAGATCGTGCGCCTGTGATAATATGGGGTGGGGAGAACAAGAGAGGAACACGGTTAAAGGAAACATTTCTTGTTTTGGAGTAGTATAAATTCCTGTGTAAAAATAAACAGCTGAATTATTGGTGTGAATTTTAATCCTGGCTCCCCTGATAATCAAAGAGATGACCTGAGGCCAGGGTCCCTTAGCAAGAATATCTATTTTCTAATGACAGAAATAAGCTAGTGCAGAGGGGAACAACCAGGGAGCCAAGGGAGAATAGGAACCCTGTTCTATGAGGAATCCTGAGGGACTTGGAGGTGTTTCTCCTGGAAAAGAAAAGTCTCAGCACAGGTGATTGAGAGCTCCATCATTAATGGCATTGGCATCCCATTGGGTTTGCAGGCTAAATTCAGACCGGACACCCTTCTCAATTGGTGTGACCAGTAAGGGTGTCCTGCTCATCGTTCTCTACAAGGTCCTTCTCTCTCCTCCCCCTTACTGTTCCTACTTGTTCTTGTGACCTGTCTTGTCTCTTTCTGAGGAACGATCCTCCACACTGGTCTCAGTGTCCCCATTGTCCCAGTTATTTCCCACAGTGCAGCCTGTATTCATTTCATTCTCCTTTACCTCAAGATTCAGCCCAATTTCCTTACCCTCAGTCATGGAGCCTCAACTTCCTCTAAGCCTCATCTCCCAGCAACCTCATCCCTACCATGTAGGATGCTTTTAGAACAATCACCGTTCCACAAACTAAGAATGCCACTCTAAGCTCTTTCCTGCCTCCACACTTCACCTAGCCCATGCCAAGCCTTGAAAGCCCTCATCGTTCCCATGTCCGGTGCACTGCCAGGTCCTGTGAGCCCTACCTTCAAGGTAGAACCTGACTCTGACTACTTCCCAACACCTCCACTGCTACCATCCCAAATCTCTGAGTCACTGATATCTCATCCTCTGTTGTCCCCTTCTCTTCCTGCCTTCAATCTTTCCCAGCATCAGGGTCTTTTCCAATGAGTCAGTTCTTTGCATCAAGTGGCCAAAGTATTGGAGTTTAAGCTTCAGCATCAGTCCTTCCAATGAATATTCAGGACTGATCTCCTTTAGGATTGACTGGTTGGATCTCCTTGCAGTCCAAGGGACTCTCAAAAGTCTTCTCCAACACCACAGTTCAAAAGCATCAATTCTGTAGAGGTGCTTATCTTTCTTTATAGTCCAGCTCTCACATCCATACATGACTACTAGAAAAACCATAGCTTTGACCCGACAGACCTTTGTTGGCAAAGTAATGTCTCTACCTTTTAATATGCTGTCTAGGTTGGTCATAACTTTTCTTCCAAGGAGCAAGCATCTTTTAATTTCATGGCAGTGATTCTGGGGCCCCCAAAATAAAGTCTCTCACTATTTCCATTGTTTCCCCATCTATTTGCCATGAAGTGATGGGACCAGATGTCTGACATCTCTAGACACCTTAACAATCACTTGTGATATATATGTATAATTGACTCACTTTACTGTACACCTGAAACTAACACAACATTTTAAATTAACTATATATACCACAATAAAAATTAAGAAATAAAAATAAAGAGTGCCGGTCCACACTGCCTACTCCCCCAACATAAGCCTAACAACAATGTTAAATTAAAGTCAGCATGGTTGTTGTTGTGCTCAGTTGCTCAGTCATGTCAGACTCTGTGGCCCCATGGATTGTAACATGCCTGGCACCTCTGTCCATGGAATTTTCCAGGCAAAAAATTCTGGAGTGAGTTGCCATTTTCTCCTCCAGAGGGTCTTCCTGACCCCAGGATAAAACCCATGTCTCCTGCATTGGCAGGTGGATTCCTTACCACCCGGGAAGCCCCTAAAATCAGCATGTGCGTGTGTGCAAAGCTGCTTCAGTATATACCATCTTTAAAAAAAAAAAAAAGAAGGAAAATCACCTGTGACAGGCACACTAGTGTCCAAAGAGGTTCGCATCCTAATCCTCAAAAGCAATGAATTTATTACCTTAGATTGCTAAGGGACTTTGTAGATGTGATTAAGCTATGGTAGTGAGACGGGGAGGAGATTTTCCTGGATTATCTGGATGGGCCACTGTAATCACAAGCGTCCTTATAAGGATGGAGGACCAGGGTCAGAGGGTGTGATGGTGGAAGCAGAGATCAGAGCAATGAGCCATGAACCAGGGAAGGAGCGCAGCCTCTAGATGCTGGAAAAGGTGAGGAATGGCATTCTCTCCTGGGATCTCCAGAAAGAGTGCAGCTCTACACAGAACCTTGACTAAAGTTCAAGGTTCACTGACACCTATTTTGAACTTCTAACCTCCAGAACTGGAAGATAATAAATTTGCATTCTTTTGAGCTAGTAAGTTTGTAGTAATTTATTATAGAAGCAACGAGAAGCTAACATAATTTCTGATTTGCCTCTGGCACCCACTGCAACCCCACCTCTGCCCACTCTACACATCACAGCTAGAATGGTCTTCCAAATCATAAAGTCCTCATGAGCCCACTCTCATTCCCTTGGCCAGCTTCCCACTGCTCTGAGGATGAGCAAAATGGCCTTTAGCAAGGTGAGCCTTTGGGCCTTCACCCTCCTCCTAGGCTGCTGCACACCCTGTTCTACTGTCACATATGCCCTCAGGGTTATGGTCCTCTACTCTTGCTGGCCCTTAGGCAACATCTTCTTCCTCTTTACCTGTTTAACCCTTACCCATCTTTCAGCTCTCATCGCCATCACTTCCTCAGTCATGCTACCCTGACACACTAACCTTGGCCACTTCCCCTATGACATGTTCTCACAGCACTGCCAAGTACCTCTCATCCCTAACTCTTCTCAGGCTGGCTATTTTCCATCTCGCTGTGGGTCTCCCACACTGCCCTGTGAGCTCCTTGTGGACAGGGACTGTAGAGTTTCCTCACTGCCCTCTACCTCTAGGGCATGACACAGTAGTAAGCACTCATAGTATGTTTTTAAATAGTTAAGTGGCCGAATGAATAAATACCTAAGAATTTGAAAATCTCATATTCCCCTGAACATCAAAAAGCACGCAATATGAGATCTTTGTTTCCAGGTGATGGTGCTCCATATTACATGAAACTTTGCCTTAGGGTTGAATCTCTTTAAACCATGCACCTTGCATTTTAATTAAATCATCTTTTTGTAAGTGCCCCCATGTGAGCACCGCCATGAGGGGGAGGGCCGCATGTGTAATAAAGTCTAATCATTTCCTTATAATACTAGGTTGAGCAGGCAGAGGGGGCTATTATCACGCGACTAATTACTGCATCCAAGTGCGATGCTAATTACTCAGTGAATGAATTGTAGACTCAGGTAATTACCAAACCTAATGCGGATTCAGTCATGTTTGAGTAAATTAATGCAGAGAGGGAAAGCAATCCAGCTTGAAGGGGGCTGCCTCCTACCTTCCTGTTGCTTGGGAGACAGCAGTTGGGTTTTTTCATCTGAACTTGGAGCTGTCCAGGTACACTCACACATCTGGGGTCTGCTCTCCACAACTCAGCTGCAAGATTGCAGCTCTTACATCAAACAGATCTTACACCAAACTGAGCCAGAGACTTTTGTCACTCAGAACAACCTCTCTCTGGGGCTGTTTCTTTATCTGTAAATCCATCTTGAAGGTTTCCTTCAGCCCTATAATCAGTGACTAAGTGAACAAATACTTGATTAATCATTAAAGAATGGATTTCTGCAAATCAGTCATCAAGTACTGGGTTCAGGTCTTACTTCTATCATCAAATAGCAACAGTTCTCATAAACACTTATGGAGTGCTTACTAGCTGACTGGCACTGTTCTAATAAGCATTTTATGTGTGTTATTTCACTGAATGCCCACAGTGACTGAGAACACTTTGAGTAAATCACAGAGCTAGTGAGTCCTAGAGGTCGGATTAAACTTAGGCATTCTGACTCAAAAGCCTATATTCCTAACTGCCTCATACATAACTACTTCTCTGACCCTGGGAGTGTCACATTTTTTGCACCTTGGTCTCCTTACCAGTGAAGATTTCTGCACCCACTACATTTCCAGGCTTTTGCTAAGGTCTTTACAGTTGATTTTATCACAACAAAGTTGTGAAGTAGGTAGAGCTAAGCTACTTGATCAGGTAACACATCTAGTAAATGGCAGATTAGGATCTGAATGCTGTTTTGCAGTATCATATGCGTTCATGCACCCTTGTTAGAGAAATGCAGCCCAAAGTCGGTCCTTGTCACCACATCAGGAGGACCTGAAATCACAAGGCAATATGAGCTCATAAAATAGCTTACCAGATCATCCCAAATCTGCTCAGCTTACTTATTTACTATCAAAGTGAAAATACCAAATTAAAAATAGGTCTCATGAGATTTGGAGAAACCTCTGCAGGTCAGACAACCATGTAAGACACACTGCCCTCTGCTCGAGTCCTACCGAGGGAATCTCAGACTGGCCTCTCCTTTCTGGGTGTATCACCCATGATGGTGACAGGACCATCCAGATGTTGTAACAGGAAACATGCCCGTGTGTAATGGGAGTTTCTGCCTTTCCACTGAACTCTGGAGCCTCCACTTGTTATTCCTAAACAACTCACTCATTAGCACATGAGAAACAGATACTCAGGAGAGACATGTTAAAGGCTGCTGTGGAGGTGTGCCTGATGCCATGGCAGATATCTTTTTATATAAATATGAAAAGATGCCTCAACCAAGACACCCTCTTCATGTGGACTTGATTGATTGCCAGTGAGCATGGCTTATTGGCCATGAAAAGGGCAAAGGTTTGGGAATGTGTTTTGAGGTTAAGAGTGTGGGTGTCATGGACACTGTGGCCTTAAATAAATTGCTTGACTTCTCTGAGTCTTAGTTTTCTCATCTGTAAAATAGGTCCTAGTATAGTTGCTACTTGGGTTCCAAAGCCACTGTGGATGATGACTTCAGCCACAAAATTAAGAGACGCTTGCTCCTTGGAAGGAAAGCTATGACAAACCTAGACAGTGTTTTACAAAGCAGAGACATCACTTTGCCAGCAAAGGTCTGAATAGTCAAAGCTATGATTTTTCCATTTGTCATGTATGCATGTGAGAGTTAGACAATAAAGAAGGCTGAGCACCAACGAACTGATGCTTTCAAACTACAATGCTGGAGAAGATTCTTGAGGGTCCCTTGGACAGCAAGGAGATCAAACCAGTCAGTCCTAAAGGAAATCAACCCTGAATATTCATTGGAAGGAATGATGCCAAAGCTCCAATACTTTGGCCACCTGATGCAAAGAGCCAACTCATTGAAAAAGACCCTGATGCTGGGAAAGATTGAAGGCAGGAGGAGAAGGGGACCACAAAGGATGAGATGATTAGATAGCATCACCAACTCAATGGATGTGAATTTGAGCAAACAGGTGGGCATCTGACTGTGGTCCTGGTCAGGCTCTGCCACTCACTTACCATGTTCATTACTCACTTGGATGCACCAAGTTTCACTTTTTTCTCCATATAATGTTGGTCTTCCTGCCTACCTTGCCTGTCCTAAAAAGCTACTTATGAAGTCATGGGTGGGAAAATCAATTAGTGCTACTTTGGTGCCCATGCTTGCCAAATGAGGGCTTGTGTTTCTGATAAGGGAGAAAGAACACGATCTGGGAGCCTTCAATATCTTGAGTTTTTTAAAGTTTTGCCTGTAAAGGAAATAAAGAAGGAAAATATTTTTAAGCCTAATTATTGTCATTATTATATACTCACATCTAAATGAGGTATTGAGGGAAAGAAGTAAATAGAATAATTTTAGCTTCAATATTTTGAGATTCTGTTTAGTGTCAGACTCTGTGCTCCTGTTTTTCATGCATGATGTAATTTGGTCCATACACCAGGACTGTGAGGTGTCTCTGTCACTCTGTCACACTGGAGGAAAATGAGGCATAGTGACATTGTGCTAAGTATCACAAAGCTGGTAAGTGGTAGAGCCTGGTTTCGGAAAAAGGTCTGCTGACTCAAGTCATAGTTTTTATCACCATGCTGCACAACACGGCCTCTAGTTGGTGAGACAAGGTCAGGAAAACACCAACACACATGACAGAGTCTGAGAACAGTTGTAAAGACTAGATCTTCTGGTAGAATTAAGTATAACAGCAAACTACTCTCTCACTCAGATTATTGTTGTAACCTCCTGAATCCCTGTGCTCATGTCAGCTCCGTTCCATCTACTCTTCATAGAGCAATCAGAGAGGGCCAGCTGAGAAGTCATTCAGATTATGTCAGAGCACTGCTCAAACCTCTCACAGGTAGTAAAAGCCAAAGCCTTACAGGAATCTGCAAGCCGTGGCCCTTCCACCTCCACACTCTGGCCCCAGCTACCTCACTGACCTCAACCCTCAACTCCTTCCACTCTTTCCCTCACTGTTTCTGCCTTGGCGCCCAGCATCCTTGCTTTTCTTCAGACCTACCAGACAGAATCTAACCTCAGGACCTTGGCACCTGCTGTTCTCTCTACCTGGAATGTTCTTCTCCCTGATATGCACCTGTCTCCATTCTTCATTATATTTCATAGGATTTAGTCAGAAGACAGAAAACACACCAGCTATTTAAGCAATATTTTAGTATATGGAGGTAGCAACTGTAAGAAGCAACTGCTCCCTCTAGGGCTGAGAGAATAAAAGGAGTAACCAAAAAAAAAAAAAACCTAGAAATTTAGAGAGATCCCACAGAGCAGAAACTTGGACCTCTGAGGAAAAGGAGGCACAGTCTACAAGGGGCAGTTATGAAGCTGGTTATGTAAGAGTTGGAAAGACTGTAAACAAGACTTTCTGCTGCTACTGCAAGGCAGCACTGCAGCTGAGGAAGCAGGGGTGGGGTGACACTCATGAGAAGCAGGAGTAGGGAGGAAGCTCGCAGGAGAAACAAGGCTCTTCTCTTTCATCCAGGCTTCCAGTCCTCTGCTGGAGGAGCCTGAGAGGAGCCGGCTCACAAGCCAGCATTTGATTTGCAGAACCACAAAGCCAAGCTTAGAAGAGTGGTGTTGAGGCTGAGAGATTATGACTCTATAAGCTGGGACGCTGACCACCCTAAAGCCTTTACTCACATATCTCGCTGGGACCTGTCCTGGCCACCCTCATGAAGATGTGTGATCCAACCCTTTCTATAACTCCACTTCATTTTTCTCCTCAACACTCACCTAGCAGGTGCTTGTGGTTCTTCAGGTCATAGCTCTGCTGCTCAACTGTCTGTTAGCACCATCTGCAGTGACAGTTCTGTCACTGAGCAGACTCATGCCCTTCATCTTGTGTTCCTCAGCTAACACCTGCTTCTGTCCAGCTAGGAAGGCATTTTATTCTAGATCAGGGCATCATGGACATTTTGGGCCAGTTAATTCTTTGTTGTAGCAGTCTGAGCTGTGTACTGAATAATATTTAGCAGCATTCTTGATCTCTGTCCGCTAGATACCATTAGCATCACCCCTGCCATGACAAGTAAAAGTGCCTCCGAATTGTTTCTGTTGAGATTCACTGTTCTAAATTTATAACTGATCCATGGCTTGTGTGTGAACCAGTTAAGCACATGGGTGTTGGCATCAAATAGACCAGGTTTTATAGGTTGTATCTTCACATATTACCCGTACTCCTTTGTGCAAGTCACTGAGGCTACGTGTAATTTGGTTTAAATGAAAAATAGACATAATTTTATTTCATGGGGTTGTTGTGCAGATTATATAGAGTGGAGAGAGTTTAGTACAGGACCTGGTATATACCAACCAGTCAACACAAGTCAACAATAAATTAATGTAATTCAAAGGAAAGCATCAGTATACTGCTGCAAGTTGGCTGTCAACACATGATGCCAAGTAACTGGTGTGTGTTTATTTTACTGAATGGAGTTGACACTGGCAGTGAGAATGAGAGGTAATAGCCCTTCTAAACTGTAGAAATGTCAAAAGAATCACTTCCAGATGCTGTAAACTGGATTACTAATGACAAGATCCACTTGCAATTGAGACTGATTTAAGTGCAATTAACATATTGAGTGCAAGTGTGTGATACTGCACAAAAATAATAAACACTTGTCAAATAGTAAAGTTCACTCTGATGCTTAGAGTCAACTTGCTGTTGGATCCATCTAATTGAGTTACTGTCCCAAATATCACCAGAAGAAATCCAACTAACAAATACAGCTACGTTGTCTTTCAGGCTCAAGTGGTTTATGAATCTGAGTTCAGAACTTGGGTATTGGTGAACCCAGAACCATCCCTGTCAAGATATTTATAATAGACACTGCTTGATTTTGATGAATAACACAAGAACTCCAGATTTTGTTGCAGGGAAATAAATCTGAGTACCAATGCCAGTTCTACCCTAGACTCTATATAACCCTAGACCTGTCCTTTCCTCTGGGACTTCAATTAAAAGAGGCAGTTCAGATGCTGTTCTTTGGGCTTCCCTCTTGATGAAGTGCCAGCCCTTGCCCAGCCCCCCTCGCCAAGCTCTCAGAAGCATGCAGGGAAAGGACGTCAAGAGTCATGGGAGTTCTCTCTTTGGTGCACTTAAAGAATGCCTGTCAGATTCTCAAGCTTTCTTTCCTTCCTCCTTAGGTACACAGTCCTGCATAGTGGACACCAGGAACTCGAGAAACTGCCCATACACAATGACCCAGAATCCCTGGAATCATGCTTCTGATTGAGGACATGGCTCACAACTAAGCCATTCATTCCCATTCATGTCTGCATGAATAGGACACCCTGGCACCTGTCCTGACCTGCATCACCATCTGTGAGGCATGGGGCCATGGGGCCAAGGGCCCAGGGAAGGCGTGTGGATGACAGGGTTGGACGGGACCCAAGGGCAGAGCGAGGAGGACCTCAGAACTGAGAAGAGGCTTCAGGTGCCGTCAGATGCAGGCTCCCAGCCAACAGAGGAGCAGCATCCTCCATTGCGTCCTGGAGGCTGGTCAGTCTCCGCTTGTATACCTCCAGGGACAGGAGCTCACGCCCTCCTAACACAGCTCCTTCTATTGCAGAGAAGATATAGTTATAAGGAAGCTCTTTCCTTTGTTGGGACACAAATTTGTTTCTGCTCTAGTTTGCATCTGGGACCAAGCAATTGGACCCCTTCTTCCACTGAGAGTTCTTAAATATTGGAGGACAATGATCTGCCACCTGCCCACCTTTTAAAGTCTTCTCTCTGAACTCAGCAACTCCAGTTTCTGCTCCATTCTGACCATCTTCTTCTGGATGTGCACTGATGGGTGAATTAATCAAGGCTCTCACAAAGAAATTAGGTTGATGTCAATGCCAAGATGTCTGTCCAGAAGCACTGAATTTTCTCAAGTGAAGCATCAGTGTGTTTTGGTTCATAGACATGAACATTTTACTTTTCATTTTTTCTTGGGGATAGACTTTGGAAACTCTGCTTAGATTTTGGTTTGGATCCATTATCCAAAGGCCTCTTTACAGCTGGTCTGATGTGTGTGTGTGTGTGTGTGTGTGTGTGTGTGTGTGTGTGTGTGTGT
>ML661893.1:4282355-4374781 GCA_007570785.1 Antilocapra americana
TGTGTGTGTGTGTGTGTGTGTGTGTGTGTGTGTGTGTGTGTGTGTGTGTTCAAAGATATTTTCTCATTGGCAGACTTGCTGTGAGGTCATTCAAAATAAATCTTGATTCACTCCCCTTCCATGACAGTGGGAAAAGGACTTACACGTTTATCAAGAATGTTGACTGAGAATTGTCCTACGATTCAGATTTTTGGAAGGTAAGCCCCCTTTAGGGGCTTACTTTCTTGGGAAACTTCATTGGCCTCCTTCCCATGAAGTTCCTGGGCTACCATTTTTCTATGTCTTTTTAAGTATCTCATTTCCTCCAAACTCCTAAGGAGATGCTTCCCTGATGTCAAAGCCAACACCAAATGACTTTTTCTTGGGGTGAATTATCCCCTCAGCCGGAGACTCTATGGTTTTTCAGTTGCCTCTCTTTTGGCTGCTGATAAAAACCCTACTGAGAGTGTTCACTGCTGTCCTTATGGGGAAGCCTAGGGAAGGGGCAATGTGGTGGGTAGCTGGGAGTGTATAGAATGTGAACTACAAGATAAAGAAGTGCCAGAAGTTTCCAGCCTCACCAGTTCTCCTTGCCCTTTTACTTGGTCTGTTGTCCCCACTTTCCTTCCTATGTGATCCCAGAAGCCACAGTTGCCTCCTTATCACCCATTTCATCCATGAGGGAAGAACCCATCAGTCCCCAGATTTGGGGAGGATGGTCAGATTCCACATAAGACCTAGGTGAACTACACCCTGGTTTGAGCACCCACATTCTAGGAAACTTTTCAATCTCACATAAACTAGGCTGAACGGTCACCCTGTTGATGGGAACCTCCCTGTACTGAGGGTTAATACGCCTCCTCAGAATTGCATTTCCTTTATTTTCACTTTTTCATGGAAAAGGCAGAGATAAGAAAATTTGGGAGTCTAGAATTTTCCACATGCTATTTAAATGTGGTCTTTATTCTCTTCAAAGGATAAAGGACTTCTTAGGGAAATACTAAGACAATCCTAGCTTTGAGGCAGCTGGTACACTTCAATGCCTTCCAAAGTAAATAATTTCTACTGTATAATACATATGTGATACATGCATACACAAATACAGTAGAATTTCTTCTCTATGAAGTGTTTCTTTTCCCAGGAGCATAGCAAGAATATCTGCTTATACAAAATATTATTTCTCAGTGGTAGTCTCCCATATTAAGTGGGAACTTGAACTCAATAGGGATTCAAAGATTACAACATAGATGGGAAAATGAGACCCTACCATGTCACAGGTCCATCTCTTCTGGACTCTCTGAATATGCTTACATGGGCCAGCCCATGAGTGGTGTCTGTAGAGGTCACATGCACCCTGGGTCAGGGAAGGAACAGCAATTGTGGGAACAGGAGCCCTTGCCATTGTCAGGAAGATGGTCCCTTTTGGAGAGAGAGTCTCACAAGCATCTTTTGCTGTATCTTTGGAGGAGGGCTAGGATGATGTGGGTGATGCACCAAATGCTCACACTGGAGCCTCACAAAACAGAAGCAGACTTGCTCTACCTGGACAGCTGCTGGCATGGCATTACTTAAATCTCTGGCTTCTGGGAATCTAGGTAATATGGCGTGCATGTGAAAGAGTCAGAAGGAGAAGACCTGGAGCTTTTCAAGGAAGGAGGTACTTTGCCATCTTCTCTGAGGTCATCCTCTTCCAGAGGGCCTGCAACATCATGAAGGGATGCCCCCAGGGAGGAGGGCACACAACTCCAGCCACATCTGCCAGATTAGCCTGGGCAGCCAGACTGCCCCATGCCTGGGATAAAGGGGGCTCACCTGCACCGCTCTGCATCTTGACTCTCCAGCCACAGGGCTGTCCAGCTAGAAGCCCTGACAGTCCCCATCCAGCTCATGATCCACAGCTAGGAAGCAAAAATGATAAAATGCCAACTTCAGTTAACACTCAAGGATGTGTCTGCAGAAAAATCCTTTCTGAGACTTCACCTTTCATCTCACTGTCTCCTTGTCATGCTGCTAACTTGCTCTGTGCTGTAGCAAATGGCTGTCTAGCTGGGGGATGGGGGGTGGGCATGGGGGCGGATGAGGGAGGGAAAGAGGGTGGGCTGCTGGGAAGTGGCTATAACCAAATTCCTTTGTTTTTGTCTTTAAGTAAGAAACATGATAATGTCTTCTTGGTGCTGTGCTGTCTATCCGTGTTTCTCTCTGGTGTTCTATCTCCCTTTGGTGAGAGATCAATACTGCTTTTCTGTTTTTCTGTATGACTCTGGTTTACTCTGGTTAAAGTCCTTACTGTAATAGCTATTCTAGAGCGGGGGGGAAAAAAGACTAATGCACTTACCTCTTCTAGCCATAATGTGTAATCTCTTCTCCATCCAATCTAGAAAACTGAGGCCGAATATTTGATTTGAATGTAAACAAATCAGGGATGGATTTGAAGGCTCGAGTTTGAGACACCGTGTCACTTTGGGTCTTAACCAGTACTTCCTCACTTATCTCGTTTACAAAATGGAGAAAATCTCTGAGCTGGTAGGACTGTTGAATGTTCTAATGTGTGTCACCCAAGGATTTTTGCCAAACGTGTGTCCTGCCTGTACTGTTATTTATTTAATATTTTTATTTAAGTCAATTCAAGTTTTTACTCACATAGATTTATTTTAGAAAGAAACATTCTATCAGTACCCCAAATAGAAAATCAGTATTGCCATAAATAGAAAGCAGCCATAGAGAGAAGTAAATGAAAACAAAACAAGGTTATTAAGTTTTAATAGAGCCTGCTTTCTGCTTCCCAGTTTGAAAGGGAGACAGTGAGTATCAGAGAGTTGTTAGGGCACCTACCTCCCACAAGGTGTCTTTAAGCTAAGAAGAATTGAAAGGGGACTTCCCCGAGAGGAACTTCCAAACTTTGTGGTTTCATGACAAGCTGCATTCCTACATTTTAGCAACATAGAAGGGAAGTGAAACTGCTTATATTTTGAACTACTGTTATACTAGGTTCAGATTAGGTTTCTTCCTCCCATTTCTTTTTCAGCTCACCCTAGAATATGTCTTATGTAATAATACAATGATAATAATAATAATGTATCAATAATAAGAGAAGGAACATCTAATGAGCTCCCTTCTGCTAGGCACTGTGTGGTAAGTGCTTTACATGGATCGTCTCATATAACCCTCATAAAATCCTTCCAAGATAAGTACCAGATTTTGCCCTGCTTTCCAGATGAGCACACCTCTGCTGAGAGATCTGGCGACTAGTCCAAGGTAACAGACCTGGGAACTGTGGGTTTGGAAGGGGAATGCTGGAAGTCAGTCGGACTCTAAACCCCATGGCCCTAGGTGCGTGCAACACAGTTCCTTATTGGGACTGACTTACTCCACATCCCCATGTTGAGCCCCGTTCCAGGAGAGAGCAGTGAACAAGCCAAGGCTGGCCCCTGTCCTCGTGCTGCCTGAGAATATCCCTTCCATGTAAGCCTGGGACCTGGAGAGGAGCTAGGGACATGTCTACTCCAGAGTGAAACTCTGCCACATACTTGCTGTATCTTCTGCTCCCTTTCACTTTCTGAGCCTCAATTTCCATCTTTAAACATTGTAGGGATTCAGACTGAAGATTAATCAGAAGAAAAGGCCTTTCCCTACTGATGTCTCATAGTCTTCTCAGTATTCAACAGCCGGAAGTCACTGAATAACCAGCAAAGGACCTCCGGGATCAGGTGTGTGAGCCAAAGAGATTAGTCTTTTATGTTTCTGATCATGAGCAGGACTGGCCCCACAGCAGCAGTGGCCCCAGTGGAAGGCAGTTTGACTTCCTCACATTTCTACTGGGAACCTGAAACACTATGTAGACAGGTTCCCATCTGTCCCATCAGCTCAGCACTGCAGGCCCTTTACAGCTTCTGGGCACTTTCACAGAGGGATCACTGAGCCCCTCCCAGCAGCTTGAGGGAAAGGACTCATTTTCTAGAAAAGGAAGCAGACTTTGTCATGGAAATTGATTTGCCCAAGAACACAGCATAAGCATATAAATGGGGCAGAGATGGGGGCTGAAAACATGCCGGGTCACTCCATCCTAGCTGAGTGCTTTCTTCCTCCTCTTCTTAACATTTATTTCTAAATGTGCAAATTATATGTTTAAGACTACACAAATGATGGGTTATATAGGTAATGTATTTATGCATGCCATCCCCATCTAATAATAATAAAATAATAAAGATCTAATAAGTAAAAATAATCAAATAATAAAGATACCACAAAATACCGCTTGACACCAACTCAGTTCCACTCCCCTCCCAAGAAGTTACTGCCCTCCTTATCTGGCTTATATAATTTAAGAACATATTCTGTGTATTTGTATGTGTCAAAACGTACATATACAAATGCATGGTTTTGGTTTGTTGTTATATATAAATAAGATGATGCCGTGCATAACTGCAACTTACCTTTGCTAAGGTATAGCTTTATGTCACATCAACATGTGACTCCTCACTCTTTAGTTGCTGAGTGTATCTCATACAATAGATACTGTCTAGTTTGCAGTGTTGTTTATGTTCTTACTGCATTTCACATCTGAGTGGGGCGTTTGAGGCCTGCATCAGAAAACCAGCAGCCTCTATTCTTCTGGGGCTGTGCTAACATATGAAGGTCAAGAAATTGCTTCAAGTTTAACTGGCAGCAGGAACTCTGATAGGGCAGCTTCCCTGGGTGGGGTGGAGGGTGGGGATGAGGCTCACTCTCAGATGGGCCTCACGTGGTCTCCTCCCTCCCTTTGAGGAACTAAGCCACTTTGCTCAGTTGCATGGGCTTTAGAGTCAGACTGCTTCCACCACTTCTTAGCAGCCTGTTTGTAAGCAAGATATTAAACCTATAGAACACTAGTTCCCCCAGCAATAAAGTAAGGAACTAATGATCATACATGTTTTAAAGTGTTGATATAAGGATATATATGGAAAGCACTTGGTAAACATTTTAAAAATGTTTTCATCATATCCTTATTGTTTAGTTGCTAAGTCACATCAAACTTGCAGCCCCATGGACAGTGGCCTGCCAGGCTCCTCTGCCCGTGGGATTTTCACAGGCAAGAATACTGGAGTGGGTTACCACTTCCTCCTTCAGGGGATCTTTCCGACCCAGGGATCAAACCTGTGTCTCCTGCATTGGCAGGTGGAGACACTGAGTCACCAGGGATGCCCTCTTGTTATCACTGCTTCCTCATAATGGTCTCACCAGTTCTATCTCTACTTCCTATCATCCTGGGATCTGGCCTAAGGAACAAAAGGTTATAGTATGATTAGGTTAAAAAAAAAAAAAAAGATAACCCTTTCACAATAAAGGGAATTATGGTGGAAGCAATACCACTTCCACTTGCATCACATTGTCCAGTTTACTGAAGGCTCTCATTGGACCTTCACAACTGCCATGTGGCATGGGTGTTAGTCTTCTACATGAGGAAACTGAGGCTCCAATCTAAGGGTTTTGACCATCCGTGGCACCCAGCTGTCATCTGATGGAGTCAGAATATGAGCCCAGGTTTTCTGATTCCAACATGAAGTTCCTGGAGGAACTGTGGTATCAGCTATTATTTGGAGATTGTTAGGACTCACACACCTGGCCTGATTCTCTGAAAGTGACATTAATTCAGTAATCCATCCATGAAACATTTCTTTAGGTCTTTAAAATATCTTCCAGACATTGCACCAAGAGCTGGTTACACACAACTGAATGGACCAACAGGACAACTCAGCTCTCTGACGCAGGTAGGTATGGGCAAACAACTTAGGGACCAAATCCTCCAGTCTGTAAACTAAGACTGGATTTTATTTTTTAAAGTGGTTGGAAAACAAGATATTTTGTGACATGTGAAAATTATGTGAAATTCAGATTTGTTTCCAAAAAAGATGTACTGTAACACAGCCGTGCCCAATTCCTTGATGTTTCCTCTATGGCTGTTTTCACACAACAGCACAACTGAGTGGTTGTCATTTTTGTTTGTCGTTCAGTTGCTAAGTCGTGTCTGACTCTTTGTAACCCCATGGATTGTAGCCTGCCAGGATCCTGTCCATGGGATTCTCCAGGCAAGAACACTGGAGTGGGTTGCCATTTCCTTCTCCAAGGGATCTTCCCAACCTAGGGATTGAACCCAAGTATCCTGCATTGGCAAGCCAGTTCTTTACCACTGAGCCACCAGAGTGGTTGTCATAGTTGAACCTAAAATATTTACTCTCTGGCCCTGAACAGAAAAAGTGTGCTGACAGATGCTTTAGGACAATCACTATCCAGCCTTTCTTTCTACAGACAATTTACCTTCGATGGTAGGCATCTTCCAAGTTTTGTTTTTCAGTTGTTCCAGTCTGCGGATCTTTAATGATTTAAGTGCGCCCTGCTGTACCTCTGCTTGTTCTAAGGGTGGATCCGCTGAGACAGTGAGACACATTAAAACAACAAAAGTTAGAGAGCAGCGGCCTCTAGTGGCCTTAAAACTAAGCATTTTACTTCAATTCAGTTCAGTCGCTCAGTCGTGTCCAATTCTGCGATCCCATGGACTGCAGCACGCCAGGCTTCCCTGTCCATCAGCAGTTCCTGGAGCTTACTCAAACTCATTTCCATTGAGGTGGTGATGCCATCCAACCATCGCATCCTCTGTTGTCCCCTTCTCCTATCTTCAATCTTTCCCAGCATCAGGGTCTTCGCAAATGAGTCAGTTCTTCACATCAGGTGGCCAAAGTATTGGAGTTTCAGCTTCAGCATCAGTCCTTCCAATCAACACCCAGGACTGATTTCCTTTAGGATGGACTGGTTGGATCTCCTTGCAGTCCAAGGAACTCTCAAGAGTGATCTCCAACATCACAGTTCAAAAGCATCAATTTTCGGCACTCAGCTTTCTTTATAGTCCAACTCTCACATCCATACATGACTACTGGAAAAACCACAGCCTTGACTAGACGGACCTTTGTTGGCAAAGTAATATCTCTGCTTTTTAATATGCTGTCTAGGTTGGTCATAACTTCTCTTCCACGGAGCAAGGTCTTTTAATTCATGGTTACAGTCATCACCTGCAGAGATTTTGGAGCCCCACAAAATAAAGTCTGTCACTGTTTCCACTGTTTCCCCATCTATTTGCCACAGTGATGGGACCGGATGCCATGATCTTAGTTTTCTGAAGGTTGAGTTTTAAGCCAAAAGCATTATTTAGATTTGGTTATTATGGTTATGCTTCCCTTGTGGCTCAGCTGGTAAAGAATCTGCTTGCAATGCGGGAGAGACCTGGGTTTAATTCCTGGGTTGGGAAGATCCCCTGGAGAAGGGAAAGGCTACCCACTCAATATTCTGGCCTGGAGAATTCCATGGACTGTAGAGTCCATGGGGTTGCAAAGAGTCAAGACACGAATGAGCAACTTTTACTGGTGGCTCAGATGGTACAAGAATTTGCCTACAATGCAGGAGACCTGGGTTTGATCCCTAGGTCAGTAAGATGCCCTAGAGAATAGAATGCTACCCACTCCAGTGTTCTTGCCTGGAGAATTCTATGGACAGAGGAGCCTCGCGGGCTACAATAAGGATGGTTGCAAAAAGTTGGAAATGACTGAGAAACTAACACACACATACACACGTTATGGTTACAGTGGAAAAAAAAGGTTTAGATGAGTCTTAGCTGAGAACTGGGGGCTCTGTACTACTTTGAAATATCTAGAGTGTCCTGTAATTTGTTTCCCACCTTTTAGTGGTCACAATTCTCACCTGGAGAGTGTAATACACTCTTAGAAGAGAGGTAGCTGAGTTAAAAACAAGGTAATAAAAAAATGACTGACTGCCGCACCCTTCTTCCTAATAGGCAAATTTAATTAAAATCTTAAAAAACTGATTTAACAGTGTTAGTAAATACTTGCCAGTACCTTGTCTTTCTTTAAGTATTAACGATGAAGACAGAGGCAGCCTGGTAGGAATCAGACACTAGAATTCTTGTCTGGCTTGACCTTAACCCACCCCTGCCCATGGGAAAGCCATTTTCCCTCTAGGCTTCAATTAATCCTGTAAATGAAGGGGTTGGACACTTACACCTCATACAGGCCATAATTACATGTTCTATTTGGAAAGAGATTATGAAATATTCCCACAGACCTTCAGTTTGTGTAGTTTGTTGGTGGTTACTCAGCTAGAAACTGGCAAAGCCAGCACTCAAATGTAGGTACTGCTCTAAAGCTTTTTTTGCCTTAATCCTGAACACTGATTATACTGCCATCTATCACTGCTGTGTATCAGGCAAATTTCTCTCCTTGAGAAAGGACATCTCCCGAAGACAAGGTATCTGAGGAAAATTCTGCTGCTCAGTTCAGTTCAGTCACTCAGTCGTGTCTGACTCTTTGTGACCCCATGAACCGCAGCACGCCAGGCCTCCCTGTCCATCACCAACTCCTGGAGTTTACCCAAACCTATGGCCATTGCATCGGTGATGCCATCCAACCATCTCATCCTCTGTCATCCCCTTCTTCTCCTGCCTCAAGTCTTTCCCAGCATCAGGGTCTTTTCCAATGAGTCAGCTCTTTACATCAGGTGGCCAAAGTATTGGGAATTTCAGCTTCAATATCAGTCCTCCCAGTGAACACCCAGAACTGATCTCCTTTAGGATGGACTGGTTGGATCTCCTTGCAGTCCAAGGGACTCTCAAGTCTTCTCCAACACCACAGCTCAAAAGCATCAATTCTTCGGTCCTCAGCTTTCTTTATAGTCCAACTCTCACATCCATACATGACCACTGGAAAAACCATAATCTTGACTAGATGGACCTTGGTTGGCAAAGTAATGTCTCTGCTTTTTAATATGCTGCTCTCAGTGTTCTGTCAAAAAGAGTTCTGTGAGTTGAACATTTTGCAGCCATAGAACTTTTAAAAAAGTGATCAGAAATTAGATTACACTAAAATCTTAGACACAACTCTATCTACACATTCCTTTGCTGTGTAGTATTTGCTCTTCTTTAAAATGAGTGATTCAGTTCCAAGGCAAGAAAAAAGTTTTTAATAAACTTTTATTTTTATATTCAAGATAAAGCATATACACAACTGAATATGGAAATAAATAACTAGAAATGCTTTGGAAACTTTTCCATTTCCCCCTCAAACTCATGAGTCTTTTTAACTTCATTTTAAGAAATACAGCAACTATAATACCAAGAGAAAATAGAACCACAACTTTGTACAGAAACAAATAGCCGCCTCTGACTATAGGGTTTAGCTGGAGTTTTAATAAACACAAAAGAGCACAAGACAAAAAGACTCTTCAACAGATTGACTCAGACAGCTTTGCTTGAGAAGAAAAAGGCACAGATTTAAGGGAATGACAGTGATTATTAAGAAGACAGTAAATGGGGGCTCAGCCAAAAAGTGATACTTTATGAACTAAGTCTGGAAAAATGAACAAAATGAACTCTTTCCAATTTGCCTTCATTAAAATGAACTTTTAAATAAAATTGTATAAACATATGATATAAAGCTGGTACTTAGGAAGTATCTTTGTATATCTCCTCTATGTACAAATCTTGGTATACAACTTCAACGTTCCTTATACATTTTCTATACACCAAAGTAAGCCTGGGCCTCCCAACTGCACACCCCCAAGTCTCTGTGGGGCTCACTGGCAGCTGGACGGCCCAGGAGCACTCCCAGGACAGCTGGAAAGAAGAGGGCCAGTTAAATGTAGTCATCTTCAACAGGCTCTCCATTGACGTCACAATAGTGGATAAAGATCGCCACTACTCGCTGAAACACACCCTTCTTCATCTGACGCATCTCTGAAATTTCCTCTCCTATTGTTTCCATACAGATGTCTGCAGACAACTGCCCTTTCCTTCGAGGAGCGTAGATGGTGCCTTGGAAAATAGAAAGAAAAGGGGAAGCAAGATTATCAGAATCATTTGGGAAGCTACTCTGATTAAGCTGGTCCATGAGATATGCCTGTATACGCTCATGTGGTGTACTAATATATGTTTAGCTCATGGAATGGGGAACCCAAAAAGAGCACATATGATTAAAGGCCCAAGGAGAAAGTGCACCAGAGACGTAAGTAATATATACATACATTTAGTTTATGAGATCTATTTCCTCCTAAAATCTACACCTAAATTGTTAAGTTCCCACATGCTACCCAACAAGAAACAGCTCATAATTAGCAGAATAATCAGTATAAGTGGAACAATTTTTGAATCAATATAGTTGACCAATTCTTTAATAAAGAGTAACAAGATCATCAACATTTAGGTAATTAAAAAAAAAAAAAAAAACTAGGCAGAAAAATCTGTCTGAAGGGCTCCTGCCTACCTATCCCTAGTTAAGTCAATGATTTTCTATTGTACGTATTTAGAGCTGTTCTGTTTTTGAGCAAGGTGAGAACCAAACAATAATAAACAGCAAAAACATTTATATAGGAAGTGATTAAAAGCTGTACTGCTTGTAACTCAAACAAAATACTCAGGATCTAATGCTCAAACTAGAAAATAAAAATCAAGTCAGGTCATAATTACTTTCTTCATCATCCTCAAAATCGTATCTGGCAAAGCTGTTAGGTTCTGCTGCCCGTAGTGATCTCAACCAAGGGAAGTCCGAAATCATGGAATACGGTGCTCCATCCACAACACCTAAAAGAAGACAGATCAACAGTGCTACTGGTGGGGAAGTAATGATAGGGCCAAATGCCGCAGCATTTCAAGAGCAGCGCCAGAGCTATGGATTCCAACTCTAGCTCTGCTACTACTTGGTCATGTGATTTTCATCATCCTTGGCTTTCATTAAGCCTCAGTTTCTCTCCCTTTATATGTGTGTGTGTGTGTATACACAAAATAAAGAGGCAGACACAGGTTCCCTCAAGTCACTGCAACTCAAGCTGTATCAAGTTTCAATTTCTTTTACTTTTTGTTTCAATACTGTTGATTATTTTAGAGATGGCAAAGACTCATACAGGGAGAGCAATATTTATCTCATCCCTGCTACCTGCAGATATTTAATATTCCCATTATTTTGACAAACTATAAGGTCCCTACTCCATCTTCCCTAAGACATGTCTCTCCATCTAGTTAGTTAACAGCTCTTTAGCTTTCCAACCATTTACAAATAAACACTCACCTTCTAGAGTATAGATTTCTCTACCCCAGGGATACTTAGGGTACTTCTTTAAGTCATCTTCACTTCGTGTGGCTTCAGGGAAGAATTCATACTTAATGAGCTCTCTGGAGGCAACAAGAAAAATTAAAAAATTATAAAATTGAAAATAATGTTGGGATATATGTTAGAAAGGAACTATCAAAATGTGTCTTGCCTCGATTCTAATGACGATCTCAAACAAAATATTAAAACAACAAATGCATAAAGACTGATGCAAATATTCTGATGATATAAAACATCATAGTTTTGGGCTTCCCTGGTGGTCCATGCTAAGTTGCTAAGTTGTGTCTGTTTGCGACCCCATGGACAGTAACCCACTAGGCTCCTCTGCCTATAGGATTTTCCAGGCAAGAATACTGGAGTGGGTTGGCAGTCCAGTGGTTAAGAATCCGCTTGCTAATGCAGAAGACATGGGTTCAGTCCCTGTTCCAAGAAGATTCCACACACCATGAGGCAACTAAGCCGGTGGGCTCCAACTACTGGGGCACATGTGCCCTGGAGCCCGTGCTCCAGAGTAAGAGAAGCCACCCCTGTAAGAAGTCTGTGCACCACAAGGAAGAGCTGCCCCTGCTCACTGCAACCAGAGAAAGCCCATGCACAGCAACCAAGACCTAGTGGGGCCAAAAATAATTTTTTTTTTTAAACAGAGTTTTTTAAGATCTTTAATTTGACCTCTTTAAAAAATGCTGTGGGGCTTCCCTTGTAGCTCAGTCGTTAAAGAGTCTGCCTACAATGCAGGAGACCTGGGTTCAATACCTGAGTCAGGAAGATCCCCTGGAGAAGGAAATGGCAACCCGCTCCAGTATTCTTGCCCAGAGAACCCCATGGACAGAGGAGCCTTGCAGGCTACAGTCTATGGGGTTGCAAGAGTTGGACATGACTTGGCAACTAAAGCACTACAACCACCCCAACATGCTGTGGGCTAAAGGCATGAAACTAAAGGTGCATGTACAGCTTGTTCTTGTGGTTTTTAAGTTTGAAAATAAAAAATTACAAATGTACATGTATGCATTTTAGTTTTAAGTCTTATTTCTCTCATTTTTCTTCACATATTTCATGTGTGTCATTGCCTGAAAAGCCTGGATGAAATCATTTAAAATAAAAAACAATTAGCATTTGTTTCTGGGTGTCCTTGCTCCACAGAATGATTCAGAAGGCTGTCAGGACTGCAGATTACTTACTGGTTAATGTTTGCTATTGTGTCCATCCAGCTGCGAATGCGCACCTTGTTCCGGACATTGGGAGGGTTACTGAATTCATGGATAATACAGATATGATAGGGGTAGGGACCACTAAATAGCTTCTGCTCCAATGTTAGTGTGTCCACCTGTAGAAAATACCGGAGAGGATTTGGAACCAAGGAAGAGAATGCCTTAGCAATCTACTTCCTCAGGCTTGAACAATCTTTCCTTGGGACTTCAGTTTTTGAATCTTTGGCTGATTTGAAAATCAAATAGTCATATTCTGCCACAACTTGCCATGCTAGGAATAAGGCTGAGCAAATTCACCTGTCTGGCAAGCTCAACAATTTACATCTCTCTGTTGTATAAATGTACATTAAACCAGAGAATCTGGATTTAGGTAACTGATCCCAGGAATTCACTTCTGAGTATGTCTTTACAGGTTTAAAGACTACATTATAGAACTGTGAGTGTAGAACCATACACCCCATTCTAACTGGACTGCTGTCCATTCGTAAAAACAGAACACATTTCCTTGCTTCCTTGTAGCCTTTGTTCACACTGCATCCCTAGTATACTTATGAAATCCCACTTTGCCATCTAATGACATACATGTCTACCTTCTTTGTGGAAAGCCAAATTTCTCAAGGGAAGGATGACGTCCTGTGTATTTTTCAGCCCCAGCAAATTATAAACACTCAATAAGCAATCTGTGTACTGAAATGCCTCTTTTCAGGCCAGGTTCAAACACTGACTGTCTAAAGGTTAGTATTTCCTTTAAACTTTCTTTTGACATCAAGCAGTTTTACATGCAACGCTACTCTTTTTTCCCTCAGTTTTACTGAGAAATAATTGACACACATCACTGTATACACTTAAGGTATACAGCACAATGATTTATTATTATATATATATTGTGAAATTTTACCACAATAGGTTCAGCTAACAGCCATCATCTCATATGGATACTATTAAATGTTTTCTCTTAATAATGATAATGGTAATAACAGCAACTATCATTTGATTGCTTAGTATATGCCAGGAACTGCGCTAGCACTTAACATGTATTAATTTAATCACCACGGTAACTGGAAGTTTTTATTCTTCTAATTTTAGAGACGAAGAAACTAAAACATAGAAGGCAAGCATCTGCTACAGATCAGTGAGCCAGACTGGAACCACGAAGTCTGAAACCAGAGTCTGCTCGATAGGCAACTTTTAATAAGTATAAAAACCTGTTGAAAAACAGCTCTCTTCATCATACAACTTGATAAAAGCCCCACCATGATCTATTAGAGAAGCACTGATGCAGAAAACTGGCAAGGTACTCTAGGTTGGTGAAAACACTCTGGAGAATCCAAAGAAACATTACTGTGGATTCAGCAAATGAATAAAAGCCAATTTTTAGAAGGCTGAAGACCAGAAAAAAGGATGAGTGCAATATGCCAGGGAGAAGGCAATGCACCCCACTCCAGTACTCTCATCTGGAATATCCCAGGAACGGAGGAGCCTGGTGGGCTGCCAGCTATGGGGTCATACAGAGTCGGACACAACTGAAGTGACTTAGCAGCAGCAGCAGCAATATGTCATTGCCAAAAAGAAGCAGAGCTCATTACCTGCTGCATGGGGCGTAGGTATATGATACGGTTTCTCTCAGGAGGCATCCTTAGTATCTGGTCTAGTACCTGATCCATATTCAGTTTCTTGCACTGTGCGTAATCAAATCGGTTTACGATTGGTGCATTTTCTACTTTTAAATGTTTCAGTACCCTGCATCTTGTAGCTACAAAATGAAAACAAAGGTAAGATCTACAAATAACTTATACAAAATAACAGAGCAACATACATAGCCTATTTGGAATCCTTTTGAGGATTGGCACATTTTTTTCACTAACATAAAATACTGCAGATAAAAACATCTTTAACACAGGCCAAGTATTATTATACAGGACAACTGAATCATCAGAATGACTTGAAAATACGATTCTGTCCCATTCAAAGGAAGACTGTCACCCTCATGCTAGAAAGGAGGTGAAGGCACCTTTTCCTATCTAAGATGTTACTGACACAAAATTCAAGCCTTAGAGAAGGACTTGCCTAAATACAGGAATTGTTTAGGAAATGTTTACTGAAGAGGATGAATGATAGCAACTAGTGAACTATACAACTTCATGGGTAATAGTTCACATACGTTATCTGTCATTTGCCCGAGGGAATAAGCAGTGTTGATTTCAATTCTTATCACTATAAAACCAAAACCTTAAAAAAAAAACAAAACTCAGAAATATTTGGATACTTTGGTCTAAAGTTGTACAGTCCAGTATGGTAGTCACTAGACACCTGGAGCTATTTAAATTTAAATTAACTAAAATGTAATAAAACTAACAACTTAGGTCCTCAGACACTAGTCACAGTTCAAATGTTCAAAAGTCACACATAGCCAGTGGTTATATATAAAGCAATAGAGAGACAGAATATTTCATCACTGCAGAAAGTTCTACTGAAAGTGCTGCTCTGAAACATGATTAAATATTCTTCCCATTTAACATACAAATGTGAGGTTATAGAGAAAAGTAAATGTAATACATTTAACTACAATAGGATACCAACTTCAGAAAAATACCCCTTCCTTTTTTTAAATCTCAAATATCATATACATATGTATAAGCATGTACCAATCACTCCATTTAACCTTTGCAAATGCTTTATAAAGTAAATATGATTATGTACACTTTATAGACCAAAAAAAATCAATGCAGAATACATTAAGTTGCACAAAGCAAGAAACAAGTCAGTTCTTCATTTTACATGGATAGTATCAAAAAATAAACATAATGTATGAGGCATACTATGTATCTGAAGTTTTTAACTCATGCATTTTCAATTCAGAAATTTTAAACTTTAATATCTTACTTATTTGCTCAGAGATAAATATGTATATTAAAAAGACATGAGAAATGTACTGGAAGGACATATATTAACTACACAACCAAAGGTAAAGGGAGCCACTGGGTCTGGCAATGAGGAACAAATGGGACTGGAAAGAAAAGTGGGGCCTAGACTAAGGATGATGTGCCATGGACTGAGGTTATGATTGATGGTATCAAATCCAGAGCAGTCAAGAACTTAAGGCCCAGTTACCACTCCCTCTGTAAACACACACGTAAAGACAAGTCCAACACCACACAGCTAGAAAATAGCAAAGAAGGATTCAAGGTGAGGCCTACTTGACTCCAAAGCCCATCAATGCTGTTGACTTAATCTCTGTCAGATCAAGTTGCAATTATCTTGAGGATTCCTCCTGGAGGAGAGTCTATATTAAAAGATAAACTAAATCTCTGCACATAGCCCCGTGCAGATACTAGAATTGAGAATGAGGACAGAATTAGAAAAATCTAACTGATTCTTTGGAAAAAGCAATACAGTAATGTTATTACAGTATTTATGAGACTTTAATCCTTTACGCTCAGTCATGATGCTCTAGTATGACATGGGCCTAAGTACATACCATGGATGAACATCATCTTGGGACAGTCTTTCAGCACTAGATCTGTGATTCCACAGTTGGTCATAGTGACTCCAACAAGATTTTTGGATTTTAATACAAGAACCTACAAGGAAAAAAATTTAAAAGATGTACCTTCTAGAGTATGTACTTTTTCTTTAAAAAAAAAAAAAAACTTAAATGTTTTAACTGGCACAACTGAGAAGCAACTACTACCAATCTCTTCTCTTTAGGGCAAAGAAAATATGTAAAGACGGAAACTTCAGTTCCTTTACATTATTCAGGAGCTTGGCAGGACTGAAAGGTAAGGGAAGGTTTTCCCCTTCACCTGCACATGGTCATCTTCAATCACAGGATCACTGGTACTGGTGGACTTATCCGCTGTCCGCTTCCGCTTCATGGCATGACGTGGCTTTGTTTTGGCAACTTCTAAAAAAGGTGAGAGGAAATTCAAATTTTAGCTTTGTTGTCTTTCCTTCAAAGAGAGCACATTCAAATGCATAGGTATAAACTCCACTAAGGCAATTCTCAATTCTACTACTTGGTTCTCAAAGAAATACAAACAGACTGGCATTTCCAAATGACTTCCAAAACAAGATAACCTCCCACTGTCTCAAACATACCAACATCAAACATACACCGTGCTCTTCATACCTGGGCCATTTCAACAATCTAATCAACATTCTCGTCTCTAGGCACTCAACCCATCCTAAATACTACTGGTAAGACTAAACTCACCAATTTCCTGCTAAACAATTTAAAATCATTGGCTACTGCTTAGGGAATACATATTAATGCCTGACATCTGGAGCTAGACTCTAACCCCAACCTTTCTCAATTTTACCTCATACCATACATATCCTGGTCAACTCCTATTGCCAATGGCTCTGACATCATTGATCATTTTAGCTTTTCCTGCCCACCTTTCCTGAGTTCAATTTTTGAAATACTATCCATCCCTGAAAGGTCCAGCTTAAATGCTACCTGCTCTAATAAGTCACCTGGATGCCCAAACATCTGGTTCTATAATTCCCTGTATACGTTTTATTTCTTCATTTAAACTTGAAGACAACAACATTGTCTTATTTCTTCGTATCAACGTCAGCTGCTAACGATGAGCTAAAATGAACATTTATTGAATGAACTGGCACTCAACATTCACTGAATCATTGAAAGCATCACAGATACATCAATGGAATAATAATAATAGCAAATATTTACTGAGCACTTACTGTGTGTCAGGCACTTTTCTCAGGGTTTTACTTATATTAACTAATTTAATCCTGTTAACAGCCCTCTGAGATAGCTTATTCTCCTTGTTTTACAAATAAGAAAACTCAGACATGGAAAGAGAAAACAGTTTGCCAAGGTATTTATCACTGTGCTAGAAAAACTGCAATCACTTATCTGCCAAACTCTGCCTAGTAAGGCTCTAATTCATTTACTAGTATTGTTCTAAAACATTATAGTTTAACTATATAATCATCAAATATCATGTTGATATTATTTAAGTACAAGTTCTAAATTCATCTCAAAAACTTAACAAGCACATATTTTCCAAGACAAGACACTAAATCACTGTCTTCATTTTGAGTCATTCTGTAGCAGGGCATATAATGAATGAAGTAAGGTTGACATTTATTAATTAAATCCCACCATATTGCACACTGCTACTAGATTACAAACATTCCACTCGGTAACTCTTTCACTTCAAACCTGAAAGACCACAAAGAAAGGGAAACAAGGTACAAATAATGAAAATTTCCAAAGGCCTGGGGATGTACAGGAACTCTACAGATCCAGTTCAAGTAGTTTTTTCCTCTTTTCAGTATACCAGAACTCTTTCCTCCACCATTCAAAATCTTTGTGAAATATTATGCAAAACAACTGAAGACAGCTACTTTGGTTGAAGCCTAGAAGGGACTCCAAGAGTTTTTACCTATCAAACTTCCTCCAAGGACTTTGAACCCAAGAAAAAACTCTGGGTTTCTGGAAAAGAAAACTTCTGATTCACTGAAGGCCAACTTACACAGTACTCCTGAAGGAGCTTCATAAATAATCTAATTATCTTCACTGACAGGGAATCTTCTAACAGCAGCACCATTTCATACAACAGCCAGATTTCACACACTTGTTTCAACCAATAATACGACGTCCTGGTTCCCTCTCCCAGTACCACAAAATGAAAACAAAAACAGGTTTGCTTTCATTCCTTCATCACAGTGTTCAAATAAGACTCTTCTATCAGCCCTCTCCTTTCATGCTCCAATCTTCAACCTCTCACCATCATGGATTGCTTCCCTCCCCTACTCTCTAACTGATCAGAATATGGGGCTCAAAGTTAAATTTTCTGTTCTCCCGAGTACCCAAACTGGCAGTTTGTTTACTAAGAAAAATTATAAAATGAAGTCACATTTTATATGTAAGTAATCTTGAAAAACAAATGCTTCCCAATTTAAAAAGAAAACAGAGTTCATTGTATGTTTTTCTTATGCCTCCTTCTTTGTTTGGGGACAACCCTTAGGATAGGATTGTCCTAATGTATAGGATTTTAGACATCCACCAGCATCAACATGCCTCACATGATGACTCCTACCACTTATTAAGTTCACAATTATTCACTCAAGACCCATACCATGTAAGACATTGTGCTAGAAGCTGGGAATATTAGGGTGAGCAAGCAGACACTGTCCCTGCCCTCATGGAGCTCATACTCTATTGGAAAAATAGACAGTAAAACACGGAATTACAACACACAGTGTAGTTGACATTAGTGAAGACGCTAAGGAAACACAGAAAAGCAGACCAATACAGTCATGGGTGTTAAGGAAAGAGGTTAGTATTCATGAGAAACATATCATATTCATCTTAAATGCCATTCTTTAACAATCCAATTAGTTATTTTTGTGATATTTATTTTATAAAGCATTATACAATGAGGAGAAAAAGAACAACTTACAGGCATTTATTCCCAATATAGGAAATCGCAAGACAAATAACTACTTCTAACATGGTTTTAACACTACATAAGGCCATAAATAAAAAACCAAATGAAAAACTTGAATATTTTCTTTGAAGTGATTTAAAAAAAAATCTGTAACACTCAGTCAAGCTTGTTCCTTTATTAGTTTGGACTTTTCTCCTTAAAACTTTTAAAGCAGAATGGCCAACAGATATTAAAAAAACATGCTAGATTAAAAATAGCAAGCTGAAAGTCAACCACATAACTTGTTCTTCCCAAAAGAGATTTGGATAATTTAAAAATCAGCAGTTTGAAATTTCCCCAGAAAAGCTGTTATTGAAAGTAAATGGACATTTGTATTGTGTTTAAAAATAGTAGCAAGTAATTTACCTACCATATACACTATACACATTAACTATAGACAGCATAAGTCTTCTCAAATTAAAATAAAAAAATCAATAAGACAACAGATATAATTTACCTAAAAAAGTAAAAAGCACTACATAAATTTAATTCTACTAAATTATTTAATGTAAGTAAAAGTTCTGGTCATGAAACAAGTCAGAAGAAAACGGCAAAGGGAATAACAGAACATAAGGCAAAGAAGTCAAACTCTCTCCCCTAAGATGGTTAATGTGAAGGACCCATATTAAAAACACAAGCAAAACACCCCCCTGCCCCAAAACAGTAACAACTCTTAAAACTTTACCAAGGCACAGGAGACAAAAATAGTTGCTAAATAAAGACTCAAAAACTGATCATTATCTTTTCAGTCAATCAATGTAAAGGAATTACAAATAAAACATAGGAATGTTTGTTTCTGCAACTTGACAAATTATAAAACTATAAAAATAAGTGATAAATGCATGACTAACCAAGGAAGTTTTGCAAAGAGTAATGAAAGAGGACAGAACACTGGAATAGGACAGTATGCCAAGAGATAAACTGCAACAGAGGCAAAGTACATGATAAAAGAGTATTTCAAAATAATGATGAGATGGATGTCAATAAGTAGTATACTGAGACAACGAGGTGACAATTTGTAATTAAAAACAGTTCCAAAAGATTATAATAAAGATTAAAACTAAAGTAAACAAATACATGAATAAAAGAATGAGAGGATGTGAACAATTATCTGAGCCAGGTTTACAGAAGGCTTTCCACAGCATAGAAATAAAGATATCACAAAACTAAACACGTAGATATGACTTTACAAATATGAAAAACAATACAATAAAGGGTATCCTAATGGGGTGTTTCTGTTTAATGGGCACAGACTTTCAATGTGGGACCATGAAAAAGTTGAGCTGGATGGTGGTGATGGATGCATAACAATGTAAATATACCTAATGCTAATAAGCTATATACTACAAAATTATTAAAATGGTAAATCCACATTATGTATAAAAAAAGATAAAAAGCATTTAAAATTCAAGCTGGGAAAAGTATTTTCATCATGGCAGAACTAACGTTTGCAAAGCATAATAAAATCTTCAAATAAAACTCATATACTTTGAGTTTATGACTGATAACAGTAATAAGTAAGGTCTCATATTTATCTTATGAAAACTTGTTTTTGTTAGTTTAACGCCACATGATTTAATCAATTCTATTTAGTGTATGAAAAGGCACTCTATGTGCTGGGTGTTGATGTAAAGATTTTGAAATTGAGTGAGACTTAGAGAAAATAAAATGTATTATTATTCACTGACAGCTATATACAACTTAATAAAGGCAGCAGAAGAGTATTTAAAAATAAGATCAGAAACATAAACAGAATTATAATTAAGAAATGTGCTTTACCTCTACCAAATCCAATGCCTTGGCATACAAATAAATATTAATGAAATTGTATACATATGTACATCTTGAATATATCTTCATCAAAATAATTCTAGGCTAAACCACTTACTTACCTGATTCTCTCCTGGCAAACCTGACTGGAAACAAAACTAGACTTTGGAAAAAATTACTGAATAAATACTGCAGAAGCAGATATAGGGGTATACCCATATGCTATGCTCCCCCAGCCCCAACAATTTACAGTCCTTACCTTTTGGCTAAGGCTTTAAAACTTAACTAGTTAAGTCTTAAAAGTTAAGACTTCTGAATGTGGAATGGGAGCAGAGTTTATATACTGGGAATAAGACATCAGAATCAGTACAGTACTTAAGGTCAACACATATACACAATTGTACTTTTCTTAGAAGCATAACTATCTGAGCTTTTCTTGGCTGGGTATCTTACAAGCTGTTTTACATGCCACCCCCACTCCCCACTCCCATCCCACTGCTGAAAATTAGCTCAAGATCTATATGATCCCAGAACCCAAACACAGAAATCAATTTGCCAAGCTGGCTTTTACAACGAGCAAATGCTCTTCTCTGGTCCTAACCTGCAGTAGCTAACCCTGGCAGCATTGTCATACCTGACTCAGATACCAGCGGTACATGGGAGAGTCTGCTCCTGGCCCTCGTTAGGGGCCTCCGAGGGTAGTCTTCATGAGACTGCACGTCACAGCGCTCAGGCTGGGAGCTCCCCCTCCTGTCCTCACCTGTAGCCCCAGAGCCACTCCCATTAGTCCTCTCAGCATGTGCTGGGCCTGAAGACCCCCCTTGTGGCAGAGTCCTAAAGGAAAAGGCGGATCTCGTACCATCCGGGCCATTCACAACACAGGCTCGGCTGGTTGAAGGACGTTCCTCATCAGAACACCTGCTAGTTCTCCTTTGGGATTCCTGGGGCCTGTGACAGCAGCATCTGGGGCAGACAGAACTCTCTGCATCTCCCTCCTCCACGGCCTCAGAGTCCTCTGACCCACCGGGGGAGCAGACACACTGCCTGGACACATCCACTTCTGTAGGGCTAGGCTCGCAAGAGCCGCCGCTGTTCACCGTCCTTACAAAGTCGGGGCTTTGAGAAGCAGTGCTGTGTGAGCTGGAGTTTCCCACTGTGCTGGCGGTGGTGCTGCTGCAGCTGGGATAAACATCCTTGTTTTTTTTCTTTTCAGGAATATCCCTAGCTGCTTTCATATCGGCTTTGATCTGCTCACTGGTGACCTGACAGCCTTTCTCACAGCTGCTTTCCTCGAGAGGAAACTGCTTCGACTGGCCCATCTGATGGGAGTTGTACCTCTTTCGAAGTGGAGTCTTGCCTTTTCCACTTACTGCTTACAGAAAAAGAAGAATGGCCCGAGGAAAAGAAAAGATTTCAGTACAAATTCTGGACAAAAGGTAAGAGTAAATCTGGAACAGGAGACAATGCACACTAATTTTCCTAGGGCATAACGGTGACCACATCACTCAGCCGCTCAAAAGTTCTTTATGGCTCTCTAGTGCCGACCTGATTAACACTCTCGAGGTCAGCTGTCAAGGCTATTCATGGCCTAACTGCAAACTAACCTTCCATTCTTGTCCCCTCTATAAACATTCTACACCCCCACCCAAACTTATCATTGCATATACCCCTGCCTTATTACCTAGGAACCTTTATTCTCACCAGTTTTTTTTGGCTTTGGACATCTGTTCAATCTCTTTTGCACTCCCACCCCAGAGCTCCCGTAGTACATGCCCTAAAATATTATCTATGTTTCTGACCTGACTCTTCAGACTAGAGGTTCCTGACAGAGGGAGGGAAACAGAGAGAGGTCAAGACTTATTCATCTCACCCCCCCCCACAGCACCTAACACAGTACCTGTGGGCACAGTAAGGCTGAATGAATATACAAAAGCATACTTAAATTAGGTTTTGTCTGGCTGACACAAGATCTGGTTTCTAAATTCAGAAACTAAACTTTCTAGGAAACATTAGGTTAGTCAGCTGGTCACAAGACTTTTCCTAAATGTCAGTGTCCACAAAAGCTCCTTTAAACAAGTGTAAAGATAAATCTGAATTTCTTAAAAGGAATAAAGTAAGAAGTGAGTAACCAGTTAGTGGTTAGTAAGTTATTCCAAGTCTAAATAACTGAGCTTACCATACACAGAAATGTGTGTACATTTCCGGTTCAGTGTTAAATGTATACAAATATATACTAAACATTCAGATACATTAAGGAATAGGGTATTCAAGGAAAAATGAGTGGACAATTTAAAAAAACCTCATCATTTGCAGGAAATGGTAAGCATATGGTTCTGAGAAATAGAAGCGAAGACCAAGGAAAGAAGTATAAACCTAAAAGTTAACAGAATTAAAGTTTCTTGGTGAGGCAAACGGCAGAAGGTTGTGGACTGGATTGTGGACTGTGGTTGTGGAACTTCAGGAGTTCCTCAAGCGCCAAACTAACCACTAACATTTGCTAAATAAGCACAAGTGGACAGATGACCACCTGGGGAATGGTTGTTCTTCACTGCTCTAGATGACTCAGCTGTCATCTTTTATGTGAGGCACAGGCCCCTCCATAACCCGATTCTCTGATGCCACAACTTCCTAAAGCCTCCACTATGCGACTGACAGTCCTCACATCTCCTCTTCCCTGAGCCCCAGTTCCACAATATTCTTGTGCTGCACTCACTCTTGATAGTGCCACCCAGATTTTCCTCTCTTGCTTGCTCTGCTGCCTTTCTTGCCCCCTGTCACATTTCATAAGGATATGTTAACTGCACCACAAGTTGTGGTGGGGACACAGTAGGTAAAGACCAGTGTGTCCATTCTCATGGTGAGTCTCACTAACAGGTCAGAGTAAGACACAGTCTCTCACCTGATAACTCCCTGGACTGCACAGACTCTCCGGCTTTTTCTTCACGCTCAGAGAAACGCCGGGCACCATTCTTAGGAATCCAGACTTCTTGGAGTTCTAGACTGTCTTCTTCATCATCACTCTCTGAGTCATGAACAGTAATTGGGGTTGGTTTTACTACACGCTGAAGACCACTGGGTCCTAAAACAAAGAGCAAAGGCATAGCAGTCAATTTTTGCCCAAAAAAGGCTTTCACTCAAAATACTGTTTCCAGTATTCTGGGATCACAGAGATGCTTTGGCTCTATGAAACCTCCCTGATCACTCATTTTCATGAGCATATACTTGGATGAGACACTGTGAAAACACTTTAATTCTAAAGCATTATGTCAACATTAAGTATGACTAATATACTACCCAACATTATAATGGAAAATTAAAGTAGAAGAGCATATGGCCTCTCCCTTCAAGATCTTCACTGTTGGAAAGAGTCACATAATCATCCTAAAAATAATACTCATTATAATCATTTGAAAAATAGGCTAGATGTTTTCCTAATTTTGCAAATGTCTGAATGAAAGCAAGCCTCTGAAACCTACAGAATTCTGCATTTTTAAACTAAGTACAGGTATAATGCACTGGATGTCACAGATATGTTCTTGCAAGGCTGTATACATGCTACAGTTTAGTTCTTTGATTATTTATCTTTATGTAAAAAATGTTTTGGGCTTCCCTGATGACTCAGTGGTAAAGAATTTGCCGGCCAATGCAGGAGATGCGATTCAATCCCTGGGTTGGGAAAATCCCCTGGAGTAAGAAATGGCACCCAATGCAGTATTCTTGCCTGGGAAATCCCAGGGACAGTGGAGCTTGCTGGGCTGCAGTCCATGAGGTCATAAAGAGTCAGACACGACTTGGTGACTAAACAACACAAAAAATTTTTTGTCTGCTTGGCATTACACATTATAAACCTTCAGCTCTCACAACCCACTTTTCTCTGATAAGTGAGGAAGCTTTCCTGTCTTTTTCCTGTCATACTGTATAATGCCTGGCAAGGGGGGGCACTCAAATATTTGTTGAGTGAGTGACTGCATCTGTAAGACACTGAAAACAAGTTAAAGAAGTTTTCAATTCCAAGGCAAGGTAGCATTTGAACAGACCAGGAGTGAGAAAATCTTAGTTCTCATCTCAATTTTGTTTCTTGATCAATGGCTGAGTGGTCTTGAGTAAACCATTCAAACTTTTCAAAGAATATTAGTTTCCCTATCTGTGAAGTTGAAAGATTATATCAGGTAATCTTTATGGGTTATATGACTGCTATAAATGACTCAGTGGCAAACTGAGACTAGATCTTGTTTTGTTTATTATACCAAATCAACCTCTCCACTGCTTCTTCTCCCCACCAAAATGAAGGGAGAGAATAAGCAGAACATTTAATCAGGTTATTTTCTTATTTATGCCTTGAGTGTTTATTTTTTCCTCCACACACATACGTATGTGTGTATACCAATAAAGAGGAGCTGCTGCCAGTTACAAAAAAATCAAAAACAAACTAATAAAATATATCTACACACACACACACACAAAGAGCAAGAAATAACACAAGCCTAGTCAAAAATAAACAGCATGTAACGCATTAGCTGTCATATCAACGAAACAAAACATCATTCTCAGTGTTTTCCTTTCTTCATTAAAGTCAGGCCCTAGTTTTTACAACCATGAATGTGGGAAGTCACACGATTACCTGCTTGTTCCTCATCAACATCCACGGGAATAACTGCCTGACTGTGAGCTGGAGTCTCATGTCCACTCTCGGCCATCACCTCTCCATCTTCTTGCACCATGTCTTCCATCTCATTCAGTGCTTAAACAAAAATAATTACAGTCAAAGTAAAACCAAGAGATGTCTAAGAAAACCACAAGGGCAGGCAAAACTATGGCACCATTAAGAAACAAACAGCCTCATGATCATTAGGCCCATTCTGAAAGAATATCATGTAAATGTGCCTCATCATATTGACATCAACAGAAGTGTCCAATTCTATAGGAGGGGAAACCACAGATGGGAACAGGATTACTTGGTAGAGAAAGTCCATCATTTTAAGATGAAAGGATGGAGAAAGGTATAGCTGAAAGAAGAAAGGACTTATTCATTCCTGAAGATGTTACAAGGGCTTGTCTCCTTGTAAGCTATTTGTTTGATGGCAGTGACAGCTGGCTACTGTAAGATTTCATGATCATCTTGTAAGCAGTTAGTCTTGTATCTGCCAGCTGAACCAGGATGCACTGAGAAGGCAAGCTCAAATTGTTTCTATTCCTGCTCTCTAGAGAATATGGTCATATTTTCAGCTCATATGTAGCAAGGAAGTACATTTTTAACATTTTAGCATCATTCAAATGTTTAATCTGCATCTAAGTCTTCTAAGGCTATTAGTGCCTATCAGTGAATGGGAATGTTGGTATTTTTCCAGATGATAAGCACATTGAATAATTTCAGATTGATCAGCTTCAAGATTTTAAAAGATTAAATTCAAATCCCTCAAGTCCATATTCAAAGCACTCACCCCAGGACCCTCTTACTCCCGACCCCTAAGCTAGGGTGCCTGCTCTCAGTTTGAATCAGGACAATACCAGTAGTGTCCTTTACGTTTATAGCATGGCCAGGACCCAGATGGCAGGAGGCTGTGTCCACCCTGTGCACCATTCAACACCTATGGGTATACAACACTACTGCTATCAAATCAACCAACCAGTTGAACGAAATGACAAAACCAACACAGAAGAAAACAAGATACTGTTCCTGAAAGAACTACAGACTCTATTTAAGGAGATGAGAAAAATCCATACAGTCAACAAAGAAACAAGGTAAAATATGAGTATGCCAGAACCATACTATTCAGATAAATGCTACTGGAATATACAGCAGTGAGGTCTGAGATTTCAGAGGGACACTGGGGTTTGCTTTGGTTTTGAAAATACATAACAGCACATTCCCTCTCATGTTTAGCCTCCCATCCCAAACTCTTGCCCAACTCTAGCCCTCAATATCTACATTTCATTTAGGGCCAAAAATAAGGACTGACCTTGTCAAGAAATATTACATGATAAACATCAATCAATTTGCTTCTTTCATTCAATTCTCAAGGGCGATTATGAATAGCAGCTAGTAATTAATGTGTACATATACCGTGTCTGGTTCTGTGTTAAATGCCCTCATATATGTTAGTTATTTCTTATAGCAATCTTATGAGGGTATTATTACTAGTCTCATCTTCGCAGTTGAGGAAACTGAGGCTTAGAAGAGTTAGCAATTTAAGGGGGTTAGAAATGAGGTCCATTTCCAAAGCCTGCTACAAAACATGGACGATGAGTAAGTGGAAAATTTATAGTCCTTGCTCTCAGAGAACGCACACCTACTAGCAGAAATGTCAAGACATATAACATAAGGTCAAGGCAAGGCTACCTACTCCAGTATTCTTGCCTGGAATCCCATGGAATGAGGAGGCTGGCGGGCTGCAATCCATGGAGTTGCAAAGAGTTGGACACGACAGAGCAACTAAGCATAGCACAGCACATACTCATTAAGTGCTAGCACAGTCCAAGTAAAGGGAACATGGACAAAAAAGCAGTTGTTAAGTCTTCTGTTGGACAGGGAAGGTTTCACTGAGATGAAGTGATATTTCATATATACCAGGAAGCATGTAACATTTTCCAGAAGAGTAAGTAGGTCAGTGATAAAAAGAACAAGAGTTTGAGTTGTGGTATGGGTATGAAAGAGGAAAGGAAATTAAAAAGGTAGCCTGGGTCCCAGACTGTGAAAAGGTTAAAACTGCCTCGTATAGGCAGAAGAAACCACTAGAACAGAACTACATTCTTGTGTCTATGTAGCAAGGTTTTCAAAGCTGTTCAGCAATTGCTTTTTAGGTTGCCACAATAACCTGTGGAAATACTATAAATATCCCAAAGTTATTTTAAACTTCTTTAATTGCATTCATTCACTGAATATTTATTTACAGCCTATTACAATGTGTTACTGTTCCTAGGTGCTAAGAGACAGTGGTTATATTCAATATCTCTAATCTCATGGAGTTTAGTTGGGGAAGAAAAAAAATCTTTAGTAAAATTATTTTTTAGTCAACAATAAAAACATCAGAAAATAATGTTTTATGTAATAAAATTAAAAGAGGGTGACAAAAGAGAATGAATTAGTGGCACTTAAAGTGGTACAGTGATCAAAAGGTTCAATAAGTCATGGAAATGTAATGCACAGCATGTAGACTACATTTATTAATCCTCTATTGTATATTTGAAAATTACTGAGAGAAGATCTTAAAATTTCTCACCACAGTAAAAAACTGTAACTATGTATGGTGATCGATGTTTACTAAACTTATCATGATCATTTTTGTCAATTATACCTCAACTGAAAAGAAAAGAAGATTAAGGTGGTAAGGAAAGAAAGTTCTGAGATTAATATTTAAGCTAAGACCTACATATCAAGAAGAAGCCAGCCATGCAAAGATGGAGGGGAGGACATTCTATGAAGAGGCAGCAGTTGCTCTAAGAACTAATTTTACTGTAAAAGCTATTAAAACATTTAGGTAAAAAAGGTCTGGTACAATGAGGAAGAAGAATGTAGATAGACTGGGGAGATGTTTTAGAGACAGTCAACAGAACTTACACAAGACTCCACATTGGAGAGAGCAGGCAGGTGGTGGTATAAAGCAAAGAAAGGATAATGTCTCAATAAAGACAGGAAAGATGGTGGAGGAATAGGACAGGGAGACCACTTTTTCTCCAATAAAAGCATCAAAAAATTATTTGAATGTTGAGCAACTTCCACTCAAATAAATAAAGCAACTTCCACTCAATAAAGTCTCCCACTATTAATGTGTTACTGTTAATTTCCCCTTTCATACTTGTTAGCATTTGCCCTACATGTTGCAGTGCTCCTATGTTGGGTCCATATATATTTATAACTGCTATATTTCTTCTTGGATTGATCCTTTGGTCATTATGTAGTATCCTTTGTCTCCTTTCACGGCCTTTATTTCAAAGTTTATCTGATATGAGTATTACTACTCCTGCTTTCTCTTGGTCTCATTTGCATGGAATATCTTTTTCCAGCCCTTCACTTCAGTCTGTATGTGTCCCTTGTTTTGAGGTGGGTCTCTTGTAGACAGCATATATAGGGGTCTTGTTTTTGTATCCATTCAGCCAGTCTCTGTCTTTTGGTTGGGGCATTCAGCCCATTTACATTTAAAGTAATTATTGATAAGTATAATCCCATTGCCATTTACTTTGCAATCAGAGAAGAAAAAAAAAAATAAGACAAATCCAGATTGGAAAAGTAAAACTCTCACTGCTTGCAGATGACATGATCATCTACACAGAAAACTCTAAATACACCACCAGAAAATTACTAGAGCTAATCAATGAACATAGTAAAGTTGCAGAATATAAAATTAACACACAGAAATCCCTTGCATTCCTATACACTAACAACTAGAGAACAGAAACAGAAATTAAGGAAACAATTCCATTTACCATTACAAGGAAAAGGATAAAATACTTAGGAATAAATCTACCTAAAGAAACAAAACATACACACACACACACACACACACACACACACAGAGAGAGAAAACTATGAAACACTAATGAAAGAAATCAAAGATGACACAAATAGTTGAAGAAATATACCATGTTCATGGATCAGAAGAATCAATGTAGTGAAAATAAGTATAAACCCAAAGCAATCTACAGATTCAACACAATCCTTATCAAGCTACCAACAGTATTTTTCACAGAACTAGAAAAAATAATTTCACAATTTGCATGGAAATACAAAAAACCTCAAATAGCCAAAGCATTCTTAAGAAGAGTGCAACTGGAGGAATCAACCTGCCTGACTTCAGACTTAACTACAAAGCCAGTCATCAAGTATGGTACTGGCACAAAGACAGAAATACAGATCAATGGAACAAAATAGAAAGCCTAGAGATAAATCCACGTACCTATGGACACCTTATCTTTGACAAAGGAGGCAAGAATATACAATGGAGTAAAGACAATCTCTTTAACAAGTGGTGCTGGGAAAACTGGTCAACCTCCTATAGAAGAATGAAACTACAACACTTTCTAACACCATACACAAAAATAAACTCAAAATGGATTAAAGATCTAAATGTAAGACCAGAGACTGACTATAAATTCCTAGAGGAAAACAGGAAAAACAGTCTCTGACATAAATCAGAGCAGGATCCTCTATGACCCACTTCACAGAGTAATGGAAATATAAGCAAAAATAAACAAATGGGATCTAATTAAACTTAAAAGCTTTTGCACAATGAAGGAAACTATAAGCAAGGTGAAAAGGCAGCCTTCAGAATGGGAGAAAGTAACAGTAAACCAAGCAACTGACAAAGAATCTCAAAAACATACAAGCAGCTCATGCAGCTCAATACCAGAAAATTAAATGACCCAATAAAAAAATGGGCCAAAGAACTAAATAGACATTTCTCCAAAGAAGACATAAAAATGGCTAACAAACACATGAAAAGATGCTCAACATCACTCATTATCACAGAAATCCAAATCAAAACCACAATGAGGTACCATCTAACACCGGTCAGAATGGCTGCCATCAAAAAGTCTACAAACAATAAATGCCAGAGAAGGTACAGAGAAAAGGGAACCCTCTTACACTGTTGGTGGGAATGCAAACTAGTCCAGCCACTATGGAGAACAGTGTGGGGATTCCTGAAAAAACTGGAAACAGAACTGCCATATGACCCAGCAATCCCAATGCTGGGCATACACACGGAGGAAACCAGAACTGAAAGAGACACATATACCCCAATGTTCATAGCAGCACTGTTTATAATAGCTAGGACATGGAAGCATCCTAGATGTCCACTGGCAGAGAATGGATAAGAATGCTCCTGCAGCTCCATTCTAGAAACATAAACGACCCAATCAAAAAGTGGGCCAAAGAACTTAACAGACATTTCTCCAAAGAAGACATACAAATGGCTAACAAACACATGAAAAGATGCTCAACATCACTCATTATCAGAGAAATGCAAATCAAAACCACAATGAGATATCACTTTACACCACTCAGAATGGCTGCAATCCAAAAATCCACAAGTAATAAATGCTGGAGAGGATGTGGAGAAAAGGGAACCCTCTTACACTGTTGGTGGGATTGCAAACTAGTACAGCCACTATGGAGAACAGTGTGGAGGTTCCTTAAAAAACTGCAAATAGACCTGCCATATGACCCAGCAATCCCACTGCTGGGCATATACACCGAGGAAACCAGAATTGAAAGAGCCACGTGTACCCCAATGTTCATTGCTGCTTTGTTTACAATAGCCACGACATGGAAGCAACCTAGATGCCCATCAACTGACGAATGGATAAGAAAGCTGTGGTACATATACACAATGGAATATTACTCAGCATTAAAAAAAATTCATTTGAATCAGTTCTACTCAGGTGGACGGAACAGGAGCCCATTATCCAGAGTGAAGTAGGCCAGAAGGGAAAACAACAATACAGTATACTAACGCATATATATGGAATTTAGAAAGACGGTAACGAGAACCCAGCATGTGAGACAGCAAAAGGAACGCAGATGTATAGAACAGACTCGTGGACTCTGTGGATGAGGGTAAGGGTGGGATGATATGGGAGAATGGCATTGAAACATGTTAATTATCATATGTGTAATCAATCGCCAGCCAAGGATTGATGCTCGGGGCTGGTGCATCGAGATTTCCAGGGGGGAGGGAGGAGGGAGGGGGGAGGAGTTCTGGAGGGGGAGCATATGTGAACCCATGGCGATATCATGTCATTGCATGGCAAAACTAATAAATAAATAAATAAAGTTAAGGATTCCTCTGTGAAAAAAAATAAAATAAAATAAAATAAAATTCATCCACATTGTAAGAAAAAAAAAAGAATGCTGTGGTAAATATACACAATGGAATATTACTCAGCTATTAAAAAGAATACATTTGAATCAGTTCTAATGAGGTGGATGAAACTGGGCCTATTATACAGAATGAAGTCAGAAAGAAAAACATCAACACAGTATATTAATATATATTTGGAATTTAGAAAGATGGTAACAATGACCCTATATGTGAGACAGCAAAAGAGAAACAGATATAATGAACAGACTTTTGGATTCTATGGGAGAAGCCAAGAGTGGGGATGATTTGAGAGAATAGCATTGAAACATGTCTATTACCATATGTGAAATAGATCACCAGTCCAAGTTCGATGCATGAAACAGGGCACTCAATGCCAGTGCCCTGGGACAACCCTGAGGGATTGGATGGGGAGGGAGGGAGGTCAGAGGGGGTTTCAGGATGGAGGACACATGTATACTCATGACTGAGTCATGTCAATGTATGGCAAAAACGACTACAATATTGTAATGTAATTAGCTTCCAATTAAAATAAATAATTTAAAAAAGAAAAGAAAGGATAATATCTCAATAGATGTCTTTGGTAATTAAATGAGACGATGGTACTCTGGGGCTAGGGAAGTTGCAAGTGATTCTTGGTTTTGACTTTTTTGTTTCAAAGTATTTTATCATTGGGAAGTACATCTTTTTCAGAACAATTTTAACTTACAGAAACTATGTAAGCTGTATTTTAATCAAATACCAATACTTACCAAACATTCTGTTCAGGTAAAATGTTGTTTCAGTTATAAAAAAAATTCTGTTACCTAATATAATCATAAACCTTGATGGAGCTGAACTACTTTTACAGATACTTTAACCGGTCTCTTTTATATATAAATTTGAGAATCACTGTCCAAAATAAATGCTGCAGAGCAGTTTCACTTAGTGGTTAATTGGCAGGGGTGGTGGTGAGGGAATGGCGTGGCACCCCACTTTTGAAAGCAGTAAGTACATAGGATTTATTTTAAATCCATATAGAAAAACAGTTAATGATGTATAAATAAAACTATGCTTTACAGTTATAATTACTTTGAAAGTAATTATATCTAAATAACTTGACAAAATGCTTAACAATTACAGAAGCATGATTTTGACAGATGGTAATATTGTTAGACAATGAGAATTGTTAAAAAATATGGATATCTCCTGTTTTACAGTACTGCAAAGTGAAGGGAATGGACTGATATTTTCAGTTAATATAAGTAGTTCACAATAAAGCATTCTAAATTTTAACAGTTTTGGAAGTGCAAATCTAAGATAATATCCGTAACCAAATTATTGAATCTTGGTAAATTAAACAGCATTCGGTATACAGAATGAAAATATATTTTTGTTGAAGTCATCTATCACTTTCATGATAATGTTCACTAAAAAAACATCATATTTTATTTCAGTGGCTTATTAGCAAAGACACTTATATAAATTAAATGGCCTTTAAAATTTTACAATGCCTTTCTTTGATAGGCAATTACTTCATGCAAGATGATTAAGTTAAATACAACAGGGCAACAGAGTGAAATGTACTTCATTCTAGCACTAATCCAAAAGTTCATGCATGAAAAGTTCTAAAATTCTACAGTAAGTAAAGTTGACATGTGAATACCAATTTCAAACTAATGTTTAAAATATTGTTATGTTGGTACTTATGGAGTACAAGCATTAATATTAGTCATTTCAACTAACATCCATTCCTCATGATCCCTTTTATTTTCAATCCCTATACCACTCTTTATATTTTTTTTATCTGTTGTTTCTTTTATTTGAATTCTTTGCACTTCTAGTTTTGATCAACAGTCATATGACCTTTCTCCAGGTCTTTTTTTTTTGGGCTGTGCCTTGCGGCTTGTGGGTGCCATCCAGGGATGCAACCTGGGCCATGGCAGTGAAAGCGCTGATTCCTAACCACTAGACCACCAGGGAATTCCCCATGTCCTTATTTTTTATTTAAAAGAATTAACCTGACATGTATGTAATAATAAATACACATAAATATAGCATGAAGTTGGAAAGACCCATGGAGCCTAATGTTTCGAGCCAATATTCACTTCTCTAAAATCCTACCGCCATCTTTGGTATTCTTAGGTTTCCTCTTGTTGAAGCTGTTGAGTTCCTCAATCCTGGCATTTTTGTCACTAATTCCTTTACTTCTCAGCATTTGAAGGTAACACATTTGACAAATATGATAGCTCAAGTTATTTGTTTTGTAATTATATCTCACATCTATTGAACCTTAATTTCAAATGTTAGTAGATTTAAGTTTCATTTTTCTCTCTTAAATCGAATACAGTATTCTTGCATATGTTTTGGTTCGTGCTGCATCAATATATGACTTAACAATGAAAGGCATCCCCCATTCCATACCGAGAAGCCAATAGCTATGTATCTGGTGGAGTCTATACTCTATCTAGTCCATCAACTCCAAACACAACTGAGTTCTTAGGATCTGGGGAGTGCTGCACTTCAGGTGCTGCACCAGTTTCCTACAGATGGTCGGTGTTCTCTGAAGTCCAGATCCTTGTGATGGCACGCAAGGACAAGAAGGCAAAGAAACAACAGCTGACTCCACACTCCACTCCTTAACCCCTAGCACTTGCTGGCTCTGCACTTTTGTTTTTGTGTTTTAGGAGGAGAGATTTAGCCAGAAGTTTGAAATGCCTAAAAGTACTCCTGTGGAAATCAGAAGTATGAATATAAACTTGGATATAACTGCAATTACTTTAAAAAACAAATATCAAAGCTGAAAAGAAAGGTTTAGAATTCAATAGTATATAGCTGGTACTGAAGCCATGAGACTGGATAAGCTTATAGAAAGAAAAAGGGAGAGCAAGGACAAGAGGAGAGGAGGCATGTCCAGTGAGATAAGAGGAAAAATCAGGAAAATGGTTTCAGAAAGGCCAAGAGAAACAAATACCTCAGGAAGACAGAAGTGGACAACAGTGACAAATGCAGCTGAGATGAGATGTCAGAGAAGATACCAGTGGAGAAAAGATCACTAGCCTTTATAAAAGAGCCACTGGTAACTTTGCCAAGAGCCAAAATGGAGAGTTCTCTATAGAGAGAACAATGTAGGGTAGGAAAGTGAAGACAATGCCTACAAATGGTTCTTAGGTCAGGACCTGCATATACAGAGTGATCCTAAAGGAAATTCGACTCTACACACAGAATATTTTCATTATGAAAGTAATGAATACACCAGGGCACCCTATTTTCATTAATTACTCTGCCCAAGAGAATAAGTGAAGGGGCAACAACCAAAACAGTGGCTAGACGAGATTCCTTTTCCAGTTCTTAAGTGTCAACTGAGAAACTGGAACATCTGTAAGGAAACAATTTCACTCCATTCTCACTCATCAATATGGGCAGATGAAGCCTAATAACACACGGGGTGGCAGAGAGCAGGAGTTCAGTCGGTATCAAAGAAATGGATGGATAGTTATATAAGTGAAATCCCATAGGTCCTTATTAGGTCATGTGCTTAATTTTCTGGGTGGTTTGGAAGACTTAATGGCGAGAGGTATGTGAAAGATTTCTAACACAATGTCTAGCACATGCCATTTTCCCAGTTCTTGGTACATCCAAAAATGACCTCCACATTTAAGTTCAATGGTGAGAGAGAATATCTAGTGTTTAGCAAGATAATGAAAAATGCTTCTTCACCCAAATCCTGACAGCTAAATCTCCATTAAGCTAGGCTTCTAAGGCTCACTGCACCTTAATTTTCATGACATCTAAGTTCTTCCCTTTCTGTAAGTACCTCTAATAGATTCTATGGACAAGAGGCATCACAAAGACAACTTTGAAACAAGCAAGCAGACAGGCAAACTCCATCCACCCCATCAGCTGCTTTGTTAGCATGGTTACCCAATGTGTAAAGTGACAAACTGAAATAGGGGAAAAGGAAACAGAAGAGAGTCAGAGAAACATGACCCAGAGTAAAAATCATCTCTATCTGGAGCTCACAAAAGATCTGGGTTACCGTCGGCTGCAAACTGCTGCTCTCCTGGCTGCAAGTCTTGCCGGAAGTCATTCTCCTCATCTGAGTCATCTGGGTGATGGTGATTGTTGTCATGGATGTTGGCATTATTCTGGGCATTATTATCATTGTCATTGTTGGAGTTCTGATTGCTAACAAGAGCCGAGGAAACCCCAATTCCTGTGCCTGCACTCAGACCAACCCGAGCACAGCCCTGAAGCAAGATGAAACCACATGCTTATTAATTTGGGTTAGAAGAAAACACTTCAGTTTTAATATTCCTTCATTTCATCTTTACATAGAATACTTATATAGTACTTTATGAAATACTTTCACCTATTCATAAAGAACCTCATTTAAAGCCCACAATACCTCAAGCAAGACAAAGTTATTAGTCTTGATTTACAGATGATGACATGCACAATGGGAAGGGATCTGCCCAACAGTGTATGACAAGTATGTGGTACAGCTGAGACTTGAAACCCAATAATTTGTTTTAAACCCTGAGCTTTCCCTACTATATGGCAGTGCTTCAACAGTGAGGGTATAACCATTAAGAACTGACGAGAGAACCTAATTCATTGAGACATTAGGTTTCTATTACAATAAGTTAAGTTCCTATATACAGTAAGAAGTTTTAAAATAACATTTTGTACAACTGGGAAACTTCAGATTTCCCGAGACATGCAACTGAATAGAAAAAGTAGCAGCAAAAGAAAACATCCAAAATAAGTTCCTAATTCTTACTTATTTTTGGGTTGCTAATTAGAGATCTAATCTTTCAACTAACTAAGTAATAATTTTTGCTTTAGCTCAAATTTCCACCTTTGCGCTTACCTTAACTTTATAAATCTGATGGAAACAGCTTTCCACTTACTTTTTCCTTTATCTGGAAACCCCTTAGTACTCACTCACAAGAACATGTAGCCATCCATTATTATAACCTTTATGCCTTCCTTCACTGAGGCTGGCAGTAAAAAGTCAAATTATATCATTTGTAAAGGCATATCATTAGGGAAAAAATTACTTAGGTTGTTTTGTTTTCTTGAGTAAAAAAATCTCTCAAATGTGACTTACTTTGGGTGGTTCACGAAACATCTGGTCCAGTGAAATAAACTCCAGACTGGGCAACAATTCAATAAACTGGCCGAAGGAGTCCAGCTTCAAAGCATGGCAACGCACTAAGTTGATATCAACCAATCGAGTCCACCTTGAGTGGTCTGTTGAAGAAATGACATGGCCAGAGAAAATATGTAATTAAAACTTTCTCCATTACTCATGAGTTTTGCCATAGGTCACAAAGACTTTCAAACTCATTTTCTTTGTGTTTATCTTATTTCATGATCTCTAACACTTAATGACTCTAAACTATGATGTCTCCTTACCCAATTTCATGAGACCCAGATGGACTGGAAACTTCCAACATGAAAGTAAGTCTATCTTTGTTTAAATGTGATTCACTTAAAACCTACATGCCTATTTAACAACAGGATACTAGTTAAAAGAAATGTTGGTGTATTCCTTTAATAAAACATTACGCAACTGCTAAAAGAATGAGGAATTGAATAAGCTTGCTAATATGGATAGTTCTCCAAAATATTCTCAGTGCAAAATACAAGTTACAGGACAATGTATACACACAGTAAGGTCCTTTTCTATACATAAATCATTTTTAGATGCTATACATGTATAGGCTGCAAATGCACAAAATAACCTGTCCAGAAGAATATACAAGAAACCATTGATGGTGGTTACCTTTGAGAAGAGGAGGCCTTTCATTTTGTACCTTTCTGTACTGTTTGATACTGTTTATCAAGTGCATGTATTACTTTTAGTTTTTAAGTGTTAACAGGAGTTCTGAGTGATGGGATTATAGGCCATTTTTTATTTTCTTCTTTATACTCTTCTGTATTTAAGAAAACAAACAAATCAAAAACCCAATAAATGTTATTTTTTAAAAGTGATCTATGCCGGCTACAAGCTAAAGTTTGTACTTTCCAATAGCTTCCTGGTGCAGCTGGGCAAGGGGTAGAACTTCTCTTCTCATGGGTGAGACATGGCCATTCTAATGAGTGATCTCAGCAGAGGCTCAGGAGCCCTGCAACAGGTCTGGAGGTGGGTTCTGTGTGAAGCTGTAGCATCCCTGTGTGGTGGCTAAGACAGCTGTCAGTGGTGGTTTGCAGCTGTCAGTGAGAGGGCCTGGTTTGGTACGAGGATGTCAAAATGAAAAGTCTCTAGCTCTGACTTTATTAAAGGCTTGTGAATTTAGGTATTTAAGAAGTGCCTTAAAAAAAATAAATAGCATGACTCTTTTGGGGAGCAGGGAGAAGGGGGATAAAACTCCTCTCATAAGGAAAAATATCAAGTGCAAAAATCACACTTCTGTACCCAAGGGATCAGGCAGGGAGATATCATCCGAAGTAGCCTAAAATTTTAAGGTAATAGAAAATTTTACTATATATTTAGTATGTCACCTAATTCAAGTTTTGAAAATACATACCTACTTTGTCTGTTCAGATGATATGCAATTTTAAGGTAACACAGAGAAAACAACTATAATATCCCAGGCAACAATTCCTAAGCTTAATTTTACATCCCTGGCCCAAAGAAAAACACATAACAATTAGCGCGACTGAATCTATAATCTTGACAGTACAAGTTTCTAGGCAGAGAATCTCAGGAGTTCAAAGAGGCGCTGAAAGTATTTCCGATTCAATTATCAAAGGCTCCCATAGCTTCTATGAACAATCCATATAAAAATCTACATTTTACATGAGGAATGTTAATTCATGCCATAAAGAAAACAAAGATATGTATTACTTTGACATCAATAAAATATAGCTGTATTTAAGATATAGTACCTGAGATCCAATTGTATGGGTTATGTAGATGGGGGCAATTATAAATTGCCAGATATTTGATACAGGAGAAAACTTCATTGACTGCCTTCATCCCTATATCAGTGATAATACCAGGATTTTCTACCACATCAGCCAAACCATACTTCACCAGATCTGCATTAGCCATTCTGCCTAGAAATAGATTTAAAAAACAAAAAAGATTCTTAAGTGTCATGGAATCTTGACAACTTAAATTGTCAACTCTTTAACATCCAGTATAATTACTCTCATGATCGTCCTGCTTCATCTGTCCATCATCAGGTTCAGATACCATTTTAGCTTAGGTATTCTGTAAAAACGGTAGACTTTATTTTGCAAAATAAAAATTTATGTTAAAAGTTAAGGGATAGCTAGCAGATTATCTTCAATTGTCTAGAAAAGGAAAAAAGAATGTGAAGTCTTAAAGCAAAACTGATGGATACATTGAACCGGTTCATATTTATGGTGAAGTTTCATTAGCTTTTAAAAAGAAAAATAAAATCTTAAAAATGTAACTCTCTGGGAATTCCCTGGTGGTCCAGTGGTAAAGAATCCATCCTGCAATGCAAGGGATGGGTCTGATCCCTGGTTGGGAAAATAAGATCCTACATGCCATGGAGCAACTAAACCCACAGGCCACAACTGCAGTCTGTGTGATGCACTGAAAGATCTCGCATGATGCAATGAACAACAATTTAGATCCAACACAGCCAAATTAATTAATTATTTAAAGTGTAACTCTTTCACTCTATAAGGATAGTGTTTTTTGAGTCAGCCATGTGTAGAGAAGAGTGAACTTTGAAAATCTGGATCCATTTTTAGAACTATGGTACTGGTTAGTAAATATTTATACCTTAGAGAGTGGACTTTTAACTCAAACAGACACATCCATTCTCTCTGTCCTTGGGCTTTAGGGTCTACTGTCTTGTCAGAGAGTAGGGGCTGGCTTAGTAAAAAATGATCCGCCAGTCTAGATTATGCCACTGGATATCACACTGTGTCCCTTGCTTCCTACTACTAATCCTGCCACCTGCCTGACCTTTATTCTATAGGATGGTCCACGTTACTATGAGCAATCTGAAGGAAAACTAGACTCTGCCTAATTAGTTTATTGTTACATTTTCAATGTCCAGCATAATACTGGGATATAGGAACCCAATAAATGTCTCTCACAATCCCTGCCATCAAAACTGACACAAGCTACAAAGAAAACACTTTCTCTGGTGAAGCTATCCTGCCCACTACTGGGATTTACTCCCAACTCTTTAAATTTCCTTCTATATATAATTCATGGTCTCGTTCCTAGGGTCCTAGGGTCCTGGTTTTTTTGTATTTACTGGCATTCTTGGACATTTCACTTTAACCAATTCTTCAATTTTGCTGAGAAATATTCTTTAGTCTCCTGGTAAAAACTTTGTTCTTGCCCTGTTCTTGCCTTCTCCCTTATGATCACGTTCATCTTGAACTGATCCCAAGTGGGTGTTTCCAGCATTACTGCTGCAGCCCAGTAATGGGTTGCATGATACACCCATGTCTTACATTCATTCCTTTGAGACCTGTTCCTATTTTTAGGGTCTCCTGATTGTCACACTTCTTCAGAACCTTGATTACATCACCTAGGATTTAGACTGTTTCTTTTTCCTTCAGCCCAGTGGTCAGCTAGAAGTAAAAGCTACCATTTACTGAATTTTTTGTTTTTGAGATTTATTTATGGGTACATTGGGTCTTCTTGCTGCACACAGGCTTTCTCTAGCTGTGGTGAGCTACTCTTTGTTATGGTGCTTTGAGCTACTCTGAGTGGGGGCTACTCTCTATTGCGGTGCATGGGCTTCTCATCACAGTGGCTTCTTGTAGAGCACAGGCTCTAGGGCACTTGGGCTCCAGCAGTTGTGGCTCGAGGGCTCCAGAGTGCTGGCTCAGTACTGGTGGCACACAGACTTAGCTGCTCAGAGGCATGTGGGATCCTCCTGGACCAGGGACTGAATCTGCACCCCCTGCATTGGCTCTTTACCACTGAGCCACCAGGGAAGCCCTACTGAATGCTTCCTAAGTGTAAAAGATTATAAAAGTCCATGTTTTCTCACTTGTCAAATGGATATGGACTGTTTTCTACCTTTTTATTGGGTGATTTGAAGCCAAGAAATGATTTGCCCCAGGTCCCATGATTAATAAAATTCCATCTCACCCCTTTCCAAAGTCCCAACACTAAAGATTACTCTATACTACTCCTGAATCTGAATGAGTTTTACACCCCTATCACCTTCCCACAAACCTCTGAAATCATGAATCCACGTAAGCAAAGAACCCCTTTCTAAGTATTCATCCTTGGATCACTTTTCTTACATTCCTAGTACACAGCATCTACTTTTTAGCACATCCATTTCCCCAACCTGGCACTGTCACTTTTACCATAAATGTATGGGGGCAAAGGTGATATTTCTATATTTTACCAGAATCTCTGGAAGAAAGAAGTGATGTAAGTTTTACCAGGAGCCACCCCAACCTGCTGGAAATATGTTTCAAAATCTAAATGGCTGAGAGGCAAGAGATTAAGTGACAGAGTATAAGCAGTGACCTGTAATCTCTCCATGTTTGTTAGAGGCACCTGGCACCTATTCTCATATAGAGAATCCCAGACTTATCTTTGGAGTAACTGAGGAAAGTACATATATAGGAGAAATGGGTGAACTGTAGCAAATATGAAGAATGATAACTAAGAGATTATTAAGTATAAAGAAGACTATGAAATAAGCTATGTTGCAAAACATAAGATGATGATAGTCAAAAGGTAAAGTGTTTTCAAATGAAAATGTGTGTTGAGGGGAAACAAACACTACTGAGAAATAGCTGGTTATAAAGACAATTCTCAGTGGACCTAAAATATAGTCATCATGAATACACAAATTCCATCAAGTTTTCAGCTTTTGGGAAGAACAAAAAATAAGACTACAGAAAAAACACCAATTACCAATAATAATTTTAACTATTACTACTACCTTAAAATTTTAAGTTACTATATAGTAATATATATAACGTATTTTCAGTAATTTAAAATTATTAGCTTAATAAAATTAAGCTAAAGCTAATAATTTTAAGTTATCATATAGACACTGTAGAAACAAAAAATGTTAGCAACTTCACTGAAAAAGGAAAAACAACAGTCATACTGTTTGATCTGGACTGTCTTAAGAAATCAAGGTTGCTGGGAGAAATAACCTCAGATACTCCACGTCCAGGGAGCCACGTTCAAGGTCAGGAGGGAGAGCTATGAGAAGAGACCCCTTGTTCAAGTTACGGAGCAGCGGCTGTGCTTTGCTGGAGCAGCGGTGAAGAGACACCCCACGTCCAAGGTAAGAGGAATCCAAGTAAGACGGTAGGTGTTGCAAGAGGGCATCAGAGGGCAGACACACTGAAACCATAAAAACAGAAAACTAGCCAATCCTGATCACATGGACCATGGCATGTGGGGGCACCCAAGACGGTTGGGTCATGGTGGAGAAGTCTGACAGACTGTGGTCCACTGGAGAAGGGAATGGCAAACCACTTCAGTATTCTTGCCCTGATAACCCCATGAACAGTATAAAAGAGCAAAAAGATAGGACACTGAAAGATGAACTGCCCAGGTCGGTAGGTGCCCAGTATGATACAGGAGATCAGTAGAGAAATAACTCCAGAAAGAATGAAGGGATGGAGCCAAAACAAGGACAATACCCAGTTGTGGATGTGACTGGTGACAGAAGCAAGGTACAATGCTGTAAAGAGCAATACTGCATAGGAACCTGGAATGTCAGGTCCATGAATCAAGGCAAATTGGAAATGGTCAAACAGGAGATGACAAGAGTGAATGTCGACATTCTAGGAATCAGAGAACTGAGATGGATTGGAATGGATGCATTTAACTCAGATGACCATTATATCTACTACTGTGGGCAGGAATTCAGTAAAAGAAATGGAGTTGCCATCACGGTCAAAAAGAGTCCGAAACGCAGTATTTGGATGCAATCTCAATAAGGACAGAATGATCTCTGTTCGTTTCCAAGGCAAACCATTCAATATCACCACAGTAATCCAAGTCTATGCCCCAACCAGTAATGCTGAAGACAATGAAGTTGAATGGTTCTATGAAGACCTACAAGACCTTTTTTAACTAATACCCAAAAAAGATGTCCTTTTCATGATAGGGGACTGGAATGCAAAAGTACAAGTCAAGAAACACCTGGAGTAACAGGCAAATTTGGCCTTGAAGAGTATAGAATGAAGCAGGGCAAAAGCTAATAGAGTTTTGCCAGGAGAACACACTCGTCATAGCCAACACCCTCTTCCAACAACACATGAGAAAACTCTACACATGGACATCACCAGATGGTCAATGCTGAAATAAGACTGATTATCTACTTTGCAGCTAAAGATGGAAAAGCTCTATATAGTCAGCAAAAACAAGACCAGGAGCTGACTGTGGCTCAGATCATGAACTCCTTTATTGCCAAATACAGACTTAAATTGAAGAAAGTAGGGAAAACCACTAGACCATTCAGGTATGACCTAAATCAAATCCCTATGATTATACAGTGGAAGTGAGAAACAGATTTAAGGGACTATATCTGATAGACAGACTGCCTGATGAACTATGGACAGAGGTTCGTGACATTGTACAGAAGACAAGGATTAAGACGATCCCCATGGAAAAGAAATGCAAAAAAGCAAAATGGCTGTCTGAAGAGGCGTTACAAATAGCTGTAAAAAGAAGAGAAGCAAAGAGCAAAGGAGAAAAAGAAAGATATTCCCATCTGATTGCAGAGTTCCAAAGAATAGCAAGGAGATTTAAGAAAGTCTTCCTCAGCGATCAATGCAAAGAATAGAGGAAAACAACAGAATGGGAAACACTAGAGATCACGTCAAAAATTAGAGATACCAAGGGAACATTTCATGCAAAGATGGGCTTGATAAAGACAGAAATGGTATGGACCTAACATAAGCAGAAGATATTAAGAAGAGGTGGCAAGAATACACAGAAGAACTGTACAAAACAGATCTTCATGACCCAGATAATCACTATGGTGTGATCACTAACCTAGAGCCAGACATCTTGGAATGTGAAGTCAAGTGGGCCTTAGAATGCATCACTACAAAGTTACTGGAGGTGATGGAATTCCAGTGGAGCTATTTCAAATCGTGAAAGATGATGCTATGAAAGTGCTGCACTCAATATGTCAGCAAATTTGGAAAACTCAGCAGTGGCCAGAGGACTGGAAAAGGTCAGTTTCCATTCCAATCCCAAAGAAAGGCAATGCCAAAGAATGTTCAAACTACCACACAATTGCACTCGTCTCACACGCCATTAAAGTGATGCTCAAAATTCTCCAAGCCAGACTTCAACAATACATGAACTGTGAACTTCCAGGTGTTCAAGCTGGTTTTAGAAAAGGCAGCGGAACAAGAGATCAAATTGCCAACATCAGATGGATAATCAGAAAAGCAAGAGAGTTCCAGAAAAACATCAATTTCTCCTTTATTGACTATGCCAAAGCCTTTGACTCTGTGAATCACAATAAACTGTGGAAAATTCTGAAAAAGATGGGAATACCAGACCATCTGACCTGTCTCTTGAGAAACCTGTATGCAGGTCAGGAAGCAACAGTTAGAACTGGACATGGAACTACAGACTGGTTCCAAATAGGAAAAGGAGTACGTCAAGGCTGTATATTGTCACCCTGGTTATTTAACTTACATGCAGAGTACATCATGAGAAACGCTGGGCTAGAAGCAGCACAAGCTGGAATCAAGACTGCCAGGAGAAATATCAATAACCTCAGATATGCAGATGATACCACCCTTATGGCAGAAAGTGAAGAGGAACTAAAAACTTGATGAAAGTGAAAGAGGAGAGTGAAAAAGTCAGCTTAAAGCTCAACATTCAGAAAACTAAGATCATGGCATCCAGTCCCATCACTTCATGGCAGATAGATGGAGACACAGTGGAAACAGTGTCAAACTTTACTTTTTTGGGGCTCCAAAATCACTGCAGATGGTGATTGCAGCCATGAAATTAAAAGACGCTTACTCCTTGGAAGGAAAGTTATGACCAACCTAGATGGCATATTGAAAAGCAGAGACATTATTTTGCCAACTATGGTCCATCTAGTCAAGGCTATGGTTTTTCCAGTAGTCACGTATGGATGTAAGAGTTAGACGGTGAAGAAAGCTGAGCGCCAAAGAATTGATGCTTTTGAATTGTGGTGTTGGAGAAGACTCCTGAAGAGTCCCTTGGACTTCAAGAAGATCCAACCAGTCCATCCTAAAGGAGATCAGTCCTGGCTGGGTGTTCATTGGAAGGACTGATGTTGAAGCTGAAACTCCAATACTTTGGCCACCTGATGCGAAGAGTTGACTCATTGGAAAAGACCCTAATGCTGGGAAGGACTGGGGGCAGGAGGAGAAGGGAATGACAGAGGATGACATGGCTAGATGACATCTCCGACTCGATGGACATGGGTTTGGGTAGACTCCGGAAGCTGGTGATGGACAGAGAGGCCTGCCGTGCTTCAATTCATAGGGTCGCAAGAGTCGGACATGACTGAGCGACTGAACTGATGCAGATGATACCACTCTAATGGTAAAAAGATGAAGAGGAACTAAAGAGCCTCTTAATGAGGGTTAAAGAGAGTGAACAAGTTGACTTGAAACTCAAATGCTAAAAAAAAACTAAGATCATGGCATCTAGTCCCATCATTTCATGGCAAATAGAAGAGGAAAAAGTGGAAGCAGTGACAGATTTTATTTTCTTGGCTCCAGAATCACTGTGGACGGTGACTGCAGCCATGAAATTAAAATATCCTTGCTTCTTGGAAGAAAAGCAATGACAAACCTAGACAGTGTATTCAAAAGTAGAGATATCACTTTGTCAACAAAGGTCCATATAGTCAAAACTATGGTTTTTCCAGTAGTCATGTACAGACTTGAGAGGTGGTTCACAAGGAAGGCTGAGCACTGAAGAACTGATGCTTTTGAGCTGTGGTGCAGGAGAAGACTCTTGAGAGTCCCTTGGACTACAAAGAGGTCAAACCAGTCAATCCTAAAAAAAATCAACTCTGAATATTAATTGGAAGGACTGATGCTAAAGCTCTAATAATTTTGGCCACCTGTTACAAAGAGTCGACTCATTGGAAAAGACCCTGATGCTGGGAAACTGAAGGCAAAAGAAAAAGGGGGCAGCAGAGGATCAGATGGTTAGACAGCATCACTGACTCAATGAATCTGAGCAAAACTCCAGGACATGAATTTGACCAAACTCCAGGAGACAGTGGAGGACAGAGGAGCCTGCCATGCTGTACTCCACGGGGTTGCAAAGAGTTGGCCATGACTGAGAGGCTGAACAACAAATTAACAAAGCCTTATGTTCTTTTACAATGTAAGTTAGATCCAAAGAAAAAAACGCCACCTGGTATGACACTGAGAGTTTAACAAAGACTTGTTCTAAATTACATGAGTAAGAAACTAATTCTTGCAAAAATAAAAACATGCTGATGGTGTAAATGTTCTTGCATGTCTGACTACTGTCACATGGGAAAAAGTCTGAATAGTGAACTGACATGCATTCAAACCCAAGGACTGAGTTCCCAATGTTAAATACATTCCAGAAAATGCTGTGAACAAGCCTTCCAACAGCAGTTATCACTAAATGAATACTGACCAAAATATGCAAAAACTATCAGAAAATCCAGAACCCCCAGAGGGCTTATTATGGAAATGAAGAGCAGGGGTAGGGGCTGGGACCTCATCTGAGAGGATCATCAAAAGCTTCAAGAAGTGTGGTAGATCAAATTCAGCAAATAGAAGCAAGGATGATATTCTTGAAAACAATGAAGCAGGATGGGAAAGAAACTTGGGGAGCAAAGTGGAGACAATATCAAATGCAGGTAAGGATCTTTATTTGGGTAGACAATCACTTCATTTTCTGTAATATGCTAAAACCAGAGGCAATATAGAAAAAAAAAATCACTGGCACTTCAAGTTCAAATTTTTTAAGAAGTGAGAGAACCTGAGATTTTAAGTAAGCTTATGTCTAAGAAAATAATGGCACATCCAAATTTAGGGTTCACTTTGTCAAGTAAGTTCCCAACAATAATTTTAGAGGAGTAAACAAGCTAATTCTTACTCTGCAGCAAAAACTCATCTACATATCCCAGATGAAGGGTTTCAAACTGGGGGAATTCCAACTCTGCCATCTTTAGGGCGGAAAAGACTCCATCTTTGGTTAGGGAAGGCTGGATCCGAACTTCATGTAACCTATGAACAAGAGATACATAAAGGAATAAAATGAAAGCCATCAGAATAAAAGGTTCTTCTAAATGTAAGGCTCTGAAAGAAGTTTATCGTACTGAAGTGTCAAATGCAAAAACACTGCCTCCTCCATGAAAAAATATCAGAGATGCTTCCTTTAAAAGAGCATTTTATAACAGTGTGGGCACATCTCATGTGTACACTAAAGTCACAGTAAGAATGAATTAATGAATTATAATAATCTTTTATCCTTTTTAGTACTTTCCTAAACCTGATTAAGTCAAGGCAAGAATCTGGTATTTCTTTAATACCTTTTAGAGGCTAATATTAAGTCCCGTTTTTAACAAAGAGTATAATCCTATAATACATAACAATATCTATTCACTTAAATACAGTTTTATTTATACTCTTCATATTCTGTGATGAAAAGGAAGAGGTTCGTTTTATAAAATTCAATTTAAATATTATAAAAGTAAAAGCAGAGGTAGACTTTTGATATGCAGGAAATAGTAAATGTGGCATAAAGTGATGTGAAGACAGGTTAAAAATTTTAAAGTGTTAAAGGTCAGGATGCTGAAAAAGCTGACTTAAAACAGTGATTTCTAAATAGCAATCATCACCAACTAAAACAATTCAGAAAACCGTCCAGAGGATGAAACAATGGCTCCTGAGCAAGTATCAGTACTGACTTCTGTTGGAATTTCAGGCACTTCCAAATAACTGACTGCTTTTCTCTGATGAGAGCATTCCCATTTTAACACTTGCTGGGTCTAGAGTGCAGCTCAGTTGGTCATCAGTTGTATAGAAGACTTCCCCTAAACGATAACCTACTACTATTTAAACAACTTCCCTATATTTTAAATTTGAAAAAGGCATGATCAAACCTCATATACATATTTTGCTAATTTTTATAAAACAGAAAAAAAACATAATTCTGACCCAACGTGAAGAGAAAACATACCTACGGGCAGCAGTGATGATGAGGTAACCAAGATCTACTTCAAGTGCATTTTTACAAGCTCCCAAAACAATAGTGTGCAAATTTCGAAAACCACCTAGTTAAAGGAAAAAAACAAAACCAATAATCATCCCATTTGACCATAGCACTTTCAGTAAAGCATTTATACTCTTTCAGTGATAATTGTTTAGGTGTAACCATTTTAGTGCTTGTATATAACATCATGGTTTTAATTTTCATTTCTCTATGATCAGCGAAACTTATCATAGTTTCATGTTTACTGGCCATTCAGATATCCTCTTTCATAAGATCTTTTCTATTCAAAATGCTTTCCTATTGTTTCTGACTTTTTCTCACTAGTATTAGATTCTTTTGTATTCTAAATACATAAACTAGAATTTTTGTATTTTAAATTCTTTTTCAGTTCAGTTGCTCAGTCGTGTCCAACTCTTTGCCACCCTGTGGACTATAGCACGCCGGGCCTCCCTGTCCATCATCAACTTCGAGAGTTTACTCAAACTCATTTCATTGAGTCAGTGAGGCCATCCAACCATCTAATCCTTTGTCATCCCCTTCTCCTCCTGCCTTCAATCTTTCCCAGCATCAGGGTCTTTTCAAATGAGTTAGCTCTTTGCATTAGGTGGCCAAAGTATTGGAATTTCAGCTTCAACATCAGTCCTTCCAATGAACACTCAGGACTGATCTCCTTTAGGATGGACTGGTTGCATCTCTTTGCAGTCCAAGGGACTCTCAAGAGTCTTCTCCTACACCACAGCTCAAAAGCATCAATTCTTTGGGGCTCAGCTTTCTTTATAGCAACTCTCACATCCACACATGACTACTGGAAAAACCATAGCCTTGACTAGATGGACCTCTGTTGGCAAAGTAATGTCTCTGCTTTTTAATATGCTAAGTTGGTCATAACTTTCCTTCCAAGGAGTAAGCGTCTTTTAATTTCATGGCTGAAATCACCATCTGCAGTGATTTTGGAGCCTCCAGAAATAAAGTCAGCCACTGTTTCTTCATCTATTTGCCATGAAGTCATGCAGCCGGATGTCATGATGTTAGTTTTCTGAATGTTGAGCTTTAAGCTGACTCTTTCACTCTCCTCTTTCACTTTCATCAAGAGGCTTTTTAGTTCTTCTTCACTTTCTGCCATAAGGGTGGTATCATCTGCATATCTGAGGTTACTGCTATTTCTTCCGGCAATCTTAATTCCAGCTTGTGCTTCCTCCAGCCCAGCAATTTTCATGATGTACTCTGCATGTAAGTTAAATAAGCAGAGTGACAATATACAGCCTTGACGTACTCCTTTTCTTATTTGGAACCAGTCTGTAGTTCCATGTCCAGTTCTTACTGTTGCTTCCAGACCTGTATACAGATTTCTCAATTGGCAGGTCAGGTTGTCTGGCCCATGGTGGATTCATGTCAATGTATGGCAAAACCAACATGATAATGCAAAGAAAAACATTAAAAAAAAACAACAATAGAATTTTCCACAGTTTATTGTGATCCACGCAGTCAAAGGCTTTGGCATAGTCAATAAAGCAGAAATAGATGTTTTTCTGGAACTCTTCTGCTTTTTCAATGATCAAGTGGATGTTGGCAATTTGATCTCTGGATCTTCTGTCTTTTCTAAAACCAGCTTGAACATCTGGAAGTTCACGGATCACGTACTGCTGCAGCCCTGGCCTGGAGAATTTTGAGCACCATTTTATATTCTAAATATCTGCCTACTGGCTGCACTGCAAGCTTCTTCCTCTCTGGAGCTTGACTGTTTTACTCGAGCTCTCACTATGCCTTTTCATGAACAACAAAAAGTCTTTATTTTAATTTAGCACAGTTTTTTTTCTTTATGGTAAATGTTTTCTGATGCACAAATCTCTGCCCAACAATGTTAAAGAAGACATTCTCTAAACTTGTCTTTTAAGTTTATTTTTGATACTTGGATCTATGACTTTTCTGGAATTAACTATTGTGTAAAATATTCTGGCTCCTTTAGGAAAATTAGAGTTGTTCTTAAACACTTATTAGGGAAGAAAAATCTCTGTTGCTCTTTTAGGCCGTTTATGCAAATTCTTGGCTTTTGGCACCTCTCTCTAGGTCTTCTAATGAATGATTTCACTGTGGTCTTCTTTTCCTTTCTGACTTTAATCTTGCTAGCTATAGATATGGAGTAAAAATTACGCTGTTGATTTTGAGGGAGTCTCCATTCCCTTCACACAATGTAATGAACTACACTTGGACCAGACTTGATTAACTAACAAAATGTTAAAAATGCACTGCTTACTCATTTTAACAGCATTAATGATAACATCTATTTGTTACCAATGGTACTCGATGATTTTCCATTTATATTTTGGACATTCAAAGTTACATTTTCTGTTCCAAACTATTAATTATGTATATAGCTAAATTTCTTGGTCTTTTTGTTGCAATAAGGAGATAGTTAACACAGAGCACATTCTACTACACATGATCATTTAAAATATAATTATAGGTGCTATGCAGTAAAATCTTTTTTTCTTTTAAAAGCCATCATCTGATGGGTATGGGTGGATCTAGTATCCAATTAATAAACTTTAAAACATTATATATACTATAAAGTATCAGACAAATGTTAGGTTAACATTTCTAATGCCTGAGTTCTTTTTAGACCTAATTTGTCTAAGCCAAAAAATATCTCTTCTCAGCAAAAGCCACTAGGATATTTCTGTTAACATTTCTCAGAAAGATTCCAAATATACCATGAATCATTAACTAACTGATAAGTATTAACAAACCAGAAAACGTGACTTATCATGCTACTATTTTGAGAAGGTTTAACACTGCATAAAAAGGAAATGAAAACTAGCCATACTCATAGTTACTTATTCTTCATCAAATATACCAGACAGAAAGTAAAATTACTAACAAGCATTTCTTTTACAAAGACTCTGTAGAAAAGCTAAATACAAGCTTAATAAATTTTTTAACTGATTTTTAAAATATTTAGTAACTAAAGGAAAATGAATACCTGATCTCCAACTGTCTTCAACTACATGCTGAATAAGACCTCCAAGGAAAGGAACTCGAACCATTTCTAAATGTTCCAAGTTGCGGGCAGAGGCTAAGCCTGTTACTAAAGGGACATATTTCAAGGAGTTTGTGGGTCCTGAAGAAAAACAATTTCAATGAAACAATGTAAACTTCCAAGATGATTTTTCAAATCAGCAACTGCACTGAATAACTTATAAATTCTATGTCTGAAAATGATATCCGAGTGGCTAGTTCTCTACAATTTATCACTGGAAACAAAACTATTAGTAAGTCAACCACATACTGATTCAGTACAAGGATTTTTCAGTAACATTGGAGATTTAGTATTTTTTTAAAATTCCCTGGAGTCTCAATAGTTTTGAGCTGAAAATAACTGAGGGGGAAAAGGCAAAGTGAAAATTTGATCCTTCATTAAAATAAACAGCTCAATGACCTAAACATCTCTCTATGTGACCAGTATTATATTAGGTGTTATGGAAGATCACAAGATAGGATCCTGTCCATCAAAGAGTTTGCAACTGACATGGACATAAAACACGAATAATTATAAAAAGATAAAAAGGCAGAACATATCAAGAACAAAAATCAAATCTGATGTACTATATAAAAAAGAGAAGGAAGTAAGTCGATGAGGCAAAACTTGCATAAAATGCATACAAGTAAAGAGGAGGAAGGAAGTGTTAAACCTCAGGACAAGAGGTATGGCTATTTGGGTACAGTGAGTAGGCAGGCCTGACAATAAAAGGGATACTTTGGAAAGGACTCTGAAATAAGGTGTCAAGAACAGCTCTGATTGTTATGAAGTCTTAAGCAGAACAGTTCCCACTTGACACACTAGGACAGCAGAAATACTGAAGGTTTTGGAACAAAAACATAGTATCATAAAAGCAGTGTTTTATGCTTTAAGGTAGATTAAGTCAGACAACTATTTACATGCAAAAAGATCAAGAGACCAGAGACAAAGAAAGTATACAAAAATTTATTAAAACAAACCTATATACAAAGTGCCCATAAGAAACAGGTAGAGACATTTTGACACTGTTTGCGAAGGGTCAAAGGCAAATCATTATGTCTACTGTCTTTAAAACAAAAAAAGTACATTTACTTACATAAGGTAAGTTACAAACATAAATAGTAAGAGCATAATATAATTTCATTTACAACTGTATCTATGCAGTTTGCTTTAGGATATTTTTAGAATGGTATATGTGTATTTCCACTACAACCATAGACCCTTACCTGCACAGTTCCTCATGACAAAAGTTCGTAAACTGATGCAAAGAAAATCTTTGAACGGCTGTGGTTTAGTGAGTCTTACCCACTTCATGTAAAGGTGCCTTAGCATTGGGATACAAGGAATTTCAGGAACATTCACCCCTAAAGCATATACACACAAAAAAAGAAAAAAACAAGAAAACCACTAAAAGACACTGTCTGCTGTGAACAGGTGAAACAGTCTATTTTTCAAGTTGACAATATATCCTTCCTGGATATTTTCTTCACAACAAATTACCTAGTTAGCTCCTATGAAGATAAGCTTATATAAAACAGGCTTGTAAATAACAATTTAAACAAACAATAAACAGACTACTTTGTAACTTCTTTAGAAAAGGCAAATGGAAAGATGGGATTTAAAAAGTATTCCAACATTTTACACACACAAGCTTTTCTCTTAACTCTGTAACTCTTCTAGAGTTACCAGGAATCATACTTGCAGAGGACCATTTCTGGAAGAAAGGGGATGTACAGTAGGAGGGTAAGTCAAGAGATATGGAAGAAGAAAGAACATGGGTGACTTGAAAATTCTTATGGAAGGAAGCAGTTTGAGGAGCTTTCCCAAAAGTCTGTAGATTAGGGAACAGCAAAGAAGTGACAAATTCTCAGAAAGAAATTCAAGGATCCAGGGTGATGACATTTAGAAAGCAACAGCTGGCAAAATCAGTTTAATATAATTTTTAACCTTGAGTCAGTAGAAGCCCTGCTAGCAACAGCAACTAGAGAAAGCAAAATTGGGAGTACTTAAATTGGTGGTTCTTTGAAAGCTAAATTCTGCACTTTCTACCGTAAGCACTACTCCTTAACCTGGTCCACCCAAAAAAAGCCTAGCTAGCTTTAGCTTTGCACTGTGTGTAAACATTGTACTCACTGGGGATTAGTCCAAGGAAGAAAAGCAGAAGTAAGGTACAGATTTGAGACTCAAGATGCAAAACTCACAAAGGTATATTTAGCATTTACCATTATGGTGGTAGTTCTGATTAGGAAATCCAAGGGCAGCAAGGGTGAGACAGACCCAGACAAGACAGTTATATTCTATGCCCAATCCACATTTTATCCCAAATCCATTCTATAAACAAAGGACACAATTACCTGTCTTCCCCAGCATGTTCATTAATTTACTATACACGTTTGTATCACCATCACAGTGTTAAACTGTTGAATTAATCAAATGAATTAATGCATTTCAACAAAATTTACCAAGTACTTATTTATATTTTCAATGAACTGTTCAGGCATCATGGAAAATATAAAGATATAAAATCAAAGTCTCTGACTTTAGAGAGCTTATATTATAAACTTCAGATATTACAGAATTCCTTTATTATCTAAAAATCCAAATTCAAACTAGATATCCAAGTCTTTCATCAGAACCACTCCTTCATCTTGTAAAGGAAGTACTGCTAGAGAGCTTTGCATGTCTCCCATAATTGCATATCTAAATAGAATTTAAGACCTACTCTTTATTGTTCCTGCTGCTCTCCCTTCCCAGTTTCAGAAATAGCCAGTTCTTTAGAACCATCCCCAATATCTGGAAGAATGCTTGGAATACAGCAGATACTCAATATGTACAAGTTAAATAAAATACTTAATCAGTATTAAAGGTCAGACTATAGTAACAGGAGTCCCCCCCACCATCCTGAAATTCCTTTCAGCAATCTAAGTCAAAGACAACAAATTAAATTTGAGAAAATATCTGTCCTTATCATTTACTTAGGTTTGAAATTACTGGGATACAATTTCAGAGAATATTTAGATGGAGAATGCACACTGTGATCACTGCAAATAAGGTGTCTTTGGGAAAAGACCACTCCCTCCTCATTTCTCGGGGAAAAAAAAGAAGTGAAAAAAAAAGTTTTCCAGAAGCTCTGGGTTGAAGAAATGGGAGAGTTTTTTGCTTGGAGAAGATACAAGTAAACTTAAGAGTTTTATCTAAGATTTTTTATTCTGTTATGTTCTAGAACTGAAGAGGATAATAAAGTAGCCACTAGCTACATGTGGCTATCTGATAAACTACAATAAAACTTAAAAATTCAGTTCTTCTGTTTCACTGCCCACAGTGGGTACCATATGTGATAATACAAATATAGGACATTTCCATCATCACAGTAAGTTGTACTGGAGAACTATTCTCTAAGCTCTCCGCTAAAGGGTAGAACTAGGAGCAAAAGGTGGGTATCAGAAAACAGGGGCAAGATTCCAGCTCATTCAAAAAATCAAAAACACAAAAAGCCCAACCACTTTCCAAATTACTCAAATTGTCTATTAAAATGAAAATAGACTGATTTTGAAATAATAGTTTTCTCACCTACCCACCAGGCCCCTGGCCCCAAAGGCTCTTTAGTGGGAAATCTAAATTTTTATGCCAGTCTCATAAGCATTTCTTTTTCTTTTTCATATATGTACTTAAAAATTTTTTTAAATTAAAAATTAAAGAAATTTTTAATTAGAGGATAACTGCTTTACAATATTGTGTTTCTGCCACACATCAACGTGAATCAGCCTTAGGTATACATATGTCCCTTCCCTCTTGAACCTCCCTCCCACCACCAACCCCGTCCTACCCCTCTCGGCTGCCATCAGCAATCAGCAAAGCTATTTCTAAAATCCTCAATATTTCCTTTCCATTAATAATCAGCTGTATGGCATTTAAAGGAGTCACAAGTAACCCAAGAAACATGTACTCACCAACTAAATGTAAAGTTTGAATTTTGGCTCCTATAGGAATTTTCAGTTTATTTTCAGGAGGAATTGGAAATGCTCCATTTCGGTTACGAAATTTCCCCAAAATATGAACATGTGGCATGTATGTCCAAATGGATTCTACTAATTCCAAGTGAGAAGTTTCCACACCCTACAAAATAATGCCAAGCATAAAAAAGGCTTTTATTTAGCATCCAAAGCTTCTATTTCTATATCATTAGATCCTAAGTACGCAGTGGAACTTAAAAGTTCATTATGAATGAAATTTCCAAGAACATGTTCTATCATTCTTTTAATTTAGTGCTTCATTAATCAGTTGATGTCAAATGTTCAACCAAGTGCACTCACCACTAAGTTTGGGCATGCCTGCAAAGCTTCCAGAACTCCTGGAATGCTAAAAGCCTCATGGCCCCGTACCCTGCGCCTCTCAAGGTATCGAGGGTGAAGGCCATATAGCTGTTCGACATCGGGCATCTTCTTTAGTAGTGTCAGAAAACTGGAATCTGTGAAGCCTAAGAAGTTCACAAGTATTTAGAGCCAAGTTTACCGCCACTTGTAATTTTTATCGAATGTTAACGAAAAAAAGATTTCCTTTTTAAATTTTCATAACTCTAACATTGCAGCTGAACAAATGGTTAAACAGAAAACATTTCCCTTAGGAATAGAGAAAATATATTAGAAACACCACCTATTCTGAGTTGATACTTCACCGCTGAGGCTTTTTATTATTTTTTTGTTGTCATTGCTGCTGCTTTTAAGGAGCAGACATCTTCAACTAGGAACAACATACTTTCAACCCAGATGACTTGGACCTGGTGGTGAGGAAGGAAAACCTATCTGGACACCACTCTCCTTCCTCAAAGGTACTTTCTGGTGCATAAAACCTTTATGCTCTCTAGAGTACACACCAAAAAAATAAGTAAGATAGGATCACCGTTTTCAGGAAGCTCACAGTTTTAACCGAAGAAATCCCATCTCAAACTGGATTCTCTTAGGTACCTATGTTACAACAACTACTCTATCCTGTGTTTAACATCATTCCCAGGATATTTTAGACAATTCATTCCAATTCATTCTTTTGAACAAGACAGATGCAAGTTAGCTAAGAGAATGTAAGTGATCCAAACTATGAGGATGCTGAGCTGACAGAAAACTATTTCTCTCAAAAGCCAGCTGTGCTCCATAGTGGGAATCCACCAGATGGGAAGAAAGAAATACCTAAACAGTATGAGCTGCTGGCGCTTGGTAAGTAAAGAGATAAGTATCTTAATTTTTGTTTTTCATGGAGGCCATCAGTAAGGCAACTGTTTATTCACTAATAATAAATAAAAATAACAATTTTCAAGAATAAAAGTTCCAAAGCATTAAGTCTTTCTCCAGTTTTCAAAAGTTGTTCTAGTTGTACAGGGCTAGTCAAGATGCTGTGTAAACTACAAATTCACAAATAATGAAGAGTAAGATGGGACCTCGGAGATTACCTGGTCTCTCTAATTATAACAACAGTCCTCACTCTTGTTCTGTATAGTAACTCTACTGACTAAGCCATTTAATGTGCTAATCATTTCACATATCTACTCTCACAATCCAATGAAAAAAGTTCATCACCCCATTTAAAAAGGTAAAAAATGAACATTACCTTTGCCAATGGCCATCCTCTTTTGTTGTATATTACACATTGCCTCCCACCCAAGAATGGGTACCAAGTTCCACCTTTACAGAGATGGTGGGAGAGTCCAAGGATATCACACAGGTAAACCATAAAATGCTATGTAAAAACCTTATTTAGCAGGTTTTATATAGAGTATCAGGGTATAAACTCCAGAGACTAGAGCCAAGTGGCACTAGCAAAGCAGGGTTAGTGAGATCTTATTCTAGGCTAGAGACTTTTGATTTCACTGCTTTACATTCGTTACACTGATGGGAAGCCTTGGGCTCACAGGTATTTATCACAGTCTAAAAGAAGCCAGAAATGTAAAAAAAACATTCTTCTCTAGTTTGATAAGGGGCAGAGATTTTCACTGTAAGATTGCACCCCACAGGCGCTCTGCTGTCTCTTTACTGCATTAACCCCATCTCCACAGTTTCTACTGGCCTAACCTCTGTTAGGCAAATCTAATAAAACAAATAACAGTCCTTTTCACATTGCCCCTAATTTTTTCTTTTCTCTATCTCTGCAACATGATAAATCCTCTTCCCTTACAACAGTTTCTTTAAAGTATCTGAAGACAAACATCACACCAAGCTAGGTTCTAGCCTCAAGTCTTTGCAATGTTCTTCAACAAAAGATATAGTGATAACTCTGATCAATTGACAAAGTTATCAGTTGACTGACAAACTCTTAAAAGGCTATGTAGCAACCCAAACTGTACAACATCTCAGTATTTCAGAAGCAGACTGTTCTGTTCCTCATAACAGAACAGAGCAAGACAATAATCTCCTCAGCCCTTCACTTCTATTAAGCTCCCCACCACTCTACTTTGTCTAGCACTATGGCTTCATCACATTTTCAAAATGTCAGGATATGAATATTGTTGATGAAAGGTAATTTAAAAAGACATTCAAAATTGCTAAACAGCATTAAGGTGGAGTAATTAAAGGACCGTTGTTAACTGAAAAGAAGACTGACTAACCTTTAATATTAATTCTTCCCTTTTAGGTGTGCTCTGCTTAACTAAAGTCATTGACTTTTTCCAGTGGTCTCTTTACCTGAGGTCCATTTGTTATGGTTAGGCTACTAACTTTTTTGAATTCTTCATGTGCAAGGCCAATGCACAGTTTGAGAAAATTCCAAGACCTAGAATAGACCTTCTAAAAGTGTTTGACTATCCCAAAACAACAAGTAACTTTTGATGGGAACTCTATTATTAGTTTTCAGTGAGGCTCCACTGTACATTACAGGCTAAATTTACTTACCACTCGGCATGTACTCCCACCATCGCCCTGCACAGAGATCTACAACCCTCACAACTCTCAGATATAGGGTGACTGCTTCCTTTAGCTTCCGGGAAAGACACTCCATACACATGATATCCTGCAGGGGGAGGTACCTTTGCAAGAGAAAGAAACCGGGATTTATCAAGTGGGTAATTATTTCATCTAACTGACAGGTTATTTTTTTCCTTCCTCCATTCTCCTGCCTCTCAAGTAAAATAAGATCCTAGGAATAGTCACCAGGTTTTAAGATTAATATAAATGTATAGGATTTTACTAAAAAAAGAAAAAAAATCAGCAAACACTCAAGCATGCAAAGAAAGTGTTGAGCTTCCTCCACATAGCATTGTGTAAATCCTGCCTTTCTTCTTATAAGAACAAAGAAAATATAAAAGAAAAAAAAAAGTCAGTACATTTCAAGGTATGGTGATATGGGAATGTCGAAATGATTACCTTAAACCTAACCTGTATTATTTCATAGTTTTATAGAATCCATTTCCTAACATGGCTAAAAAAATTCCTCTCTGCTCCTGTTCACCACCACAAAGAATCTCTACCATTTCCTTCATCAACAAATCTGTATACTAAGTTTACAGTGTACCTTTTCCCCTAGATCTTTTACCTTTTAATCACATACTCTTTAAATACTGCATAAGCATAAATTCATCTGAATTACAATTTTCGTTTTCCAACCTCCCCTGTTATCTCTTCCTTCATGAAACTTTTCAACTAACCTCTACTTTTGTTCTGTTTCCAGTAATACTAATATATTACATATTTTCAAAGATCAGAAAAATCTCATCTCTCTTTCTCAACAGACCTAGGTTAACTTAAGGGGGAAAAAAAAAGGCAAAGCCCCTCTTTATTGACCTGGTGTTGTATCACAGACACTGTACTACAGCCACTGTTTTATTTCACAACTTTGCAAGCTAGGTTCTTCTCCTGTTTGCAACACAGCCCTCCCTCAATCCTTTTTCTTCCCTTCTCTGTTCTGCTGTATTCCTCAGCCCCCCACCGATATGAATTGACTGGCCAGTGGAAGGCAGGGCAAAAGCTTTATGCTATTGCTAATCCCCTAGCTGAATGAATTCTTTAATATCTCTTATGTGTTCCCTTAACCCTACCTACACTTCTCTGAATGATTCCTTCATTATCTTTAAATTCCAGCCAAGTATATCTTGCTTTCTGCTAAAACTCTCATTGATAGAGTAGGTGCTCTCATTTTTCTACTTTACAAGTAGTGAAATTCATCTAAAAGTTAACCAGAAAAAAAAGTCAACAGTTAGATAAGAGAGAGGAAGAGCATGGATGTCAACAGGCACATCTACTTCCTAAAACTTAAGCTAATTCTAAAGGAAAGTCCAAGTATGCCTGCTGAATATTTCTCTGCTCTATTTTTCCCCCCTCTATCTGGCCCCTTTGCTTTCTCCTTTATAACTATTTAAATAAAGAGAAAAAAATAAAGTCAAATTTTCTACCAAAAAAAAATATTGCCAACTTAATCTACAGTTTCTATTTCTCAGATATGAGAATAATTTTCAGAAACTACATAACTGCATTTTAGAAACAATCAAAAATTGAATTTGTTTTCTAAATCAAGTTTTGCCATTAAAACCTTTCCCCCCATATTACTAATTTTTATCCAAAGTATTTGCCTTAGTTAATATTATTTAATATTACACTCCCTTGAAATAGAAACATTAGTAATCTTATTAAGATTAGATAAACAATGTATTTTTACTCCACAGATACATGGTCAAAAGGCTGGAATTCAAATGACAGATCAAATATGTTTTAGAAAAGGTGTGTTTAACATGGCAGGTACAGCAAAGATTGGGTTTCTTTTAAGGAAACCATAGTTTTTTACTTATTTCATGAAAATATTCTGAACAGCTACTACAGGACTACAAAAAGAATCTTCAAATAAAAACTTGAGAAGCCTAAAAAATAAATGTTTATTTTTAGAATAAACATCTCAGACCAAATTCAAGCATTCAGCTTAGTTCAGTTTTCATTACATTCTGCCAATCTGCTGCATGTTTTGTTCACAATAACTAGGGTACATCCTTCTACTTGATTCTACTCCTTCTACTGCCATTTTCTGTTTGAACTGTAAAATCAAATCCACTATCAATTTAAAATATGATCAAATTTGTTTATAATATGTCCTACCATTAGTCAACAAACAACAAACACAAATCCCTAGAAACCATTTTACATATGCTCTCCTCTAGAATTTTAATAGCTTCGTTGTTTAATTCACTGAAACATTTAGAATATAGTTGTCAGCATGTACACCTGTGGCTGATTCATGTCAATGTATGGCAAAAACCACCACAATACTGTAAAGTAATTAGCTTCCAATTAAAATAAATAAATTTTAAAAAAAGAATACAGTTGTCAGAAATGAGAGATGAGAACATACTTTATTATTTTCTTTAAAGTTTTTAGCTGTGACATCATCACTGAATAATCCACTCAGCTTTTCTTCACTGATGTGAATACTTAGTTTGTCATAAACTGGATCCCCAGGTATATTTGAATACACATATGGAGTCTATATATGGAGTCTGTTTTACCAAACTGGCTGGCTATCTTCTCCCATACCAAATCTTTAATTATTTTATACTTTAGAATACCTTTGAACATATGCTAGGGTCAGAGTATTTCTGGAAAATTTTGGCTACAGGATTTTTCCTGCCAGATTAACTTTAGTATCATCTTGTTATGTTAAAAAAAAAAAAAAAGTCTATTAATTGGGCCTTCTACTACCAGACACAACTGAACAAAAACTACACTGTGACAGAATAATAAACTGCAGAAATAAAGATTGAGACAAATTTATACTGAAAAATAAATAAATAAATAAAGTGCCTATGGTTACCCAAAGTAACTCGATCACTATTTTAAAATGTCTTAAATCTGCAAATATTTAATAATCTTTTAAAAGTTGAAAACCTTTCTTCATATGTGGAAATTTCCCCTAGGTAAATAATCTAAAATAATGGAAAATTAAAATGTTTAGAGAAGTTAACTGCATTATATAAGAGGAAAATTAGAAATAATCCAGATGAAATACAAGAATAAAGGTAATTACATCATAGTCAGTGGGACAGAAAGCAGTGACTAAAATGATAAAGACTATGTAGTAATATGAAAAAAGGCACAACACAATCATAATCACTAAGGCTTTTGTGTCATGCTGTGTATAAAGTGCTTTAAAAGAATTATCTCGGAGGGAGGTTCAAGAGGGAGGGGACACACATATGTCTATGGCTGATTCGTATTGATGTCTGACAGAAAACAACAAAATTCTGTGAAGCAATTATCTTTCAAATAAAAAATAAATTAATTTAAAAAAAGAATTTTTTTAATAAATTAAAAAAAAACACAAGAATCTTCATAATAACATCTTTATACCTACCACTGGAAGTGAGAAAGAGATTTAAAGGACTAGATCTGATAGACAGAATGCCGGATGAACTACGGATGGAGGTTCGTGACATTGTACAGGAGACAGGAATCAAGACGATCCCATATCCCAAAGAAAAAGAAATGCAAAAAAGCAAAATGGTTGTCTGAGGAAGCCTTACAAATAGCTGTGGACTGGAAGCGAACAGCAAAGGAGAAAGGGAAAGATATACCTATCTGAATGCAGAGTTCCAAAGAATAGCAAGGAGAGATAAGAAAGCCTTAGTGATCAACACAAAGAAATAGAGGAAGACAACAGAATGGGAAAGACTAGAGATCTCTTCAAGAAAATCAGAGATACTGAGGGAACATTTCATGCAAAGATGGGCTCAATAAAGGATGGAAATGGTAGGGACCTAACAGAAGCAGAAGATATTAAGAAGATGTGGCAAGAATACACAGAAGAACTATACAAAAAAGATCTTCACAACCCAGATAATCACGATGGTGTGATCACTCACCTAGAGCCACACATCCTGGAATGTGAAGTCAAGTGGGCCTTAGAAAGCCTCACTACAAAAAAAGCTATTGGAGGTGATGGAATTCAAGCTGAGCTATTACAAATCCTGAGAGATGCTGCTGTGAAAGTGCTGCACTCAATATGCCAGCAAATATGGAAAACTCAGCAGTGGTCAGAGGACTGGAAAAGGTCAGTTTTCATTCCTATCCCAAAGAAAGGCAATGCCAAAGAATGCTCAAACTACCGCACAATTGCACTCATCTCACACGCTAGTAAAGTGATGCTTAAAATTCTCCAAGCCAGGTTTTAGCAATACGTGAACCGTAAACTTCCAGATGTTCAAACTGTTTTTAGAAAAGGCAAAGGAACCAGAGATCAAATTGCCAACATCCGATATCATCAAAAAAGCAAGAAAGTTCCAGAAAAACATCAATTTCTGTGTTATTGACTATGCCAAAGCCTTTGACTGTATGGATCACAATAAACTGTGGAAAATTCTGAAAGAGATGGGAATACCAGACCATCTGACCTGTCTCTTGAGAAACCTGTATGCAGGTCAGGAAGCAACAGTTACAAATGGACATGGAACTACAGACTGGTTCCAAATGGGAAAAGGAGTACATCAAGGCTATATATTATCACCCTGCTTATTTAACTTATATGCAGAGTACATCATGAGAAACGCTGGGCTGAAGGAAGCACAAGCTGGAATCAAGATTGCCGGAAGAAATATCAATAACCTCAGATATGCATACGACATCACCCTTATGGCAGAAAGTGAAGAACTAAAAGAGCCTCTTGATGAAAGTGAAAGAGGAGAGTGAAAAAGTTGGGTTAAAACTCAACATTGAGAAAACTAAGATCATGGCATCTGGTCCCATCACTTCATGGCATATAGATGGGGAAACAGTGGCTGACTTTATTTTTCTGTGCTCCAAAATCACTGCAGATGGTGACTGCAGCCATGAAATTAAAAGACACTTACTCCTTGGAAGTAAAGTTATGACCAACCTAGACAGCATATTAAAAAGCAAGAGATATTACTTTGCCAACAAAGGTCCATGTAGTCAAGGCTATGGTTTTTCCAGTGGTCATGTGTAGATGTGAGAATTGGAGTATAAAAAAAGCTGAGCGCTTAAGAATGGATGCTTTTGAACTGTGGTGTAGAGAAGACTCTTGAGAGTCCTTTGGACTGCAAGATGATCAGTCCTGGGTGTTCACTGGAAGGACTGATGTGGAAGCTGAAGCTCCAATACTTTGGCCACCTCATGCGAAGAGCTGACTCGTTGGAAAAGACCCTGATGCTGGGAAAGATTGAGGGCAGGAGGAGAAGGGGACGGCAGAGGATGAGATGGCTGGATGGCATCATCGACTCGATGGCCATGGGCCTGGGAGGACTCCGGGAATTGGCGATGGACAGGGAGGCCTGGTGTGCTGCTGTTCATGGGGTCGTAAAGAGTCGGACATGACTGAGCGACTGAACTGAACTGGTATCTATCATTGGTCCACAGGTAGTAAATGAGACTCAAGGGTCAAACTCTGATCTCTTATTCCAGAGACAAAGTATGTTCGGATGTGTTTATTTGAGTGATAATGAAAGAAGACAGCAGAAGAAATTATAATGACGGAGTTTTTTGGTTGTCTTTTTGGATTTGTTTCTGGTTTTTGTAACAGTTGAGTACAGTTTAGAGAAAAATATAATTTTAAAAAAGGTTTTGAAAAAAATTTGTGAAAACAATCTTAATGCATACATAAATTGCATATGGTGGTGATTATTTCACAAAACTATTTTTTCATTTTCTTACATATATGTGCACACTGAGCAAAATGTTGTTTCTTACTGTGGACTGTAATCAAAAAGTCAGAAACACTGTCTTATGCTGTACACAAATGGTAGTGTAATAATAAAAGTCAACAAATCTATCAGTCAATAAGAATTCTAAGAAGCCTGGAATGTTAACAGTCTAGATAATATCTGCCCAACAGAACTTTCTACAACAAAGAAAGTTCTTCACTGTCTATGCCGTCCTATACAGTAGCCACTAGCCATACTCGATCTTTAATTTAAACACCACATGTAGTTAGTGACTACCATACTGAACAGACAGCTGTGGGATTTGCTTCTACTTATAAATTCCAGGTAGGTGAAAATCAACCAAATAAAACCTTACCTAAAAATATGGCAAAGCACTTCATGTGAAAGTTGATTCATATAGTCCTTTGTTTCATCAGATACTGCTTCCTCAGGAATTTCATTATTCATGAGACACGTTTTAACACTTTTCTTTCGTGGACCCATTGCTGTGCTATCTCCAGGATCAAAGAGCAAATCTCCCCTCTTGGTTACTTGACTTCAAAGCACCTGAAAACAACCAGTGATTAGAGGAGACTAAAACATGCCAAACCCAGACAGAAATTATCCTTTTAAAACATAGGTAAAACAAGGCCTATTCTAGAATACAGACACACAACAGCAGTGCTATTACAATGATATAGGCTATATTCAAATTAACAAAAATATTACACAAAAGGCACAGAATATCTTTTTTCTGAAGAGAGTAAAGGTAAAAACTAATTATTTAGAATGAACAAAAATCCAAAGAATTGGAAGTCCTGGATTCTATTTGTACTGTGGCTTCCTAGCTAATTCATTCAATTTCTCTAGATACAAGTGCTTATGATTCTAGGAATGCCCTTAACACAGCAGAAAGTAGAAGACTCCTAGATTCTAGTCCTGGATTATTTCTATGAACTTGAACCCACCGTTTAAATTCTTCATTCTCCCACCAGGTGCTTATGATTCTAGGACTGTCCTTAACACAGCAGAAAGTGAAAGACTCCTAGATTCTAGTCCTGGATTATTTCTATGAACTTGAACCACCGTTTAAATTCTTCATTCTCCCACCAATAAAGTAAGTGGATCAGATTCCACCAGTGAGTCACATATCCCTTTAAGAATTTGATTTAAAAAATAATAATAACAACCTTTTCCACAAAAATCAAAACCCAAAAAAACTGCTTAATTTTATATGCAATTTCAGAAGAAGAATAAAACTACTCTTCTCCCTCTCTCTCTCCCATAAACATTAAGGAGCACTAGTTAATTCATTTTGTATTCAATGTATGTATGGTTTATTTGTTTGAGGGAAGACTGAAGGGATGGGAGGGAGAAATGAGGAAGAACTGAGTGGGGGAAAAGAAAGGAGGAAGAACGGAGTGGGGGAAAAGATAAAAGTCAGATGAGTGAACTTCTGCCTAGAGGTTTGTTTTATTCTGTAGGTCAGGTTAAGAGGGAACTATGTGAAAACAGTGTCATTTAAATAGTATTATCAATTATCTCTTGTAAAATTCTGAAAAATTAGCTGGACTCAAAGTGAGAGAACTCTAGACTTCAGAGCTTAAACTTAATCATGTTACAGTGATGCAAAGAACTGCTACTGCAAATCTGTCAGTCTCCCATTTACAGTGTTTGCTCCCTTTTTTGCACCAATGTTTTCTCTTAATTATACTGGTACTACCAAAAGTTTCTAAAGTGGACCACGTGTTTCCATTTTCTTACAGAGATGAGTCAATAAAAGCATCATCTTTTCTTGATGATCTGAAGTGATCAATATGAATATACATTACATTCTGCAATATCTTCTCAGGGATTAGTGAACCATATGGAGTTCCTGGGACAACTCTGCTTCAGCAGATGGGAGAAAACTACAAGGCTAAGTGAATTCTTATATTTTTTGTGTGCATGTATGTGTATGCTCTCGTCTCTTCTCTCACTGAGTGGTTATGCACTGTGAATTATGACAGGTGTCAGCAGGTTTGCTTCTCTCTGCACTCCATCCAAACACACACACAAACCTCTTAATTTGCTGCTTCTAATCAGCTATGACCTAGGAAACCAAAAAAATAAATTTTTAGAATTGTGGGTGGATTAATATCAATATGCACTTAGTACTTTGGCTTGAAGGAATTCTGCAGAGTAGGTACATGAGCTACAGTTCACTGAATGCGTTTTTAAAGAAATATATACACATGATCAAACAGAAACCAAATCAGCCTACAAGAAATCCTAGTTTCCAGAGGATAATATCTTTCCAATCTGATCAAGCACCTTTCCAATCTCATCTTTCAATTTTTACCACTTGCTTATTCCAACCACACCAATCTCAGTTCATGCATTTATTTAACATTCATCTTTTATTTCCAATAACCTACTAACTCTGGCTAGAAAGTCCTTTCTTTCTCTTTTTGCTAGAAAAGCATTATTCTGCCTTCAAAATCGAGTTTAAATGTAAGGTTCTCTGAGAAAATGTCTCCTAATCAACTTCTCTTCTGAGGTCCCTGCAATACTTCACTAACATATGCTTTTCCCATAGCAACTTGGACAGTATTTTATTGATTATGTCTCTGCCAGGAAAAGGAAAAGAATCTCAATCTCCTGCCACTGAGTGATGACAAGTCCTCGTTCACAGTAAATCATACGTCTGATGTGTAACTATCCATCAGTCTTTCCATTCTTCCGTATATGTTCAGCAGCAAGGCCGCTAAGAACCATTTCATGCTCCTATGAGCTTTCTATTTGCCACCACAGCACTAAATGATCTCAGCAACAAGCCTGTAACCCTGGTAAAAATATAATCACATTTTAATAACACAAAACAAATAGCTACCCTGAGGCATTCAAATACATTGACAAGACTATTAATCAATACAGACCAATCCAACCATGGATTAATTCTCCAGTTATTTTATTTATTTAGCACATGCTTCATCCTTATACCCTCACCTTTGATAACTCTAACCATTCATGGGTACCATGTTCTTGACTTCATCCTTTAAGTAAAATCTTTCTTGGCCCTTCCTCCTCCTTTTACTAAGTGGTGTAGATCTGCTGCCCTCCTCTTATGATTCCACCTTCTATAGCTCCTTATTTTGCAATACTGCGGTTTCGTGTGAATCAGATGTAGCAGCTCCAGTGCACAATATACACTTGAAATTTTAAACAAATAGACTGCTCCTTAAATATCACTGGGTTTATATAATTTCCCTTGTTTAGAACTCAGAAAAATATTTACTAACAGATATGACATTATACAACATTATAGAGGTCAGGTTAGGTCTCTAGCAAGCCCACAAAGATCCATTTGACCTACTATGCATTAACACTAACTACCAAAGAGCCTAAGTTAGTAGGACTGTAACAAAACTTTAGGTGAAACTGTATATATAGTTCCTATATCAAGTCTAGAATTGAAAACTTGGTCACAGAACTACTTATCTGTCAGAAAGTGGACTAGTGATGCCCCTGCTACAAGCCTTCAGTGGGGAAGGGACTTGTGGAAATGAACACTGGGGTAAAGGATAAGACTGCCATCTTCCACCTAGGGGCTTTAACAGTTCAGGACCCATACCTAGGGGAAATCCCCAAGTCCTCTCCAGTCCCAGTAGTGTCCCTGGCAGTGCTAAGGACATTAAAGACTTCTTCAAGGACTCAATTCTTTTCCCTCACCACCACTCAAACTCTATTAAAAACAACCAACCAAAACACCCCACACAACTGTTTCAACTGAAGCTGGCTTCATCATCACTTGAGTGAAATACATGACTAGACTATTCTGAGAGCATTTAATCCTAAGCACTAAGTACAGAGGCCTGGTATCCCTGTTTGAGAAGAAAACACTATGAAAGACATAGAGACCTAGTGATGATGAAGTCTCTCTTATATGTGCACTCTCTCTGCTTGTCTTTCAGTGGAATGAAGGATAAAAGCAGGTGACAACAGAAAACTACGATGACTAGCCTTCTATGTCTTGGTTTCCTCCTACCCTTCTCTCCAAAATATCACCACTTGTCACTTGAGAAACTCAGCAAGGTAGAAGAAGTCCAAAGCAGCAGTAAGCTGAAAGGGGAAAAGAAGGAAATTCCAGATATCAGCAGTCGATAAAGACGACACACAGGAACGAGTTTAGCGGAGGAGTTATGGAGAGTAAGGCAGAGGTGAGTATAAATAATGAGTACAAATATACAGAGACTATTATTTGCAGCAACAGGTGTTATTTGGGGGGATTCCCAGGTGGCACAGTGGTAAAGAATCTACCTGCTAATGCAGGAGACACAAGAGATGCGGGTTTGATCTGTGGGTCGGGAAGATCCCCTGGAATAGGAAATGGCAACCTGCTCCTGTATTCTTGCCTGGAAAATCCCATGGACAGAGGAGTATGGAGGGCTGCAGTTCATGGGGTCGCCTGCAGCCCCTAGGTGGAAGAGTTAGTCACAACTGAGCATATGGCACACAAGTTCTGGAGGCTGAGACTCTAAACCTCTAAGAAATGTCATTCTGAACGACAAAACTTTCATTTTCAATGAAAGTTAAAAGGTGAAGGGTCCCTCAGAGATTAATCACACAGTTCTTAACTTTTTGTGGGTCACAAACCCATCTGGGACTATCACAACAGTTGTACATCCCTCAAAGAGAAAAACAAAACACTTCCAGACTCATATACTTTATGGGGCTTCATAGAGACATGCAAGCTCTTCAACAGGATGTTATCCAAACCTGGTTCTTCAATTTTTAGATGGACAAACAGAACCAGAGGGTATAAGTAACTTGCCAAGGGTGTGTATTAAGCATCAGAGTTTACACTGGGATTCAGATTTTTCAGCCTACACTATACAACCTGTCAAGTCAGTCCTCTGCAATTCAGTTGGCTGCCACATTCCAGAACTATGTCCCAGTGCTTGGAGACGCACTTCTTGATGCTCCGATAAAACTGCTGCTGATCACACCATCCTTCACAAATTAGAGCCTGTGGTCCATCTAATTTGATTTCCACACAATAGCCTACAGCAGCCCTGGGTCTCTACAGTCATCCTGTAAAGGCTGTGTAACAGACTTGAGCCAAAGGAAGAATCGTTTTTGTTCTAGTGGTCCAAGTACATTCTAACTAACAGTAAGTCTGAATCATTTGAGTATTCTTTAAACTTGAGAAACTTGACAAGGGAAGGAAGGTCCTCTTCATTACCACAATTCCTTAGGCTGCTTCGCTCCTTGCAACCTGCCAGTTCAAGCTACCCCATCCCAAACTAGACTACCTATCCTCTACTAACTTAATTCATCCTGGTTGCTCCCAAATTTATCACTGTCTTTTAAATCTTAACCCTTAAGGCTATTTCTACCATTTGCTGAGGAGCACCAACATTTCCTTGCTTGCCAAAATCATTTCCCTTTTTATTCTCTATTCCCATTAGAGAAGTTATTGTACACTTATTGCACACAATTTTATCATTGATACCTATAAAAGTCCTACATAAATCCACTCCTTTACTCCCTAAATGTACAACTTAGAAATCTATACCTGTTCCATCTTGTCAACATCCTCTTCCATCTCTCTTACTCTAATTACTCTCTTCCTCAGCTCACACTGGACCCCCCCAAGGTACATGTTTGTCTCTTACTAACATACTTTATAAGGAAGAGATAAACTGACTTATCTTACAACTAGAAAACTTACAGACCTCTTCTTTTATCAGACTTTCACAATATTGAATCAACTTCCCATTCTGTATCTAATTAATAACAATTTTTTAGAGAAACTCATTTTTTAAAATTTGCTAGTATCAATCTATCCATCCATCCCCTCATTTATTATTTGTTTATTGCCTACTAGGTGCTAAGTGATGACAAAGCCTTTCCTCCCATGAAGCATACAGTCTCACGGTGGAGATAAGAGTCTACCACCAGTTTCTAACAACTAAGCCACTTTAATTACCATAATATAAATTACCTTTTCATTAACCTCACCAAAAATAATCTCTTTCACATTTAAAACTTCTCAATGTCTTCAATTATCCTCTCTGGTCAAGGGCTCCCCTGTCCCTTAGGTTTTTTTCTAACACCTTTCTTTAGTTGGTGGCTTTCTTTTTTTTTTGGATTCAGTTTGCTCATATCAAAGTAATATTATTGTATGTCACTTAATCTGACACCATTCCTCATAGATCTTCTGTCTACCAGCCTCTCCTGCCTAAAGAAATGATGCACCACATCCACCAAGTTGCTCAGATAAAAAACGAATAAGAAAAACAGAATTACAGTGCTGAAAACATCTAGGAATCATCCAGTCAAATCTTTCATTTTCTAGATAAGGAAAGTAAGAACCAGAGAGGCAAGCTGGCTTGCCAGAAAGTATTAGGGTTGTAAGAAAGTACCAGTACCAGTGCTGTATCTTTAACTCAAGTCCAGTTTTATTTCACTATGTCACTTTACTGTAATCTAGCTTTTCCTTTTTCTCCTTTTCTATGTCTTAGTATATATTTTTTTAACTAACGAGTGTACCTCTAGGCACACAGTCATTTAAATAAACACACACAAAAGTTTACCCAAAGAGGACATACAGATCACAGCACAACAAACTTCAAAGAGAAAGAGCCTTAGTGATAACCCAGACCAGTAATTGTCAAAAATGAAATTTAAAAATTAGAAACACAGATTTTTCGGTCTATATGGCTACATAATATGTACCCTCTGTATCTCACCTTTTCCCTCCCCCAGAAAATCATGGATTTATAGTTATTGTTTTATTCTTCATTTGTGCAGTTGTTGTTTTGTTGTTTAGTCGCTAAGTCCTGCCGGACTCTTTGTGACCCCATGGGCTGTAGCCTGCAATGCTCCTCTGTCCATGGGATTTCCCAGGCAAGAAAGAATACTGGAGTGGGTTGCCATTTCCTTCTCCAAGGGGCTTCCTGACCAAGGGATTGAACCTGTGTTTCCTGCATTGGCAAGCGTGTTCTCTCAGCCTGCAGAGTATGAGAAAGGGGATTAAGAAACTGTGACCTAATCTAATTCAATTGTCTGATGAGAAATCTCCAGTCCAGAGAAAGGAAGGTATTTTCCCAAAGTAAACCAGCAATTTAAAAGCGGTTTTAAGACAAACAAACGTCTGTTTTTCACATTTGCGTGTTTTACACTGCTGATAAAGGTTCAAAATACAAAGTCTTCAGGACAGAGCTTTCCAGCGCACAGGAAACAGAGCAACCCTCCTAACTGCCCAGGTGCCCTTAGTTGGCTTGGTGTCTGGAAAGATATATGATATACACCTCTGATAAGTCATCTGGTTACCCAAAAATGCAGAAAAGAGATGCTTTCAAGTGTGTTTCTAAGAAAAGACTCCTTAAAAGGGAGTTGAGATTCTGACTTTTGAGCTCGGAAAGGCATCAAACGCATCCAACACCCTCATTTTACAGATATGGATGCCGTGCCACAGAGAGCAATGGACATGGGCAAGGTCAGCGTGAGTCTGTGGACGAGGTAACACTAGCACTCCGGGCTCCCTATCCCCTGGTTGGCCGCCTCTCAAAGATGTATTCACCGCGTCCTGCTCGGATAATCCCCTCAGTAAGCTGACTACAGGCTTTAATTCATACGTTGAAACACTGACTTAACATTAAAATCGTGGTATCTGTGACGCCCAGAGTACGAAGGGGTCCCAGAAGTTAGCCAGGCCAAAACTCCCATTTTGTTTAGGAAAACGAGTAGAGAGTGCTACATGCCGGGGTCTTGGGCAAAGTTCAGGGAAGCTGGCAAACGCCGCCACCAGGGCCTCGAAGACCAACCACCACAAACCCAATCCCAGCTTTTCGAGGAGCTCTAGGCCCGAAAGGAGCCGGAGACCGAGAGCCCAACCGGTCGAGGGCCCTAGAGCCCGATCCAGCCGCCTCCACCCGCTGCACCCACCCCGGGATCTGTAATTCGCCGCCCGCCCCATGCCCACCCGGCGGCCGCCTCACCTATGCCAGCCCTCCGTTTGTTGTACTGGTGAAGGGGGAGGGAGAAACGCGACAAACACTTCCCGCGGACCCCACCGCCGGGACACTTCCGCTTCCGCCGCCCCTCGGGCACTTCCGGAATGTTGGCATCCGGGGCTTGGCCCGTTCCCTGTGCCCATGTTGGGTGTGAGGCGCGGGCGTCCAGGCCTGGCAGCCATGTTAAGCGTGGCTTTTAGTAAACTCGCGGCGAGTCCTTCATTCACGTGACAGCGTTACCACGCCCAAAGTGTGTAGCGTCTGCTGCCGGATGAAAAGTCCACATTCTGCCGTTTGCTTCTGGGTGGCTTTGGCGCGCCTTCAGGGCCTTCGCGTTTCTCACTTGCAAAGTAGCTAAGTTCCGGTGGAGATTTTTTCCGAAATACACTCAAGTGAAAACAGAAAAACTTTTTTTGGTGAGGGTGAGGTGGGGTAAAGACGTCAATATTAAGTCGGCTTTTCTCTACGTTTGGGACGTTGTGTATGTACGTACTTTACAATATTTTATAGTTTCCAAAGGAGTTCCTCATCATTGTCTAATTAAACACTCGCCACTACCGTGACATATGGGTAGGAGTTAATTTGGCCCGGTTTTTTCCTTACAAAAACTATCTTCAGAGAGGGTGTGGACTGAAAGCAAGCAAACAAACAAAACCCCACAGCCTAGCAATAGGGAATTACCTTTTATTCAGCGCACTGGCTGAGGACTTAAGCTGCGGAGATGGCCTCTCAGATATCTGCGAGTGACAGTTCTGAAGAGGTAAGGCGTGCAGATATGTAGGCGAGTTTGCAAAAGAAAAAAAGCAGGTAGTTGAACGGGAAAGTATTACTGCTGATTAAAGAAACAAAACGTCAAATTAATGAACTTAGTTCTTTTTTATGTATGAGGTAATATGAGAATCTGGGCTTAATGAAATCATTCTCTTGATATGTACCTTAAGTTTCTAGGGTCTATAGTCCTGTTTTTCTCCTAATTTAATCCCATTAAGATGGCACCTTCAGGCACAGCTGCAGTGACTGATAGCTCCATGACCACAGCATTCTCTAACTGAAATGACACAAACCAGTGTTGTCTACATAGATAATTGCTCAGTGTCATACAGCTAGACTGAAACCCAGATTTTTTTATACCTTCCAAATGCCTTGCCCCTAAATATGGTGACTCTTGAACAACTCTGGGGTTAGGGGTCAAAAATTCGAGTATAAGTTAACAGTAGGCCCTAGCTACTGCAGTCCACAGCTGCGGGTTCAAGCAACCACATAGTACTCATTCTGTGACCTTGAGACGTCAACTCTAAGCTTCAGGTTAGGAAAAGAGGGATGTCGTTATGGTAAGTACATATATAAAACCACTGCAGAATTTAGTGGCTAACCATAATTTGTTAGAACTCTGTGAGTTGACTGGGCTCAGTTGGGCAGTTATAAATTGGGGTCACATACGTTTGATGTTAGATGTCAGCTGAGACTTTTAACTGCAAATTCAAATGGAAGTTGCATTGTGGACAATTTAGTCTGCAAGCCCTCTAGGGCCTCAGCTAGAACTATCCCATCAGAATACCTACACATGATCTATCCTTCTGGTTTGGATTTCTTACAGCAGAGTGCTGGGTTATGATAGGGAGCACTCAGAAATAGAGTAGAAAATGAGCTGTTCGAAGCAGTACAGGAGGAAACTCAAGGAGAGGACTTCAAATGATTCAGTCTTGGGAGCCCCAGAAGTCACTTCTGTCACATTGTGTTGGTCAAGGAAGCCACCCAGATTCAAGATGAGAAGGGTAAGATTCCACCTCTTAATTGAATGAGTAGTAAAAAATTTGAGGCCCATCTTTAATTTACTACAGTACCTCCTTTGTTTGGTTTTTGTTGGGGGAGGTATATAGATTTTATTGGCACAGCCTTCAAAAGGGAAGGCTGGTAGCTCCACCAGTACAGTCTGAGGGTGTACCTGAGTGATTCTTTACATTATTTATTTTTTATTGTAAAATATACATGACTTCCCTGGTGGCTCAGTGATAAAGAATGCGCCAGCCAATGCGGGAGGCACAGGTTCTATCCCTGGGTTGGGAAAATCCCTTGGGGAAGGAAATGGCAACCCACTCTAATATTCTTGCCTCGGAAATCCCATGGACAGAAGAAGCTGGTGGGCTCCATTCAGTCCGTGGGGTCCCCAGAGTCAGACATGACTCAGGGACTAGATCACCACCACCAAAATATATGTAAAAAAATTTAGTATTTTAACCAATTTTGAGTGTACAGTGGCATTAATTCATTGGCATTAAGACTGTTTACGTTGTTATGTGGCTACATCACCAGCCACCACCAGATTTTTTTCATCTTTCCTAACTGAAACTCCATATGCCCTAAACAATTCCCACCTGCCACAGCCCAGCCCCTGGCAACCACCATTCTACTCTCTGCCCATATAAGTAGACTCATACAATATGTCCCTTTTGTTTGTTTTTTTTTTCACTTAGCATAATGTTTTCAAGGTTTATCTATGCTGCGGCATGTGTCAGACTTTTCTTCATTTTTAAGACGGAGTTATATTACATTGAATGCATATATCATACTTAGCTTGTTCATCCATCACTGGACATTTGGGTTGCTTTCCACATGTCTGTTGTAAATAGACATTGTGAATAATTATTGAGTAAATATCTTTCTAGAGCCAACTTTCCATTCTTTTGGATATATATCCCAAAACGGGATGGTTAGATCATATAGAAATTCTATTTTTAATTTTTCCATAGGAGTTACACCATTTTACATTCTCAGCAACAGTGCACAAGGGTTCCAATTTCTCCACAGCCTTTTTCTCATTTTTTTTTTTGTGAAATAATGCTTGTAATACACTTAGAAGAGTGCCTAGCACACAGCAAATAGTCTGAACAGGTTAGCTGTTACTATTTGATTGTTCATAGGCTCTTTTTTTTTCTTTTTCTCAGCAATGTTTGAAGTTTCAAGGACTGAATTATTTTATTTTATTTTTTTTAATTAATTTTCTTAAAATTTTTGTGTTGGTTTTGCCATACATTGACATAAATCTGCCATGGGTATACACACGTTCCCCTTCCAGAACCCCCCTCCCACCTCCCTCCCGATTCCATCCCTCTGGGTCATCCCAGTGCACCAGCCCTGAGCACCCTGTATCATGCATCAAACCTGGGCTGGCAGTTCATTTCACATATGATAATTTACATGTTTCAATGCCGTTCTCCCATATCATCCCACTCTTGCCCTCTCCCATAGAGTCCAAAAGACTGTTCTATACATCTGCGTCTCTTGCTGTCTCGCATACAGGGTTATCGTTACCATCTTTCTAAATTCCATATATATGCGTTAGTATACTGTATTGTTGTTTTTGCTTCAGCTTACTTCATTCTGTGTAATAGGCTCCAGTTTTGTCCACCTGAGTAGAACTGATTCAAATGAATTCTTTTTAATGGCTGAGTAATATTCCATTGTGTATATGTACCACAGCTTTCTTAGCCATTCGTCAGTTGATGGGCATCTAGGTTGTTTCCATGTCCTGTCTATTGTAAACAATGCAGCTGGCATTGAGGTACACGTGTCTCTTTCAATTCTGGTTTCCTCGGTGTGTATGCCCAGCAGTGGGATTGCTGGGTCATATGGCAGTTCTATTTACAGTTTTTTAAGGAATCTCCACACTGTTCTCCATAGTGACTGTAGTAGTTTTCATTCCCACCAACAGTGTAGGAGGGTTCCCTTTTCTCCACATCCTCTCCAGCATTTATTGCTTGTAGATTTTCGGATGACAGCCATTCTGACTGGTGTAAAGTGGTACCTCATTATGGTTTTGATTTGCATTTCTCTGATAATGAGTGATGTTGAGCATCTTTTCATGTGTTTGTTAGCCATTTTTATGTCTTCTTTGGAGAAATGTCTGTTTAGTTCTTTGGCCCACTTTTTGATTGGGTCATTTATTTTTCTGGAATGGAGCTGCTGGAGTTGCTTGTATATTTTTGAGATTAGTTGTTTGTCTGTTGCTTCATTTGCTATTATTTTCTCCCATTCTGAAGGCTGCCTTTTCACCTTGCTTTTAGTTGCCTTTGTTGTGCAGAAGCTTTTAATTTTAATTAGGCCCCATTTGTTTATTTTTGCTTGTATTTCCAATATTCTGGGAGGTGGGTCATAGAGGATCCTGCTTTGGTTTATGTCGGAGAGTGTTTTGCCTATGTTTTCCTCTAGGAGTTTTATAGTTTCTGGTCTTATGTTTAGATCTTTGATCCATTTTGAGTTTATTTTTGTGTATGGGGTTAGAAAGTGTTCTAGTCTCATTCTTTTACAAGTGGCTGTCCAGTTTTCCCAGCACCACTTGTTAACATGTGGTTTTTCTGAAGTTCACTTTCAAAGCATCTTAAAATTTTCCAAGTTATGTAAGGAAATGCTATGAGAGGATGTTGTAAGTAGGTTTATGCTTAAGAATTGCACTATCAAAACCAAACACAAGGTGATAGATTAGGCGTGTGCATGTTCACACACACACACACATATACACACACAAAAGGAAGAAAGAAAAAGTTTCATGGGTAGCTTTTATGAACATGAGACCTAAGTGAGCATAAATAAGGTCATTATTTTTCATTTTTAATTTGGACCATACTGTTTAAGGTCAAGGTTACATCTCAAGAAAGTGAAAAGATTAGAAACTTAAGGAACTCAAAAAAGTTTAAGTAATAAGCCTTACTGTGTTTTCCATGTCAACTGCATTGAGTGCTGATCTTTTAGCCAGCTCTCTACAGATGTGAGAGTAAAGAAGTTATTTTTTAGAAAAAGAGATGTTTGAAATGCCAAGAACTGTTTACCATGCTGCTGCTGCTGCTAAGTCGCTTCAGTCGTGTCCAACTCTGTGCGACCCCGTAGACAGCAACCTACCAGGCTCCCCCGTCCCTGGGATTCTCCAGGCAAGAACACTGGAGTGGGTTGCCATTTCCTTCTCCAGTGCATGAAAGTGAAAAGTGAAAGTGTAGTCGCTCAGTCAGGTCAGACTCCTAGGGACTCCATGGACTGCACCTACCAGGCTCCTCCATCCATGGGATTTTCCAGGCAAGAGTACTGCAGTGGGGTGCCATTGCCTTCTTCGATTTACCATGAGCCAGCATTTACTAAAAGACTGTATGGGATCTGGGAATATGTTAGATTGTTAGGGCTGCAGAGATGACTAGGAAGCAGTTTCTGCTCCTAAGCAATCGGGTGACATCATCTACAAAGAACATTTAAGTGAAGTTTGGGAAACCCTGGCCCAGTGGAATGTCAGGATACTCCAGCAGTACAGAGGACAGAGTCCAGGCTCTGTGCAGCTGTGCTTGAAATAGTAATTACAAACACCTAGTTCAGCTCAATTTTCCTTCCCCCATGAGCTTGCGTCACTGCTTCTTAATTATGTCTCTCTGTCTCATCATCCTGGTTCTAGTATCTCCCTTGCAAATTCTTAATGTTTTGTTTTTTTGTTGTTTTAATCACAATGTCTCTCTACCAGTCATTTTAAATACATCATTATGTTTAATCCCTGTGAACTCTGTGGTGAGTATTGCTTACCCCATCTTACGGGTAATGTAACTCAGGTTCAGAGAGGTTAAGTATTTTGCTAATGTTCACACAGCTAGCAAATAAAGAGAATCACTGTGGAATTTTAGCTATCTTACTTCAAAACCCATATTCCTCATGTGCACTCTAGTAATTTTTCCTCCAAATAACAATCTGATTAATCTTAAAACACACAAGGAATGTGTCAATGGCACGTTTTTTCTTAAACTTTAAACCTTAAAGCATACATTTATTTCTTGTTGATCAGTGCTCTAAGGCCTGTTGATCAGAATTCTAAGGCCCAATATACTTTGGTTGCAGTCTACCACTTCAGTCTCCTTTTGCTGCATATAAGACACACAGGATCAGTTTCCCCTCACATACTCTATAACTCTTCTGACCTTGACTAAATGAGCAAGTTGCCCCCCGATCAGAAGGTGAATTAATCTCAGTCAGCTGTCATAAGGAAAGAAATGAAAAGTGCTGATGAACTGGGCCAACCGAAATGAGCTTAATACTGGGAGGGAAATTGATGGTCCTTAAATTCCAAAAGTAACAGGTAGAAAGCAGGTGTAGTTTTCGAACGCTGGTTGTATTTTGAATCTGACATGGTTCATTAATTCATACAACAAATATTTTCTGAGTGCTTGCTCTCAGGGGAGGCATTGGACTGGTAATAAAGAAACAAATACGATAAGTGGATTTATTTCTACCTGCAGTTTGGTCAAGGGAGATAGGCAAACATCCAGGTAAATCAATTTCTCAAACATAAACAGATAGGGAGGTGGGTATACAGTTAGGCTTAGTTGGATGAAAGAATTAATGAGAGGATAAATGTATTCAATTTTTGCTTTTAACTACTTCAGTTATTTAACAAAATTCTTTGCAAATGTTACAGCTTTATTAAGTTAAACATAAATGTGGCAAATGACAACTTCTCAAAATGCCAATAATTCACACTTAATAAAATGTTTATTGTCTTAAAATTCTAAATTTAAATCAATAATTAAAGATTTCAAATTGGAATCACACAATTCATCCATCATATTCTTTATTATATTTTCTTAAAGTATCTGTATTTTAACTTACAATTATTTTAGACTATTTCTTAACCCAAATTACAGTGTAGATGTGATTTATTCCTCATTTCTATGCTTACATTTAATATTTTTGTGGTTATATTTACTTAAAAATTCATTTCCCCATATTGGCAGATAGTAGTTGCAAATTGATGGGGAGTAGCTAAGGCCATGATTTCCCTTCTTCCCACCCCAACCCTTTTCCTTTTGGCTCTCAAGCTATGAGGACACATGACTAGGGTGGTAACAGCATTAAATCATCATGTAGATGGAATCTGTATGGGAGATGACGAAACCAGCATTTCATGTAGGTTATAGACTAGCAGAGGTCAGAGGTGGACAGTAAGACTCCTTGTGTTGCTTAAGTCTGGGGATACTGCTGGTATTTAATTAAGACCCTGGGTCCTCCTAATTGCATGAACCCACCCAATTCTTGTTTGACCTAGGCTAAGTTTCAGTTAGATTTCATCACTTTTAACAAAAATATTCCTGATAATATTTCCTATTCTGTGTTAGCCATTAACCTCCTCTATTATGCTAAACCTTCAGAAAACATGTTACTCTGAATAGCTTTGAAAATGGTTGAGGAATGAAGCACCAAAGTGGTGGATAATACTAAAAGGTGAAATGAGTGACTGATGGAGAACTCTGCAAAATTAGAAATATGGAGTGAGGAGTAACCATGAGAACAGAAATGCCCTGGGGTCCTCTGAAGTTGAGAGGCCACTAGACTGTCCGTGGTTTGTGGGCCACCACATCAAATGATTTTGTATGGGTATGAAAGTGTATTTTCCAGAAGGCTTAGCTCTCTGGGTGACATTTCCTTGCCTTCTACTAAGATAGTAAAGTTTCAGCTCCTGGCAGTACCATAACTTATTGTGATACAGATAGACTAAATAGTTAAGTGTGGTAAAGGCAGGAAAATAGCAAGGGACTGAATATAGGCAGGGCTGAGGTCAACTCAGGTTCAGAGGAGGGAAGAATGGAATCCCAAAAGGGTAGTATCAACGTGTGGTTTTGTTACTTCTTTCATTTTCCTGGCAGTAGTGCCTTAATGTTCCTTTGGGGAACAGTTCTTTATCCTCGTCTAGTCTGTTCAGGAGGGCTGCTTCACCCCTGGCTCCTGCAGTACCTTGTAATTTAGTCTATTTAAATAAAAGTTAAGGGCACACTTGTAGCCCTAAAGACTAATTCAGCAATCTTATCCCAACTAGTGTATAAGCTTCAGATCTTTTACTAGAAGTTCTAGGAAAGTTCTCTTTACTGAAATTGTAACTCTGGGATGGGTGAAGTGGTCAAAGCCTGAGAATGAAGACAATGTCAAGGAAAACATGGATGGATCAAAAAAAAAAGGAGACAAAAACAAAAAACAAAAAACTGGCAATATTTTTTGAGACTGGGTTGAGCCATGCAAATCCTCCCCACCTCCCTACTTTGCTCCCACCTTCCCCCACCCCATTTTTTTTTTTTTAAATTCAGTATCTAAGATGAATTTTCTTTTCCGTGTTATTCTTTCAAAGAAGTTCAATATACAACATGTGTTTTCCCCACTAGAGGGTGTAGCTGACTCAATGCATAAGGAGCAAAACTTCAGATGCTTCAGTCACATCTGTTGGGATGGTGCAGAGTCCCAGCCACAGAGTTCACATCACTGACAGTGCCCTTGTCTTAGAAGACCTGGGAGAGTGATCATGTTGCCAAGTCCAAGCTCATACTGCTCACTTCCTGACAGAACAATAAATCAAGAGATGAGGTGCTGGGACAAGGAATAACTATTTGGAAAGCCAGCAAATCAATAAGATGGTAGAGCTAGTACATCCAGAGTTAGAATTCAGGGTTCTTTTATATTAAAAGGGCAGGGAGTGTGATCAGTTGTTGCAAACTTCTCGGTGCCAGGATCATTTGTGCTTCTGGCTGTCCTGGCATTTTAGGTCCTGACATTCCTGTAAACTTCTAACAAGCCAAATGTTACTCTCTATTCTGCAACTTTTTATTTCTCTATGAATGAAAAATGTTCTACCTTTAAAGGTCAAACCTGAGGGGCAGAGCCTTGAGAATGGGCTTATCATATGTTTCAGGTTTTTTCTTCTCTGTTACAGATAGATGATCAAGGCAAGGAAATGGAAAAGGACCCAGGTGCCACATGGAGACTTCATTTCAAGAACAATGAGGCTTCCTTTGTCTTAAAAAGGTAAGGGCCAGAATGGCAAATGCATTTTGTCTTCCATGCCAAATCTGATGGACACAGCATGCTTTGATTGCTATGTTGAGAAAGATTTTGAAGCCACGTCCAGCTCAGTGGAGTGTGCTTTCCTTGATTACTCATACCTGGTGTGGGCATGGGAAGGAGCAGCAGGGTTGGATGCAATAGATACTTTGCCTCTATGGGTGAGATGTTTCTCAGTAGGAGTAGCATTGGCATTTTGGGTTTTTCGTTTGTTCGTTGTTAAAGCAGATGTTTTTAAAAATTTTTAATTCTATTTATTTATGGCTGTACTGGGTCTTCACTGCTTTCACCAGTTATGGCAAATGGTGGCTACTCCCTAGTTGTGGTACACAGGCTTCTTTTGCAGTGGCTTCTCTTGATGTGGAATATGGGCTCTAGGGCACGCTGATCCAGTAGTTGTGGTGCATGGGCTCCACTGCCCCGCAGAATGTGGAATCCTCCTGGAGCAGAGATTAAACTCATGTACTCTGCATTGGCAAGTGGATTCTTAACCACTGGATCCTCAGGAAAGTCAACTATTGGCATTTTGGACAGGTCACTTCTTGTGTAGTGCATTGCAGGGCATTTATCCACTGAATGCTATTAGTACCACTCCAGTCACTGTGACAAAAATCAAATCCAAACATATTTTTAAATGCCTCTTACGAGAGCAGTCACTTGAAAATCATTATGTTTGGCTAAGAGTGACTTGGCTTGGACTACCTGAAGATTGATCTAGAGCTTCTTATGTTTTTAAAGACTAACAGGAAAAAAAAATGAGAATTTTTCTTATAAAACCTGAGTAGTGAATAAGAATTGAAAATGGAGATGGGAAGAAAACGCTTATAAGGACAGGGAGTGAGGTATTACCTGACAGCAGGTGATTAACATGGTTGAGGAAAGGGTAGAAGGAGCTTCAGCTTTGGGGGAAGGGGTATTCTGTTAAACATCAGGGTCATTGGGGTACTTTCACCCCACCTTAGGGTTCCGTTGTCTCTAGGTGTCCTGTTAGGTCAGAGTGTTGTCTTTATATGACAGTTATCAGGGAACTGTCCCCTACTCTATACCTCTGAATCCACTGAATAACATCAGCCTCCTTAAATTATTTTTGCAACAACATATAAGCCAATGAGTGAGTAAATAGATGAATAAAATATTCCCTACCTCCTTAATTTAAGAGTTCAAGTAGTACTTATTTCATGTTCCTTATGCCCCTGAAGAGAAAAGCAAGAAAGAGGGTTTGAACAACAGGTATGGTATTGTTGCCACTTTGATTGCCACTTTCAAGTTTTGCATTTGCCCAAGACTACACATGAGGAGCACCTTAGTTGGACAGTTTGGATATCTTATTCATCTCTGTGAGATAAAACACACTGGAACTCATAGGGTACCTCAGTAAAAGGATATTAGGAAAGATTTATTGTCCAGATTTGGGATTATGGTTGGTTTGGGGAAATTTTAATAGCTTTTCCCTGGATTTGATACCCTCAGGAAGGGAGAATTCTATGATAAATAAGACTAAAAAGTCTTATTTAGAAGGAGGAAAGAATAAGCTAAAGTTGAAATTGATAAGGAAGCAAGAGTCACTCATATTAACCTAAAATAGGGTATGTTTGGTAGTTTGCATGATGTTTTTTTTTTGTCTGAGTTCAGGCTTAATTATAGAGTAGTATTGTCTTCATCTTGATTCATCATGGTTGCAGACCAGCTTTGTTGGATGTTAATATTCTGCGAAGTTGTTTGCTAAACAGGAGAACATCAAGGCTGCTTGTTTTTCATTTTTCATTTGAACCAATGAGTACTATGGCAATGCCAAGGTTAGCTCCTGAATGTCATGGGTTGTTCTTCTCTTTTCACATTATATTATATTTTTTATAATCTTGTTTTCTTGCTCCCTCCCTGGATTGTAAACTGCACAAGGAACAAACTTATTTTGATTACCATTAAGGACCCAAAATCTAGCCAAGTCTCTCAGTTCATAAGTTCTTAAAGAATATTTACTGAATAAATGAATTGTCCAGTTAGCCTATCAGACTGAGTTACTCAAAGGCAGAGGTCACTTTCCTACTCAGCTCTGTACTTCTAGAAACAAACACAATTCTGGTGTGTCTCATTAAATATATCTTGAGTTAAAGAGGAGCTTTCCATAGCATAAGATTTATTGATTTTTTTAATAAGAAAATATAATGAATTCTGCTTTTTGAAGGAAAGGTGATGGTTCATTCAAATGGGTTCACTTATGACGAACAAAGGAAAGTCACGTCACAGTCAAGGTTTTTTGAACTTCTGACATTTTCCAAAGTGTCGAACTGAAAGAGTGAGTTCCAAAGCTCTAAGGGAAATTGATATAAATATTTAGTGACAATTCATATGAAATACAGCCTTTATTTCTCCTCCTCTAGTTGTACTGTTTTAGGGATTTTAAGTGAAGACAAGTCTTGATTTGTAAACTCTTAACTTACAAATAACTCATAGATACAAAGATTTGCCTCTCCTTTTAATACTCCCTTCACTCTGGAAACCGCTGTACTTTGTAATCAAGATGAATCATTAGTGCTTTTAACAGATGTATAAACTTGTATTTTAAGTAGGGGTAGGGAAAAACAGTGACTCCCTGAAGAACCATGGGAAAATCTTTTCAGTATTCTGAGCCAGAATTACTTATTTGTAAAATGACCACAATTATGGGTACCTACCGAGAAAGGTGCTTTGAGGCTCCTTGTGAAAGGGCTCTATGAACTTCAAACAGGGAGGATTCTTATTGTGGGGGGCAAAGAGCATAATGGTCAAGAAAAAGATAAATACAGTGCAGTGCAGAAAACACAAGTGAAAATATTTGTCATCTTCAGCAGAAATGTAATAACAACAGCAAGCCAGTTAGTGTCTGGAACTTACTAAGTGTTTATTAAAGATTTGTGAAACAGATAAGTGTGAAAGATTGTTTTTAAATATTCTAAAACTCTGGTCAAACGTAAGATTCTAATCAAAATAATTCAAAGTTAAGCTTGAGGGCTCTGAACGTTAGATTCCTGGAATTGTTTCTTGGCTTCTCCCCTCACAAACTGTGATATTTTGAATTGAGTCCCTAAATTCTCCAAGCAAAAAGTCACATATTGCATGATTCCATTTTTACTGATAGTCTAGAATAGGCAAATACATAAAGGTAGAAAGTAAAATAGTGATTGCCAGGTACTGAGGGGAATGGTAGAATGGATACAGGTTTATATTTGATGAAAACTATTCTGACCTTTAGATAGCTGTGATGGTTTTGTAACTCTGTGACTATACTAAAGACTGGATTGTATACTTTGACAAAGTAAATTAATATTCACCCTGCTTTTAAACTAAAACCCTAAGGGTAAATTCTTAGCCCTGAGAAGTTATTTTTCAATTCCCTGAAACCTTGAGATGCTAGGAAAGTGGGTAGATAGTAGATTTGAAAAAAAGATGGAAGTGAAAAGCTAGTAATAAATTTGAGAGAAGAGATAGCAATCATCTCTACACATTCTCTTTCCTCTAAGGAGTCTCAGTGTATTCCATGGAATTATTGTGACCAATACCTTGGAGTCCTATAAGATGAGGTTTGAGATTGTCTGAAAGATATTGTTGTACTAGCTGAGGATGACTATGGTATAGTTTTTATAGTCTGAGTGAAGAAAAGAGTTGGGAAATGTAGAAGGAGAGTGAAGAGTTGGTATGAAAGCAGTTGATGGTAAGATGACTATTTTGGTCTGCCCAAGACTGTCCTGTTTTAGCATTCAAAGTTTTCCATCCAGGAAAACCGTCAGTCTCATGCAAACTGGGATGGTTGGTTCTCTAGTTAGAAGCGACACAACAAGAACGCTAATGGCCTACTGTATGACAGGCATTATGCTTGGCTCCCTTTATGCATTATGCCTTCTAATTCTCATGACCAACCTCTCAGGTAATTACTGAGGTTAATTGTCAGCCCTAGATCATAATTTAAATAGAAGAGGTGAAATTCCAATTCAAGTCAATAGGGATCAGTCTTCACTCTTTTTTTTTTGAGGGAAACTTTTTGCAAATGAATTTATGATAAGGGGTTAATATCCAAAATATAGAGAGAACTCATATAACTAAGGAACAAAAATGCAGACGATCTGACTTAAAAATGGGCAGAAGCCCATGAGAAAGCAGCATTGACATATATACACTATCATGTATAAAACAGATAGTGGGAAATTGCTAAATAACACGGGAGCCCAGCCTAGTACTCTGTGATGACCTAGAGGAGGGGATCGGGGGAGGGAAGGGAGGCTCAGGAGGGAAGAGATATGTATGTGTGTGTGTGTATGTATATATTTATATTTATATAATTATATAAATATAATTTGTGTTGTTGTCGAGCAGAAACCAACACAAATTTATAAAGTAACTTTACAAAGTCTTCACTCTTAACCACATGCTCAAGTCTGAGAGATTGAGCTAATACAACAAGTGATAAAACTTAAAAAAACATAACCTGTAAATGGTTAAGTTTAAAAATGCTTTTTATACTCATTATGTTCATTCTCCTCAAGAACTCATTCCTTCCATAAGTATATACTTAGAGTGCTTATGTGGTGCTAAGTATTATGAATAAATAAAAAACCTGCCTTCTGACTTCATGGAGCTTAAAATTAGGAAATAAATAGAAAACCTGAGTGTTACAAGAATTATAAAGGAGACAGGAGCATATTAATATGGAAAATGTCAGAGATAAATCTGTGTTAGGTAGGATGGTCAGAGAAGGCATCTGTAAGAAAGAAATACTTAAGCTGAAACTTAAATGATGAGGGAGAACTAGCTCTATGAAAATCAAGGGGAAAACATTCTTACATGAGAGGATGCTTTATCCTAGGGTCTTGAAGCAGGAAAGAGCTTTGTACATTTTAAAATAGCAGCAAAGAAGGGTCACTGTGATTAAAGGATATTTAGCAAGTGAAGCAATAAATATCATAAATACAATCTCAGATTTTAAACAAGAGCTCAAGGTCTGGAGTAGTTATGAGATTTCTCAGTATCACTTAATCACAGGGGCAGGACTCAATCCCAGGTCCCCAGACTTGTTGATTTGTTATCTTGAAAAGAGTGATTTGTCTTACAACTATGGTTTTCAAACATTTTAGGAACAAAACCTTTTCCCCATAAAATCATATTGAAACCTAATTTTCAACGCTGATAAAGGGAGGGTTCTCTGCTAGAGTTGGAGGTGAGACTCAAAATCTCAGTCAATCCCAGTTACTCCACACCCCTTGGGTTCAATAAGTACAACAGAAATTCCAATGACATTGTTTTTAGTTTAGAGAATCACATCTTAAGTTCACATACATTTTCCAAAATATGTAGAAGTGTTATCAGTCAGATACACAGTAGGTTTTAAAAAGAGGGTTCTGTTTGGGGGTTGGTGTTTTCACTTACATTTTAGCAAAGCAGAACACGCAGGAGTTAGAATATGTAACATTATTAGAGGCACATATTGGGCTGACTCTTATGGAGCATATGTGTTTCTGTTGTACAGTCTTCTTTTGATAATAACTGCATGAAATGTCCTAAAACAAAACTCACAGGTCAAACTTTCTACCCAACAAGTTCTCTTAATGACTTCTACTATAAGTACTTGGGTGTTTAACTTTGTGCACAGAAGAGATAATGATAAAATATGTCTTCATTTAAAATTCAAACATGAAGACTTCTTAAGTTCAGCAGTCAGAGTCTTTGCAGTTTTCACCCTGAAAGGCAGCTGAGGCTATGCAGCCCTGGTCCTTGACTGTTTTATATCTGTAACTTCTTGGAGAAGTAGATTATTCTGAGAAGTAGCAATAATGACTGTACCCACAGTCTGGAAGTAGATTATTCTGAGAAGTAGCAATAATGACTGTACCCACAGTCTGGGAATAACTGACTACAACCACTGTCCAGGTGACTCCGGAGTTACTTTGTTCATCCAGACCTACCCTCCATTAACTCTTGTGCCTAGATTGGGACACCCTGTGTGGTCCCACTCTGGCACTGGCTATAGTTCAGTCTTTTGGAGATTTGGAAGCTGAAATACTGAGGGAAGAAGTTTCCAGGTTCAAATTTTACCAATATCTCCCACATTTTATTTTGACTTCTTCAGTATTACCAGAGTTGGAGTAAGCTAGTCTTAGAGGAACTTGAGTGACAGAACAATTTGTCTGCAGGCAACAGGGAGACTTGTAGAGCTCATGAGAATTCTGTAATGAGCAGATTAGGAATGAGCTTCCCCAATTCCCTATTCCATAGGTTCAGATCACAGTCTACCCATATATCTAGTTTTTCAGGCTACTGCCCCATGTACAAAACTTTAGTCGCTCCCATTACTTACATTCCCAAATTTCAGTCACTTGGTTCATGACTACTTCTGAATTCACATGCCATTTTTTTAAGTTTCCTTGAATTGGCTGCCTTTTTAAACTTGATTGTTCACCTTAGATTTGTCTAAGTATGAATATGCGTACTGTCTTGAAGTTATTATTATATTCTTACTAACACACTAGAAAAGCTATAATTATTGTAATACAAGATACTCATTAGATATTAACTGAAATCATCACTAGTACTCAAATCACTGTGGGAAACACTGTTTATGTCTCCTAGCTCTTCTTTGAATGATTAAGCCCATATAGTGTGTTTGGGAAAAATTTGCCAAAGAACTGAATCTTTAGTGGGTTCCTGAAGAATGAAAGGGATTTCTTAAGTTGGATATAAGTATAGAAAGAAGGATAATTTAATTAGAGGTAACTGTGGAAAATTCTGAAAGAGATGGGAATACCAGACCACCTGACCTGCCTCTTGAGAAACCTGTGTGCAGGTCAGGAAGCAACAGTTAGAACTGGACATGGAACAACAGACTGGTTCCAAATGGGAAAAGGAGTATGTGAAGCCTGTTGCCCTGCTTATTTAACTTCTATGCAGAGTACATCATGAGAAACGCTGGGCTGGAGGGAGCACAGGCTGGAATCAAGATTGCCAGAAGAAATATCAATAACCTCAGATATGCAGATGACACCACCCTTGTGGCAGAAAGTGAAGAACTAAAGAGCCTCTTGCTGAAAGTGAAAGAGGAGAGTGAAAAAGTTGGCTTAAAGCTCAACATTCAGAAAACTAAGATCATGGCATCCAGTCCCATTACTTCATAGCAGATAGATGGGGAAACAGTGGAAACAGTGGCTGACTTTATTTTTCGGGGCTTCAGAATCACTGCAGATGGTGAGTTCAGCCATGAAATTAAAAGACGCTTACTCCTTGGAAGGAAAGTTGTGACCAACCTAGACAGCATATTAAAAAGCAGAGACATTACTTTGTCAACAAAAGGTCTGTCTAGTTAAGGCTATGGTCTTACCAGTGGTCATGTATGGATGTGAGAGTTGGACTATAAAGAAAGCTTAGTGCAGAAGAATTGATGGTTTTGAACTGTGGTGTTGGAGAAGACTCTTGAGAGTCCCTAGGACTGCAAGGAAATCCAGCCAGTCCATCCTAAAGGAAATCAGTCCTGGGTATTGATTGGAAAGGCTGATGTTGAAGCTGAAACTCCAATATTTTGGCCACCTCATGCGAAGAGTTGACTCTTCTGAAAAGACCCTGATGTTAGGAAAAATTGAAGCAGAGGAAAAGGGGACAACAGAAGATGAGATGGTTGGGTGGCATCACCGACTCAAAGGACATGAGTTTGGGTAAACTCTGGTAGTTGGTGATGGATAGGGAGGCCTGGCGTGCTGCAGTTCATGGGGTCGCAAAGAGTTGGACATGACTCAGCGACTCTACTGAATTGAACTGATAATACAAAGACACACTGGAATAGCAGGGACCCCAAAATATTTATTAGCTAGACTCTAAAGTGAGAGAAGAGAAGTTCTCCTTTTAGGGAGAAAGAGGCTAGGATAAGGAGGATATGCAAAAAGATTACCTTAAGGGTAGTAGGAGCCCTTCTTTAAGGAGGGTGGCATCTTAATCAGATTTGCATTTTAGAAGGCCCATTCTTATCGTTGTGGAGCTTAATGCACGGATTGGCAAATTTTTCCTATTAAGATCGAGGTGGTAAATATTTTTCTATTAAAAGCCATACTGCATCTTCCAAGTTGCTCAGTTTTGTGGTTGAAAGCAGCCAGAGACAAGATGTAAACAAATGAGTGTGCCTGTGTTCCAATAAAACTCTATTTTCAAAAGCCCTTGGATCAAGTTGAAGGAGATCATTAGATGGCTCTTGCAATGATGTGGGCAAAAAGTGAGAAGGGCTTGAATGAAAGCATCAGCAATGACTTTTGACGGAAAAAGTGAAAGTCACTCAGTCGTATCCGACTCTCTGCAACCCATCTACAGTCCATGGAATTTTGCAACTCTGTACAGTCCATGGAATTTTCCAGCTCAGAATACTGGAGAGGGTAGCTTTTCCCTTCTCCATGGGATCTTCCCAACCCAGGGATCAAATCCAGTTCTCTCATATTGCAGGTGGATTCTTTATTAGCTGAACCACAAGGGAAGCCCAAGAGTACTGGAGTAGATAGCCTATCCCTTCTCCAGAGGATCTTCCTGACCCAAGAGTCAAACTGTGATCTCCTGCATTTCAGGCAGATTCTTTACCAACTGAGCTGTCAGGGAAGCACTTAGAAGGAAGAAAGATAATTAAAAAATCAAAATGAGGAGCTTTAATATCTAGTGGTCGATAAGAAGGTGAAGAAGCAGTAAGAGACAGGGATGAGTCCTGGTTTTCCACAGCATTTATTTTAACAGAGATGTTTATCTTGAACCATTGATCTGCCATTCTATAGATAAGCAATGATCAAATATTAGCAGTTTCATATGGGCTAATATGTTTCAATCTAATAGAAATGCTACAAGCTTAAGATTGTAAAAATCATTCTTATGCAAGAAGTAGCAAACTTACCTTATTTCCTATGTTACCAAAAATATCTGAAACAAAAATATTAAGAAAAAGGATCAAGAAATGTAAGGTTGAGATGTAAACAGCTAATTCACCCATTAAGTAATCCCATGTAAATTCATAACCATGAAATTCACAGAAAAATATGTGGCTTCTTCACGCAAGGTTTGTCTGATCAGGCCCGATTCCTGAGCACTGCTCCCTTCCTTTCCTCATGCCTGACACACACTGTGCCACCTGAGAATTCAGCCTTAGCCCATACCTAGCTTTAATGCTGACCTTAAGCAGGAGAGATTTAAATCCTGGGACGCAGCATATCCTCCACTACTGGGCAGTTCACACATTGCTAGGTCCACTTCAGAGAAAAGTCTTTTCTTGATAGTCATCCTGGCTACTGCTGACAGAACTCTTGGATACCTGCCTCCATTTTAAAAAATCATTTCCTGTCCTTCCGAATATACTCTTTCCAAATTCTATCTGCTTTCAAGGAAACATCTTCCTTTGTTCGGCCTCTGTGTCAGCAACTGCTTACCCAAACTTTTAATGGTTCCTGTTACCTTCATCCTTCATGTCTACTTCACAGCCTTGACTTCTGTCAGCTGCTGAGACTGAAGCTCCTCTTTGTCTCCCTCTCTATCTGTGCCATCCTGACAGCAGAATCAGTTTCCCATCATGGACTTCCCTTATTGGTGACGTTGGTATCATTGGGTTGTGTTCTTATAGTAAGTCACATCAGAAACTGACACTGCTTTGTGCAGAAGGCATTTGTGTGTGTGCACATAAAAAGTACAAGTTTGTGGAGGTTTCTGGCTTGTGTACAAGAATTAGGAAGAAGAGGGAGGAGAGAGGAAATTGATTATAAAGTCGAAGACCAATTACTTGTCAAATATTGATTATACTTCTTAGGATCATCCCTTAAAATATCTTGAATCTAAACCTGTCTATGGCTGAATTCTTGGGATACTAAAAAATGGATTCAACCACGATTAATTATTTTACTCAAGGTAGTGAATTTTTTAACTCCAAGAGAAATGTCAAAATTTCAGAAATTCCTTGATCTAGAAAACAATTATCATTGGCTTGTTACTTCCCTTAGAAGATCAATTGTTTACTCCCTCCCTGAGGTTCTTTGATAAATCCTTACATGAGAAATAGCCAATAGCCATGAGAGCCACAAAGAGAGTTTTCATCTTTTCCATAAAGAACAATGTAATTCATCCACAGGAGTTCCTTCTGTTGAAAGTTTCATAGCAAATCCTCAAAGCATCAATTCTCTTGATGATTTGAGAAAGTGGCCCCATTATGAGAATCTTAGATTCCCATTATGAAGTCACTTTGCAAATAACCTGTTTACATGTGACATCAAGGACAAAGCCATCAGGTCGCTAAAGAACAAGACTTTCAGTCTGTGGAGCTAAGATTCTGACAGCATGACTTAACATTATTGTGATTATTCATTGTTAAATTATTCAGTTCCATAGAAGTATATTCTTTTTTTAACTAGCAAGAAGAAACATATGTGAAAAAGATGAACTTGGAATGAGTAATTTGGGGAAACTATTTTAAAATTTGCATGTCTTCTTTCGACACTTGCTCCCCTCAACTCAAAAATTCTTACTCAGTAGGTGTAGAGTGTGACTCAGACATATAATACACATACATTTAAATTACATAGTAGAATCTGATTTGTTTCTTTGAGGAACCAACAGATTAGGAGACTATAATATTCTATTAAGGCTTGATTTGGGGGGAGCGTTCCTCTCTTCCTAAAGGCAGTTTTTCTGTTTTGTTAGAACAATCTTCTTTTAAAAAAAAAAATTGAAATATTGTTGACTTATACTATTTTGTTATTTTTAGGTATGCATCAGAGTTAATCATTTATGTGTGTGTGTGTGTGTGTATATATATATATATGTATATATATATATATATTAGATTATTTTCTATTATAGGTTAATACAAAATATTGGATATATGTCCCGGTGTCATACAGTAAATCCTCTTTGCTCATCTATTTTATGTATAGTAGTTTGTATCTATTAATCCCATGCTCCTAATTCATCCCTCTTCACCTCACTTTCCCTTTTGTAACCATAAATTTATTTTCTATGTCTGTGAATCTGTTTCTATTTTGTAGATACATTCATTTGTATTATTTTTTTTAGATTCCACATATAATTGATAGCATATATGTCTTTCTCTTTCTGACTTCAGTTAGTATGATATTCTCTAGGTCCATCTTTGTTGCTACAAATGGCAATATTTTATTCTCTTTTATGACTGAGGAATATTTCATTGTGTGTGTGTATGTATACACACGTGATATGTATATACACAGATGATTGGTTTAAGAAAGTGTATATATATATATGTGTGTGTGTGTGTGTTTGTGTGTGTATGTTATCGTGATGCGCACTTGAGTTCCATGTCTTGGCTGTTTTACTGTAAGTGGTGCTGCTATTAGTATTGAGGTACATGTATGTTTTTGAATTAATTTTCATATTTTTTGGTATATGCCCCAAAGTGGGATTGCTGGATCATATGGTTGCTATATTTTTAGTTTTTAAAGGAAATTCCCCAATGTTTTACCTAGTGGCTGTGCCAGTTTACATTCTCAATATAATGTAGGAGGGTTCCCTTTTCTTTGGGCTTCCTAGGTGGTGCAGTGGTAAAGAATTTACCTGCCAAGCAGAAGATGCAGAAGATGTGGATTCCATTCCTGAGTCAGGAAGATCCCTGGAGTGGGAAATAGCAGCCCACTCTGATATTATTCCCTGGGAAATCCCATGGACAGAGGATCCTGGTGGGCTACCGTCCATGGGGTTGCAAAGAGTTGGACAGAGTGCGCATGCACACGCACACACACACATGCACACACATACATGCATTGTAAAAGGATAATCTTGCTGGATAGAGTATACTAGGTTGCAGGTTTTTCCTTTCAGGATTTTGGATATGTCATACCTCTCCGTTCTGGCCTATAAAGTTTATGTAGAGAGAGAAACTAATAGCCTTATGGGGGTTCCCTTGCTATTGGCTCTTTTTTTTCTCTTGCAGCATTTAAATGCTGTCTTTAACATTTGTTTTTTTTTTTTTTTTAATTGTTTTTGCCATACATTGTCATGATATCACCATGGGTTTACATATGCTTCCCCTCCGGACCCCCCCTCCCTCCTCCCTCCCCCCCGGGAAATCTCGCTGCACCAGTCCCGAGCATCAATCCTGGGCTGGCGATTGATTAGACACATGACAATTAACATGCTTCAATGCCCTTCTCCCATATCAACCCACCCTTACCCTCATCCACAAAGTCCACGAGTCTATTCTATACATCTGCGTTCCTTTTGTTGTCTCCCATGTTGGGTTCTCGTTACTGTCTTTCTAAATTCCATATATATGTGTTAATATACTGTATTGTTGTTTTTGCTTCTGGCTTACTTCACTCTGGATAATGGGCTCCAGTTTCGTCCATCTGAGTAGAATTGCTTCAAATGAATTTTTTTT
>ML661893.1:4374791-4423467 GCA_007570785.1 Antilocapra americana
GGGTCATATGGCAGGTCTATTTGCAGCTTTTTAAGGAACCTCCACACTGTTTTCCATAGTGGCTGTACTAGTTTGCATTCCCACCAACAGTGTAAGAGGGTTCCCTTTTCTCCACATCCTCTCCAGCATTTATTGCTTGTAGACTTTTGGATGGCAGCCATTCTGACTGGTGTAAAGTGGTACCTCATTGTAGTTTTGATTTGCATTTCTCTGATAATGAGTGATGTTGAGCATCTTTTCATGTGTTTGTTAGCCATTTTTATATCTTCTTTGGAGAAATGTCTGTTAAGTTCTTTGGCCCACTTTTTAATTGGGTTGTTTATTTTTCTAGAATGTAGCTGCAGGAGTTGTTTGTATATTTTTGAGATTAATTGTTTGTCTGTTGCTTCATTGGCTATTATTTTCTCCCATTCTGAAGGCTGTCTTTTCACCTTGCTTATAGTTTCCTTTGTTGTGCAAAAGCTTTTAATTTTAATTAGGTCCCATTTGTTTATTCGTGTTTTTATTTCCAGTATTCTGGGAGGTGGGTCATGGAGTATCCCGCTTTGGGTTATAGCAGAGAGTGTTTTGCCTATGTTATCCTCTAGGAGTTTTATAGTTTCTGGTCTTATGCTTAGATCTTTGATCCATTTTGAGTTTATCTTTGTGTATGGTGTTAGAAAGTGATCTAGTTTCATTCTTTTACAAGTGGCTGTCCAGTTTTCCCAGCACAACTTGTTAAAGAGGTTGTCTTTTCTCCATTGTATATTCTTGCCTCCTTTGTCAAAGATAAGGTGTCCATAGATGCGTGGATTTATCTCTGGGCTTTCTATTCTGTTCCATTGATCTATATTTCTGTCTTTGTGCCAGTACCATACTGTCTTAATGACTGTGGATTTGTAGTATAGCCTAAAGTCAGGTGGTTGATTCCGCCAGTTCCATTCTTCTTTCTCAAGATTGCTTTGGCTATACGAGGTTTTTTGTATTTCCATATAAATTGAGAAATTATTTGTTCTAATTCTTTGAAGAAGACCTCTGGTAGCTTGATAGGAATTGCATTGAATCTATAGATTGCTTTAGGTAGTATACTCATTTTCACTATATTGATTCTTCCAATCCACGAACACGGTACATTTCTCCATCTGTTTGTGTCCTCCTTGATTTCTTTCATCAGTGTTCTATAGTTTTCTATATACAAGTCTTTTGATTCTTTAGGTAGAAATACTCCTAAGTATTTTATTCTTTTTGTTTCGATGGTGAATGGAATTGTTTCCTTAATTTCTCTTTCTGATTTCTCACTGTTGGTGTATAGGAATGCCAGGGATTTCTGTGTGTTGATTTTATATCCTGAAACTTTGCTATATTCACTGATAGCTCTAGTAATTTTCTCGTAGAGTCTTTAGGGTTTTCAATATAGAGGATCATGTCATCTGCAAACAGAGAGAGTTTTACTTCTTCTTTTCCAATCTGTATTCCTTTGATTTCTTTATCTGCTCTGAATGCTGTGGCCAGAACTTCCAAAACTATGTTGAATAGTAGTGGTGAGAGTGGGCACCCTTGTCTTGTCCCTGATTTCAGGGGGAATGCTTCCAGTTTTTCACCATTGAGGATAATGTTTGCTGTGGGTTTCTCATATATAGCTTCTATTATGTTGAGGTATGTTCCTTCTATTCCTACTTTTTGGAGGGTTTTTATCATAAATGGATGCTGAATTTTGTCAAAGGCTTTCTCTGCATCTATTGAGATAATCATGTGATTTTTATTTTTCAGTTTGTTAATGTGGTGTATTACATTGATCGATTTACGAATATTGAAGAATCCTTGCATCCCTGGGATAAAGCCTACTTGATCATGATGTATGATCTTTTTGATGTGTTGTTGGATTCTATTTGCTAGAATTTTGTTAAGGATTTTTGCATCTAAGTTCATCAGTGATATTGGCCTGTAGTTTTCTTTTTTTGTGGCATCTTTGCCGGGTTTTGGAATTAGGGTGATGGAGGCCTCATAGAATGAGTTTGGAAGTTTACCTTCGTCTGCAATTTTCTGGAAGAGTTTGAGTAGAATAGGTGTTACCTCTTCTCTAAATTTTTGGGAGAATTCAGCTGTGAAGCCATCTGGTCCTGGGCTTTTGTTTTTTGGAAGATTTCTGATTACGGTTTCAATTTCCGTGCTTGTGATGGGTCTATTAATATTATCTATCTCTTCCTGGTTTAGTCTTGGAAAGTTGTACTTTTCTAGGACTCTGTCCATTTCATCCAAGTTGTCCAGTTTATTTGCATATAGTTGCTGATAATAGTCTCTTATGATCCTTTGTATTTCTGTGTTTTCTGTTGTGATCTCTCCGTTTTCATTTCTAATTCTGTTGATTTGGTTCTTCTCCCTTTGTTTCTTGATGAGTCTGGCCAATGGTTTGTCAATTTTATTTATCTTCTCAAAGAACCAGCTTTTGGCTTGGTTGATTTTTGCTATGGTCACTTTTGTTTCCTTTGCATTTATTTCTGCCCTGATCTTTAAGATTTCTTTCCTTCTACTAGACCTGGGCTTCTGCATCTCTTCCCTTTCTAGTTGCTTTAGATGTAAATTAAGGTCATTTATTTGATTTTTTTCTTGTTTCCTGAGGTAAGCTTGTATTGCTATGAACTTTCCCCTTAGCATTGCTTTCACAGTGTCCCATAGGTTTTGGGCTGTTGTGTTTTCATTTTCATTCGTTTCCATGCATAACTGAATTTCATTTTTAATTTCTTCTGTGATTTGTTGGTTATTCAGCAGTGTGTTGTTGAGCCTCCATATGTTGGAGGTTTTGAGAGGTTTTCTCCTGTAGTTGAAATCTAATCTCACTGCATTGTGGTCAGAAAAGATGCTTGGGATGATTTCAATATTTTTGAATTTATCAAGGTTAGATTTATGGTCCAGGATGTGATCTATCCTGGAGAAGGTCCCGTGTGCACTTGAGAAAAAGGTGAAATTCCTTGTTTTAGGGTGGAATGACCTATAAATATCAATTAGGTCTAGTTGGTCTATTGTTTCATTTAAAGTTTGAATTTCCTTGTTACTTTTCTGTCTAGTTGATCTGTCCATTGGTGTGAGTGGTGTATTAAAGTCTCCCACTATTATTGTGTTGTTGTTGATTTCCCCTTTCATACTTGTTAGCATTTGCCTTACATATTGTGGAGCTCCTATGTTAGGTGCATAAATATTTATAATTGTTATTTCTTCTTCCTCGATTGATCCTTTGATCATTATGTAATGTCCATCTTTATCTCTTTTCACTGCCTTTATTTTAAAGTCTACTTTATCAGATATGAGTATTGCTACTCCTGCTTTCTTTTGGTCTTTATTTGCATGGAAAATCTTTTTCCAGCCTTTAACTTTCAGTCTATATGTGTCCCTAGGTTTGAGGTGGGTCTCTTGTAGACAACATATATAGGGGTCTTCTTTCTGTATCCAATCGGCCAATCTTTGTCTTTTGGTTGGGGCATTCAGCCCGTTTACATTTAAGGTAATTATTGATAAGTATGATCCTGCTGCCATTTATTTTATTGTTTTGGGTTCCAGATTATCCATCCCATCCGTGTTTCCTATCTAGGCAAGTTCCTTTAGCATTCATTGGAGGGCTGGTTTGGTGTTGCTGAATTCTCTCAGTTTCTGCTTGTCTGAGAAAATTTTGAATTCTCCTTCAAATTTGAATGAGATCCTTGCTGGGTACAGTAGTCGGGGTTGTAGATTGTTTTCTTCCATGACTTTAAGTATGTTTTGCCATTCCCTTCTGGCCTGAAGCGTTTCTGTTGAGAGATCAGCTGTTATCCTTATGGGATTCCCTTTGTGAGTTATTTTTTGCTTCTCCCTTGCTGCTTTTAATATTTGGTCTTTGTATTTGATATTTGCCAATTTGATTAATATGTGTCTTGGGGTGTCCCGCTTGGGGTTCATTCTATTTGGGATTCTCTGTGTTTATTGGACCTGAGTGGCTATTTGCTTCCCCAATTTAGGGAAGTTTTCTACAATTATCTCTTCAAGAATTTTCTGATGGTCTTTCTTTTTGTCTTCTTCTTCTGGGACTCCTATGATTCTAATATTGGTGCGTTTAATATTGTCCCAGAGGTCTCTAAGGTTGTCTTCATTTCTTTTAATTCTTTTTTCATTTTTCCTTTCTGTTTCATTTATTGCATTATTCATTGTATTTTGTCTCTTTTTCATTTCTTCTAAATCTTTGTTAAAGCTTACCTGCATCTTCTCAATCCTTGCCTGCAGGTTATTGAGCTGTAACTCCAACTTATTTTCCAGGTTTTGGATCATTTTCACTATCATTATTCGGAATTCTTTGTCAGGTAGACTTCCTATCTCTTCATCTTTTGTTTGGTCTAGAGGGTATTTATCCTGTTCCTTTACTTGCTGGGTATTTCTCTGCCTTTTCATCTTGTTTATCTTGCTGTGTTGTCCCTTTATTGTGGGGATTCCTCTCTATGGGAGGGGTTGGATGTGTGGTTTGTCGAAGTTTCCTGGATGGGAAGGCTTGTGTGTTTTTCTGGTGGGTGAGTCTAGGTTTCCTCACTGTTACTAGCAAGAGATAAGAATGGGGAGAAAGCAGTCAAGCCAATGATCTCACTCCCAGGTAGCAGTGGGTACTGGAGCTTGGATCTTAAAAGGTACAAAGTTGATACCAAGTACTAATGAGCAAAGATTAAAAATCTAGAGTAAAGACTGGGTTCTCAAAAATACTTTAAAAAAAAACGGAAAATAAAAATAAAGGAGAAAAAAGAAATAAGAAAAAAAATAGCAAGGTCATATGGGACTTAAAAATTCTAAAAAAAAAAAAGAAAAGAAAAAAACAATATATATATATATATATATATAAAAGTTTTAAAAATTTAAAAGATGCTCCTAGTACAGTTATAATGAAGGCTTTCTCTGGTGCTGGTGCATTCGGTGAAGGGAAGGGTCTGTAGATTTTCAGATGATTCCCTGGTCTGGCTTCTCCTTCTCACAGTCTATAGACTCCTTTCTATGCAGTTAGCGCCACCTGCAGGGCTTTAATTTGCTTCTCCTGTCTGTTTCAAAGCTGTTGGCTCTGCTAGCTTAAGCGTCTTCTGTCTGCTGGTCTTTTAAGTGTCTATTCAGCGCTTTGGAGTTTGCCCTGCTCCTGGTGAGAGGGCTTCCCCCGCCCCCTCTGCTCAGGCTCTCTGTCGTCCGCCCAGCACAGTTGGGGAGTGGGGCTTCTCCCCTCCCCCGGCCCAGCCGCTCGGTTTTCTCAGCATGCAGCTAAGCAGGCCTTCTTGGTCGGGCTTGTCCTTCTCACAGTCTACAGTCTCCTTTCTATGCAGTCTGTGGTACCGGCAGGGATTTAATTTGCTTCTCCTGTCAGTTGCAAAGCTGTTGGCTCTGCTAGCTTAAGCGTCTTCTGTCTGCTGGTCTTTTAAGTGTCTATTCAGCGCTTTGGAGTTTGCCCTGCTCCTGGTGAGAGGGCTTCCCCCGCCCCCTCTGCTCAGGCTCTCTGTCGTCCGCCCAGCACAGTTGGGGAGTGGGGCTTCTCCTCTCCCCCCGGCCCTGCCGCTCGTGCAGCTGAGCACTCCTTCTAAGGTGTATACAGCACCGATCTGTCCAGAATCCCCAGAAGTCTTGGTTAGCCTCCCCGGGGCTGGGTTATGCCCACTGCTCTCAGGCGGGGGCTGGGCCGGTCCGCAGCCCGCAGCTGCCCAGCCTCTCTGTTGACTCCTCACCGCCCTTTATTTTGTGCACGGGCCTGGGCGGGGGGTGCTTTTCCTGGAAGTTTAGGTCTCTCAGGCTGCTCCGTTCCCTGAGCCTGCGGCCCGCCCCTCCCTGAGCAGGAGCAGTCCGCTTCGGCTGTGCTGCCGCTCGGCTGTGCCTTGTAGCTAGAGACGAACCTTGCAGGGCTTAGCTATTAATCTGCTTCTGCTCTCAGCTATATTGCTCTCCAAGATCCACCACAGATCTGCCAGAGAGAATGCTCCCTGGTATTCGGAAACCTTTCTCCTCTTTTTTTTTTTTTTTACCTCTTTATTCCAGACTCCCCTTCCGGGACGGAGCCCGTCCCCAGCTCTTTGTCTCTCCCTCTACTTTTTTTTTCTTTTCTTTCTTTTGTCCTACCTCCTCACGTCGGCAATGGGTCGCCTCTCCAGATGCCCAATGTCCTCTGCCAGCATTCAGTTCCTGTTTTTTGGAGTTTGATCGGCCTTTAAAAGTTCTTTTGGTATATTTATTGGGGAGAGAGTGTTCTCCCCATCCTATTCCTCCGCCATCTTAGTTTTCGCCAACTTTTGTTGTTTTTAATTATGATATATCTTTGTGTGGATCTCATTTGGGACCCTCTATGCTGCTTTTTTTAAAATTTATTTATTTTAGTTGGAAGCTAATTAGTTTACAATATTGTATTGGTTTTTGCCATACATTGACATGAATCAGCCATGGGTGTACATGTGTTCCCATCCTGAACCCTCCTTCCACCTCCCTACCCATCCCATCCCTCTGGGTCATCCAAGTGCACCAGCCCTGAGACACCCTGTCTCATGCATCGAACCTGGACTGGTCATCTGTTTCACACATGATAATATACATGTTTCAATGCTGTTCTCTCAGATCATCCCACCTTCGCCTTCTCCCACAGAGTCCAAAAGACTGTTCTATACATCTGTGTCTCTTTTTCTGTCTCGCATACAGGGTTATCGTTACCATCTTTCTAAATTCCATATATATGCATTAGTATATTGTACATGGATATCTGTTTCTTTTTTATTATTACCAGCCATAATTTTTTCAAATACATTTTCTTCTCCTTCTGGAGCCCCTATTATGCATAGGTTAACACACTTTATATTACCCCATAGCTCTCATAGTTTGCTTCTTTTTTGTCTATATGCTGTTCTGATTGGATGATTTCCATTATTCTCTCTCCGAGACCACTTATTCTTTCTTCTGCATTATTTAATCTACCATTCATTGTATTTAGCTTTGTTTTTATCATGGCAAATGAGTTGTCCAATTTTGATTGATTCCTCTTCATTGTTTCTAGTTCTTTGTTACAATGACAATCTTTCTTAATTCCTTTAGCATTTTTATTACCTCCATCTTGAACTCAGTGTCTAGTAAACTGTGAGGTCTGTTTCATTCTTTGTTCTTTCAGGAGATTTCTCTTAATTGGGAATAGTTCCTCTGCTTTTTTATTTTATTTAGCTTTTTCTGATTCGATGAGTTTATGAGAAACTGTTATCTACTGTGCTCTTCAAGCAGTGATTTTACATGGAAGTGTTCCTGTGTATACTGTGCAAGTCTAATATTTTTGGTGCCAGGGCTGTTTTTGGATTGGATGTCAGCCATGTCTTTCCTCAGAGTGTGCTGTCTGTTATCCCCTTAACAGGGAATGTGATGATGTTGGGGGTCCAAAAGCTGCACTGGGTGTTCAGTGTGGCCTCCTTTTTGCCCTGTGCCTGTCACAGCCCTGTTGGGGGCCCTCTCGGCAGTCTTGCACAGCTGGATTGAGTTTTCTCCCAGGGCCCACCTCTCCAAGATTCAGTGCCTATGTACAATTCATACCAGCAGCCTTATCTACTGCACGTTTTGGACAGGGAAGTATAGTGAGGAGGCAGCCGTAAGTGCTGGTCTCTTGCCACCTTGATTGCTAGCAAGCCAGCAATGCACACTCCTAATGAATGGAGGCCAGACCCCTCCACCCTCTCTTTCTGTCTTGGTGGACCTCCCAGCAAGCAAGGGGGCCTCCCAGGGTGAGGGGTCACTTGTGTCGACCTTCCACTCTATAGATTCCTCCCAGAGACACTGGTCCCATCCTGATGCCCTTTTTCCCTCCATTATATCCTGTTAAATGGGGATCTTTCTTGCAGCTTTGGTTATATAAGAAATCTTCTGCCTCTAGTTTTCTGTCAGAGTTATTGAATATGTAAATATATTTTTGATGTGTTTGTTGGGGGAAGATGAGCTCCACATCCTCCTACTCTACCATCTTGATCCTTTCCTAGAGTGATCTCTTTACCCTTTATTATTACCAGACTCATTCCTACTTCACTGCTCATACCATGTACTATCTCATATTTGACATAAAGCATATTAAATAAATAACCAGGGTACATGCATAAAAACTCAGGTCCATTATGTGTAATTTCTGTTATAACATGTAGCTTGCATAACAAGGCAGTGTCCTGCAGTTTATGAAGAAGCAGTAATTCTGTGCTGAAGGCTGTGCTGAAGCCCCAAGCGCAGTGGGGCTTAATTCATATTGTAACCAGAACAAACATATGAGAAAAAATCAGGCCGAGTTCTTAAGGAAAAAAAGTCTTATTTTAGAAATACCATCAGTTCTCAGATTTCCCTAGACACTCCATTGGGAAATTTGACTCCAGAGCTCATCAACTTAACCACTGTATTATTTAGCATTTTGGTTCAACATAAAAGAGCTCCTTAATGACAAGGACAGTCTTACTCTCCATTGCATCTTGGGCCCCTAGCCCAGTGACTGGCTATGATACACCAATATGAGTGGTTAAAAGATTCCAAGGAGACAATTTTCTGTATACTCAACATGCCTAACAATGATGTAGGCTGCCTTATGGGGACCTGAATTCCCCATCTTAAGTGCATCCACATAGGAGTAAAAGTTGAATAAGGATCTTTCATAGGTATGGAACAAGATTCCTCTCTGAATGGGAAAAAAATTTTTTAAATGGATCTTTTTCAAGCACCAAGATTCTGTGATTTCTTGATAGTGGTAAAAATGTATTTTCTCAGTGTCTTCCAGGGAACTGTGAGGTGACAGTGTCTGAGAATTCTTTGGACAGAAGATAGTCATAGGGCTGCTGTCATCTTGGGCATGCATAGGGAGGTGCTGAAAGGGAAATACCCACTGAAGACAGATGGACAACAAAGGTGAAGGGCCAGGAAACAAGTTCTATTCTCATTTGCTGAGGTGACCAAGGGCAGTGAGGTAGCGGCAAGACAGATGGGCTTGCAGTGCCAGCCAAGCCTTCTGTATTTAGAATATTTTCAGGCAAGGTAACTCATCTTGATTATTAAATCATCTGTTAGTGATTTGAGATGGTAAAAGCATGCTAAAAGTTTTTGCTGAGCTGGGAGAAGGCTTCATTTAGGAAAAGAAAACTCAGATCCAGATAGTATAAATGGGATATAAGACTCAAACTTCTCAGGGATACTACCTATACTGCTGGTCTGGGCTTTAAAGTGCTTAAGAGCAGAAGAGCTTCTTCAGACTAACAAGTGTAGATTGTTAGTTCACCATAGTTCATAGTTCAAACTATTTTCCTCCTTGGTATTTTAATTAATGACAAGGTCTTATAGAGTCCAAAGGAGTCAGCATTACCAGTATGCTCCCTGCGTTCCTATAGCACCTAATGATTTTTCAAGCATATTCTAATAACAACAGGAATCATAGCTCCAACATTAACTGCTAATTTTTATGATAGTTTTGAAATTTAGTATCACTGGTACCATCTTAGTTTGTGTGAAAGTCACTTGTCATGTCCAGCTCTTTGCAACCCTATGGACTGTAGCCTGCCAGATTCCTCTGTCCATGGAATTCTCCAGGCCAGAATACTGGAGTGGGTAGCCATTCCCTTCTCCAGGGGATCTTCCCGATCCAGGGATGGAACCTGGGTTTCCTGCATGGCAGGCAAATTCTTTACCATCTGAGCCACCAGCGAAGCCCCGAACCTTTGTAAAAAGGACTTCTTTGCCTCTTTCCACAGGGCTAGGAGCTTGTAGATCAAAGATACGCCCTGGAAACACTTGTAATCTCCTGAATTCCCATCCCAGGAAGACTTTATCCTGCTAACAGGAACTATATAGGTGTCTTCCTCAACTCCATCCTCCAAGGCAGCTTGTGTTCTTGGTATACATACCCTTCACCTTAAAATGTCACCTAGGTGTAACTGTTTGCCAGAGTTTGAGTGAAGTTTGGACATACAGGCTTTGGAGTACAATTGTGTGCACAAGGCTCTTCATGAGGCATGATAGCATTGGGAGTGGAGAGAAGAGAGGCTCTGCAGGTCAGGAGAGGAACCCATGACCAATTTCTCCCATGCCACCATATTCCAGGAAAGAATTCTAATGAGTTTGAGAATTGTACATTTCAACCTGGGTTTTCATATTGCAGTAATGCTATTATTTGCCAAGGTAGGAGGATTATAATTTTATTTAAATGTGTCTTAGCTATAAGTTTTAAATAGTTGGGCTAAGTAAATTATGGTTTCCCTAGTGTCTCAGATGGTAAAGAATCCATCAGCAGTGTAGGAGATCTGAGTTCGATCTCTAGGCCAGGAATATCCCTTGGAGAAGGAAATGGCAATCCACTCCAGTATTCTTGTCTGGAGAATCCCATGGACACAGGAGCCTGAGGGGTTACAGTCCATGGGGTTGCATTATATATGTACAGTATATGGGCTTCCATTTTAATTTTTGCCATGAGCTCCCAAATGTAATGCATGGGCCTAGATACTACTCGCATTTTAAAAATGTGTTAACAACTTTGAGAAGACAACTGACTGGCTTATGATCATAAAGTGAGACTAGATTTGAGACCAGCACTCTTTGATATGAATGTCTGTGCCATTTCTACCATGTGTTTCCTCTCACGTATATTCTGACGTGGTCCTCACTTTAACTGTATGAAGTGGGGTTACTTCTGTTTCCATTTTTGTCAGCTGATGAGGACTCTGATTCAGAGAGCAAAAAAATGACTGATCCAGGGTCTCGTGATACAGTCAGTCCTTAACCCATCTATTGACTCAAATTGGTAAGTATCGTCATATGTCACGCTTAGATGATGAGACTATTTTCCAAGAATGTTTAACTTGGAAGAGAGAAAACTGAGCATGATCCATGAAAGTCATTTAGAATCTATGATAGTCTGTCTCTGAAAAGAAACAAACTTGGCCTGTGTAGGCACTCCGAGACAGAACTAGAACCCATGGATAGAAACTAAAGGGAGGTATAGGGGTTCGACATAATGAAGAACTTTCCAACCATTAAAATCTTTCAGTTGTGTCCATGTTAAGTTGATGAGCTCTCCATTGCTAGATGTGTCCAAGCAGAAGCTGTCAGGGATGTTGTAAGTAGGAACTCTGTATTCGTTATCTGGATGCCTCTGACATTCTCTGAAGTCCTTTCTAGAAATTCGAAATTCCAATACCCTGATTCTGTAGTCAAATTGTCTTTAGTTGAAAACCACCTCCAGGATCCAAGCAGCCTGAGGGGCTGTTCTTGGTATCTTCCATTCACTTTTCCCTTCCTCACCCTGCTCTGTGCTCTGGGATGCTAACTGCTGTGTGCTTGATCACAGGGCTCTGCCCTGTAGCTACCGGTGAATTCATCTAATGAGCAGTGCAAGCAGGAGATGGAGGAAGGAGATGCCCTCCCTGTAGGGTCTCCACAGACTACTTTTCATTCAGTGTGTCAGGCTTTGTCAGGCCATGCATGACCTTCTTCTTTTCTAGGTTTCCTCCTGTTTCCCCTGCAGACCTAGGAATGGTAGTAGTGCACTTCTGCTGTCCCTGGCTGCAAGATACTGGAATACTCCCAGTGATTTCTGTACACTATACCCACGATTTAGTAAACAGTCCCCTAATTGACTCTTCTCAAAGTGAGCAATTTGAATATGCTCGTTCCTGGTCGAACCCATATAATTCAGTAAGCCTGAGATGACTCCTTTTTCACTAAGGGGAAATCTTGGCTGTTGTCATTATAGAACAACCTCAGAACCTGTGTGTCAATATATAGGACCCTCCTAAAAAGGAGGGCCAAAACCCTCTAAGGTATTGAAGAAGGAGGAGAAAACCTGAGAAAGGAAACAGCCCATCAGAAAGCGGGCAGTTGCTGAAGGTAAGTGTATATATTTGACCCTTCAGAAATGTTTCCCCCTTATGTACCAGATGCAGCTACAGTAAATATTGCCTATTCTCAAGTTTATGTACAGACTTAGCTGGTTAAGAATGTGGGTTCTGGAGTCTGACTCCCTTAAGTAAAACCCTGACTGGATCACTTGCTGGTATTGTGACTGTGGGTAAATCTCTTCTCTGAACCTCATTTTCCTCATCTAAAAATAGGGGTAATATCTCCTGGAATTGCTGTACAAATTAAATAATTTAATGTGTGAGAAGTGTTTGTATGCATAGTACCTAAAACATGTTAAGAATTAAATAAAATTAGCTATTATTTTTTATTAGTTCTACTGTAGTTCTGGGGAACCTTACCTTACCTTATCACAGACTCTAATATCAGTTTCTTGATTGTGAGGAAATAAAAACATCAAACTCTCAAAAACTCTCATTTTTGCAACTAATGCTTATTCCTTTAACCCAATCCAGCATTTAAGAACCCATTATTGGTAGAGGTAGAAATCATTTTATCAAGATATCAAATGCATAGCTGAGTTCAATGTGGCAAATAACATAGAAATATATGTAATATGTAAACAGTAGCATCAAAAATGGAGACAATAGATATTGCTAGAGGAAAGTCACCCAAGAAATCATCAAAGAAGAGACTCTAGCTGAAAGCTAACTAAGAAGCCTGTAGTCAAGTTTACGGGATAAGGCCCAGGTCCTTCAAAAGCATTCTCACAGTGGTCCAGCCTAGTAATCATTTCATACTCTGATCACCTGTGCTACCTAGTGTCTGTTCTTTTGTATTTATCCTGTGGATTTTTGCATTATCTATTTGTTTTAGCAAGTACCCGCTATATACGTGACTTCCAAGTCCAGCTGCAAGCTCCATAAAGTCAGGAACCATTTCTCATTTCTTTAAATTCTCGGAGTATCCACTGGAGATTTTTAAGTGGTGAATAATAGCACAATGAAATGCTGATGCTGCCTAAACCCAGTTACTGCTTAATCAAAAGTTATTCATTGAGTGGCTCTTATATTTAAAGTACTGCACTAAGTATATCATATCTCCCCAACTACAAAAAAAAAATAAGGCCCACCTGTAAGAGCAGGGACAAAGTCAATTCCATTTATGATGATTTTCCCAGTTGTTGTTTAATCACTAAGTTATGTCCAACTCTGCAACCCTGTGAACTGCAGCATGCCAGGCTCCTCTGTTCTCCACTGTCTCCTGGAGTTTGCTCAAATTCATGTCAGTTGAGCTGGTGAAGCCATCCAACCGTCTTATCCTCTGTTGCCCCAGAGTCTAGCACATACCATGCATTTAGGAATTCAATGATTGATTGATTGATTGATTAATGATAGATGAAAGGGTTTCAAAGATGATCAAGGCATCCTCCTGTGATTATTAAGCTAGCCAGAAACAGTTGAACCAATGCATTGCTCACAGATGACACTGATGGCTCTGGTTATAATTATGAGAAATAAAAGTTAGCCTTTCATTTGTTGATGACTATTTCACTTCAATATTAACAATCCAGATCCTCCATAGAAAAATCTCCAAAGACCAAATAAGGATATAAGATCAAATAAGGGTATAAGATATTTCAGGTAGGATCTTAGGGATCAAATATGGTAATGGAAGGATAGAAACTGACCCATTAAAATATGCATAACTTTATATGGATTCATTTTCTAGATGCTTCATCCCAGTCTACTAGGGATGAAGGGAACCCTCAGAGAGAATCCTATTCCAGGGCGTTTTTTTTTTTTAATTTTCTTTACTTTATTGTGTTGGTTTTGCCATACATTGACATGAATTCACCATGAGTATACATATGTTCCCCCTCCAGAACCCCCCTCCCTCCTCCCTCCCGATTCCCTCCCCCTGGGTCATCTCGATCCAGGGCGGTTCTTTATGTTGTACTTGAGGGGATACCTGCAGCTCCTGGTAAAAGTACACTTTACAGGTGACAGAAGTCAAGGCTGCAGTCTTCTCATGCATTCGTTCATTTTTTCAGGTTTTAGTGAAGAATTCACATGAATCAGGCAAAATCTAGGGTTTATTTACCTGATGTGGGTTAGAAAAAATCATATGTCTTAAGTTCTTTGAGCTGTTAATTTCCATTGTTGGCAAAGAAGAAAATTCTAATACAAAGAGATTCTGTAATGGTCTATTAGCTATTAATTGTGACTTAAGTAAACTCTAAAGATTTAAATTCTATACCAAAAGTTTTGGAAAGAATTTACTTTAGGTCTATTTTACTTAAAAGCAATTAAATTTATTGTGGTGCCCAAGACATGGCATCCTTTTCCTGGCAAATAATGACCTCTGTGCTTAGAATGCACTATAAACTACTTCATAACTTTCCCAACTGTAAAAATTCAGATTTATTATTACTTGCTTCATGTTATAAAGACAAATGATTCATATTAAGCATGTTAGTATTTTCTTAGCATCAAACTTCACCATTATGATTGAAGAAACTTATTTCTACTTGTCAGCAGTTTTAAAGGGAAGGCTGCAGTCCAAGGATATCTTAGTGACTGATGTAATGCAGTGAAGAAAAATCGCCATTTCAAGTTATTATTAATTTTTGTTTTCAAAAAAGTCAAAATAACTTGTAAACTTTCTTTAATTCTGGATTTATTATTTTAAAAATGGCAGAGGATGAATAAACATCTAATTAAACATCCAGAAACATTTTATGCTTCTTTTCCTTCATAAATAATGTATTTTGGAAATAATTAAAATGAAACATATGTATATCTTAAGGTCAATTGTAGTTTTGTTCTATGTTTCTTTCAGTAGTACTAATAGGTTCTGTAAGACGATCACTTTAAAATTATTAGACTGATTATATGATTTAGTCCATATAATTTATTCTTCATATCTCCTTTGAGGTTTATAGAACAACAGAACTGTTTTAGGTTTAGCAAAACATATGAGTCATTTGCCAGTTTTAAATGTATACAACAAAAAGCACAACCTCTTATTAGCTATTAGCACTGTCCTAGAATGTGTTGTGCAAACTAACAGAGAGTGAGTTTCCTTCCAATAGAAGTATTCAGTACGGCTCAGTGGGTCACCTGGTGGGATTCCTGGTGAGAGAATTTAAGCAGTGGCTATGTGGATGGGATATTTTATGATTCTCTGGCACAGCTTATCCTGTGAGAAAAAGAACATAATAGATCTGAAAATCCTATACCTGAGCAGAATACTGTTATTTAGAGAAAATATTTAATCTTTTAAATCTCCTGGAACACCTTTCAAGTGAGGTTTATAAAATTTTACAAAGAAAAGCTGTTGATATATTTAAATTTGGAATTAAAATGTTAATTTTTGGAACAAGTTTTGCCTACAGGTTCATCACTTTTGATATATAATTACTCCTCCTCATGGCTGTTTCTTATAAGAAAGATATTTTTATATTTTAAATAATATATTAATATTATAATATATTAATATTAACTTTTGTGAGCTATTCCTGATTTCATGCCTTTGGCTTTTTCAGTTAAGTCTGATAGACTCTAAATATAAAATCCTGGTCCCTGTCTGTCTGCTATGAAATATATGAAGGAAATGGACCTCTGAATTACACAATTGCACATAGCTCTGTTCTTTACCTATAAATGGGAGACAGTCACACGAACTCTGTGCATTTGCAGTGATGAAAGATGAAAGCAATCATCCATGTTTAGTTTATAGTATAATGTACTATGGGCTTTCCTGGATAGCTCAGTTGGTAAAGAATCCATCTGCAATGCAGGAGACCCTGGTTCATTTCCTGGGAAGATCCGCTCGAGAAGGGATAGGCTACCCACTCCAGTATCCTTGGGCTTTCCTTGTGGCTCAGCTGGTAAAGAAATTGCTTGCAATGTGGGAGACCTGGGTTTGGTCCCTGGGGTTGGGAAGATCCCCTGGAGAAGGGAACAGCTACCCACTCCAGTATTCTAGCCTGGAGAATTCCATGGACTGTATAGTCCATGGAGTTGCAAAGAGTTGGACACGAGTGACTGCCTTTCACTTTCCCTTTTCATAATGTATTACAGATAGTTTGGGGATAATGTTAGGGATTATGTTTAGCTGTGACTTCAGTTATATATCCAGGTGCCATAAAATATTAATTGGTATCTCTTACTATCCCAAGGTTTCCATTCTGAATTTCTAATTAATTTTTGAACACCTCTACCTGAATATTCTGCAGTACCTTCAACCTATCAGGTATCCAAAATTAAACTCATCTTCTTCCTCTTGATCTGTTTCTAGCATTTATTTATTCTGCTGCCACATGTTATGTCTCTATAGTTTTTTAGGTCTTAGGATGGATGCTAAGGATGGAGTTAAGTAAGACATACTGCTGGCCAAGGACAGCTACAGACTCCAGTAGAGACAAGAATTACAGTATTTCTTGAAAAATATAACATTAAATTCAAAGAGTTGAGGTACGCTGAGAACAATCAATTTTGCACCTGGTTTTATAGAAAACTGTGGCTGAGAAGTAATCATCAATGTGTCCTTCAGAAAGGGAGACCCAAACAGAGAAAGTTAAATAAAATTTCTAAGACCATACAGCTAATAATTGATGAATGTATTACTTGAACCAAAGTTTGTGACTTCAAAGAATGCATTTTTAACTTCCATGCCAATGTATTATTTTCTTTTACTTATAAGGCTTAACCTCAAAGAGAGTTAAGGAAACCACTCTTTACTACCATAAAAATATATTAATAATTTTTATTCTGAATCAAAATGAAAATTTAAATCACATTCTTCACCCTCTGATGAGTAAGTAGAGAAACATGACACTTTATAATAATATTAGCTAAACATCCTAAAATTCTTATTATGTAGGAAGGGCTGTGTTTAGCCCTTTAGAATAATTAAAGCATTTAAGCATACAAAAATTCAAATAGGTAGGTACTATAACACTTCTTACAGTATAAATGAGAAAACTGAGGTCCAGAAAATTAAAGTGGTTTGTGCTAGTCATATAGTGACAAGGCTGGGAACCAACAGAATTCTGTCTGACTCTAAAGCCAATATACTTGATCACTGTTCTCTATTGACTACATTTAGTAATGGTTTGAATTTAAAATTCTTTTAATAGAACCAGGTTTGACACTTGAAGGGGTAAATACTCAGCTTCATAGCAAAACTATGTTATGTCATATTTATTTCTGATTCTAGAAAAATTATGCTAAAACATATCTTTTACATAGTAAAAGATATATGGAAGACCTTTTGATTTTGAGATAGAAAAATTCATCCCAACTTTGAGATTACATAAAAGTAGTAGTTCTATACCATGTGCGAAGTGACCACTTTCTATAATGAAAATCAGTTATTTTTGGAAAAATATGAGTTTTACTTCAGTTTTTAGTGTATGCCAGCTGACATGAAATTCTCATCAAGGCTTTGAATCAGAATAATACTCAGCAAAGGTGTGAATACTACGATTGCTCTTTTGGATTAGAAATGGAGTATGAGGAAAAGGACTCTGAACAGAGACTCATGAGTGGTTATTCTAGTAAGTGATGCCAAGTCATATTTGGTATTCAGTAAATATAGAGTAGACAAATAAGTGATATATTTTTAAATTCTTAAAAATTTGTATTAGTCATGGATGACAAGTTGAGTCAATTGAATTCTGCTGAATAAGATGAGAATAGTTTATTGACTCAGGTCATGAATGGGTCTGTTTGGGCTGTTTTCTTTTCCCTTTTGGATAGAGATTTTTTTTTCCCCCATCAAATCAGAAGCCAGATAGATGATTTTCACTTCTCAGAGATCTCCTGGCATTTCTTATCCAGTCAGGAAGTTGGTTTATATGAATTTTATGGTCCACTCCAAAACTGAGATTATATGATTTAGTAATTTCCTGACGGAGAGAGAGAAATGCTTTAAAAGAAAAATGAAAAAAAAAACCAACTTGCTCTTTTTTGAGATGAAAGAGTCTCAGAATTTCCTGGACACAGGTTCTTAGTTGAGATTCTGATAATAAATGGATGTTAGTACCAAGAGGGACTGTTGCTCTCACGATGTTGAAAGTGGCCAAGGGCAGTAAGGTGGAGTCAAGGGAGTGAATTGCTATTATCAGCCTAGCCCATTTGAGGTTTGCATTATATCCTGGCCAAATGTGTCAGCTGTATTAAGAAATAGCTGCTTCCCAGAACAGGACCCTAGAACAGGTTCAAAAGACTTAATGAATCATAGGAAAGATTTCCTTGTAAAATATTATTACACAATATGACCCAGATTCTACTTTACATTTGGATGGTGCATAAACAATTCTTTAGTGCTTTCACATATATTTTATTTGATTCACATATAAGACTGAGTTGGCTATTACTGTCATCTCTAGTTTATAGATTAGGAAATTGGGTTTTAAATAAGTTAATAACTGGCCTAAGATATTAGAACTAATAAATGTCTGAAGTCTTAAAGACAGGTTCCTGGGTTCCTCAGTTTCTGCAATAGTGCCGTTTTTGTTCATTGATAAAAAGTGATTAGTGCAGCTATTGGCACCAGCTGTCTTGGCACTTTATGCAGAGTCCTCATTGACTGGAAGCCTGCAGGTCTGTTATATACTGGACACAAAGCAAAGGAATCCAGTCATTTATCTTTGTTGACAAGGCTAAGGTAGTGATGCATGCACTATAGTAGAAAATGGCTTTCTCAAGAGCCCCATATTTTGTGGTGGAAGTGGAGCAACTGATGGAACTAGCTGAATAACTATTGGGAATATAGTTACTCTTTTTTTGGAAGTTTCTATAAGAGAAGATCACTGGCATTTTCAAGCACCAGTATAAGGGTCAATGTGGATGTGTTTAAGAATCCCATGGTGCATAGCTGGGCTGTCCCTCATGTTTTGACCATGACTGCTTTGCCTACAAATAGGGCTGACCTGAAGAAATCAAGTATAGTTTAATGTATCAAGAGCTCCTCAGGCCCAGTATCAAGGGGTTTACTTAGCTAGTAATATCATCAACTGCACTGATACTTTCCAAAGGAAGAGGACCATTTGTACTTCTCACTATGCCAAATATTAGGAAGTAACTTACTTATCTTGACCAGTATTTCAACAAAGCATTCTTCATTTATGATGTTTTCTAAGTGCTACAGGAAAACTCTTGACAGTGGAAAATGACAGTTTCAAAGAGCTGTTGCATGGCTCTATGGCAAGACCACTGGTAAGTGGCAAGGACTGGTAGCCACTCTTGCCTTTTGAGTTCAGGAACTAGAAGGTATTCTCCATAACACTAATGGACATTGTTTCTTTGGCCTTTGCTGTGCCACAGAGAACTCAAGTTTGTCTTCCAGAAATGAATAAAGATTCCAGAATCTGTTTATATGAGCTGCTATAGGGACAGGGATTATGATGTTGACTAGAAAACATGGTACAGCAGTGTTTAAGAGCTTGAGCTCTGGGGTTAAGCAGAGCTCTTGTCAATCATAACCCTACCATTTCCCATTTATGTTGGACAGTGTATCTGTCATCTGTAAACCTTACTTTTCTTAAGCGTAATGAAAAGCAGATTTATTCATTAACTTATTGCTCTTCTTCCTCTCTCTCTCTCTTTTTTTTAAGCTCCTATCAGAACTAGATTAGGAGCTAGCATTACCGTGGTAAATATTATAAACTTTTATTTATATAAATTTATTATTAGGGTTGTTTTGTGAAGTAACTGAGGTCAATATGCACAGCATTTAGCATAAGACCTGTTTGAAGGTTTTCTTCTCAGGAAATACAAAAGAGCTATCTTTAAAATACTGAAAAGTTTCCCAGTTAGATCTTTTATTTGTGGCTCCAAAGGACAAGTGATAAGGTAAATAATTTACAGTAAATCTAAGCATGATAAAAAATAAGAAGTTTTGCTTTTTCACAACGGGTTTGCCGCCAGGACACAGGTATCGTGAAAACCACAGTTAAACCTAAGCCAAAATGGGAAAGGAGAAGACCCACATCAACATCGTTGTCATTGGGCACGTAGATTCAGGGAAGTCTACCACGACTGGCCATCTGATCTACAAATGTGGCGGAATCGACAAGAGAACAATTGAGGAGTTTGAGAAGGAGGCTGCCGAGATGGGAAAGGGCTTCTTCAAATATGCCTGGGTCTTGGACAAACTGAAAGCTGAACGTGAGCGTGGTATCACCATTGATATCTCCCTGTGGAAATTTGAGACCAGCAAGTACTATGTTACCATCATTGATGCCCCAGGACACAGAGACTTCATCAAAAACATGATTACAGGGACCTCCCAGGCTGACTGTGCTGTTCTGATTGTTGCTGCTGGTGTTGGTGAATTTGAAGCCGGTATCTCCAAGAAAGGGCAGACCCGTGAGTATGCCCTTCTGGCTTACACTCTGGGTGTGAAACAACTCATTGTTGGAGTTAACAAAATGGATTCCACGGAGCCACCCTACAGCCAGAAGAGATACGAGGAAATTGTTAAGGAAGTCAGCACCTACATTAAGAAAATTGGCTACAACCCCGACACAGTAGCGTTTGTGCCAATTTCTGGCTGGAATGGTGACAGCATGCTGGAGCCAAGTGCTAACATGCCCTGGTTCAAGGGATGGAAAGTCACCCGTAAGGACGGCAATGCCAGTGGAACCACCCTGCTTGAAGCTCTGGATTGCATCCTGCCACCAACTTGCCCCACTGACGAACCCTTGCGTTTGCCTCTCCAGGATGCCTATAAAATTGGTGGTGTTGGTGCTGTCCCTGTGGGTCGTGTGGAGACTGGTGTTCTCAAACCTGGCATGGTGGTCACCTTTGCTCCAGTCAGTGTAACAACCGAAGTGAAGTCCGTAGAAATGCACCATGAAGCATTGAGTGAAGCCCTTCCTGGGGACCATGTGGGCTTCAGTGTCAAGAACGTGTCTGTCAAAGATGTTCGTCGTGGCAGTGTGACCGGTGACAGCAAAAATGATCCACCCATGGAAGCTGCTGGCTTCACAGCTCAGGTGATTATTTTGAACCATCCAGGCCAAGTCAGTGCTGGCTATGCACCTGTGCTGGCTTGTCACACAGCTCATATTGCTTGCAAGTTTGCTGAGCTGAAGGAGAAGATTGATCGTCGTTCTGGGAAAAAGCTGGAAGATGGCCCTAAATTCCTGAAATCTGGTGATGCTGCCATTGTTGATATGGTTCCTGGCAAGCCCATGTGTGTTGAGAACTTCTCTGATTACCCTCCCCTGGGCCATTTTGCTGTGCGTGACATGAGACAGACAGTCGCTGTGGGTGTCATCAAAGCAGTGGACAAGAAGGCAGCTGGAGCTGGCAAGGTCACCAAGTCTGCCCAGAAAGCTCAGAAGGCTAGATGAATATTATCCCCAATACCTGCCACCCCAGTCTTGATCAGTGATGGAAGAACGGTCTCAGAACTGTTTGTCTCAATTGGCCATTTAAGTTTAATGGTAAAAGACTGGTTAATGATAACAATGCATCGTAAAACCTTCAGAAGGAAAGGAGAATGTTTTTGTGGACCATATGTTTTGTGTGTGGCAGTTTAAGTTATTAGTTTTTAAAATCAGTACTTTTTAATGAAAACAACTTGACCAAAAATCTATCACAGAATTTGAGACCCATTAAAAAAAGTTTAATGAGAAAAAAAAAATAAGAAGTTTTGATAGTAAGAGTTGCCCATTAATGATTGTCTCAGAATGGTGGAAGTTCCTTATCACTCAAGGGGACCCAAAAGAAACTGCATGAATATCTGTTAATAATCTTATAATGGCAATTCCTGCATTGAGTTGTGAAGACTGTATTATATTCTTTTTTATATTTTATACATTTTTAACAGTAACAATACTTATTATTGAGTGTTTATACCATACCATGAATATTCTAAGCACTTATCATTCATGAATTCATTTAATCCCTACAAAAATTATATGAAATGGGTACAAGCAGAATGCCAGCATAAGTAATGAGAAAGGAAGTTGAGTCATAGAAATAAAAAACTTGCCAAAATTCAAAGAGCTATCCAGTGATGGAGTTAGAAAATATTTTTGTAACTTTCTCGCTGTGCTCCTTTTGGTCAATCTCTGATATAAGGCCTCATTTCGTGTCCAATTGGTAAAATACATGATACTTCGGAAGCAGGAATTCAGTCCCTGTTCTTTAGTCTCCTTAAGCGTTCTACTAGCATTCTTTAAGGATTTGCTTTAATGCCATTCCTTTGGTATTTAGCTTACCTGAAGATTCAGCAAGCTGATACGTGCCTACTAGTGATTTTCTATTAGCCAGATACCTTAAGCCCGTTTTATCAGGTTTTTTAAAGGGAAATAAGCCTCTGCTTCATGGGCTAGTGGAAAAATACCAAACCCTCAGGTTGAGCACTTATGTTAATCTCCTTGGGGATTTTTCATCTCATACCTTATTTCTGAGTCTAAGTTAAAAACAAAAAACATTGCTTAGATGGAAATTAGAAGTATGAAGATGGTTCTTGCCTCCTGAAATGGCACAGATGAAGGATATTTCAGCTATAACTGAAGTCATTTTTTGCAGGGAAATGACTTACTCTTTCCCACATGCATTTGTACTTTTATCCAAGTACAGAATTGCCTTCCCCATTGAATTGCATTCCCCTAAATGCATTTTTCATAAGGTACAAGATACTCAGTAATGACTTGTATATTTTAGTAGCATGGCATAAAGTTTAGGAAAATTCTTTAGGAACTAGTGTGCTCAGTGGGTGTAGGGGGAGAGGGGGCTCCCCATGTGGCTCAATGGTAAAGTATCCACCTGCCAATACAAGAGACCTGGTTTTGATCCCTGGGTCAAGAGGATCCCCTGGAGGAGGAAGTGGCAACCCACTCCAGTATTCTTGCCTAGAGAATCCTATGGACCGAGGAACCTGGTGGGCTACATACAGTCCATAGGGTCACAGAGTTCATCACAACTAAAGCAACAAAATGGGTCACAACTTAGCATGCATGCAGAATTCACCTGTAGCCCCTTCTCTTTGGGAGAAGTGATAACAGCTAGCTTAAAGACTACCCTCTGGAGCCTATATTCCCTAAAGAGACCTTTTCCCTGAGAAAAAGAATGTGTTTAAACTTGTTTCAAAATTTACAGAGGTATGTTTTACAATTGACAGCTTTGACTTCAAGATGTTATACATGTTATATGCATCATGGAACAACTTCATCACTGGCCTACAGTGTTACATGGCTTCAGGTCTGCTCTGGCTAAAGATCATTATGAAGAAGAGATTAGGAAATATATGCCCCTTTTCCATGAAGATGAAGTTTCTCCCCAAGAGGAATATGCATTCTAATTATCGATTATTATTTCATTGCTCTCTCCAGGCCACATTACTAGAGCAGTCTTTCCCTTCTCCAGGGGATCTTCCCAACCCAGGGATTGAACCCAGGTCCCCTGCACTGCAGGTGGATCCTTTACCAGCTCACCCACAAGGAAAGCCCAGTAATGCTGGAATGGGTAGCCTACTCCCTTCTCCAGTGGATCTTCCCAACCCAGGAATCAAACTGGGGTCTCCTGCATTGCAGGCAGGCTTCTTTCCCAACTGAGCTATCAGGGGAACTGTAAGGGGAAAGAATCTAAAATGTGTGTGTGTGTGTACAACTGAATTGCTGTGCTGTATCTTGAAACTGACACAATATTGTAAGTCAACTGCACTTCAGTATAGATACATAACAGGCAAATGTATCAGAATTGATGACAGAGTAGAGGATTCTAAATCACTGGGCCCACTTTTTCTTTATTGCACTGTTCCGCCACGCTGGGGACTTCCAAGAGTTCCTTAGAATGCTGTTTGAGGACCATTGGTTTTCACAAGTGGTTCTTAAATGCTAGTACCTGATTCATAGACTTTTGGCCATTCCAAGGCAAAATGAGAAAAAAATAAGAACAATTAAGTAATAAAAAAGATTGCAAAATTACAACTATTATTTGATGTTAAGAAACAATTATTAAAGTACATTGTAATTTTTATCAGTGTCTTTATAGAACAAAATTGGCAATGCTGTATTAGATTACCCATTTTTTCCCAGTTATATATTTTTTAATTTTTTTTATTGTAACAAATTCAAGAAAGACTTTTTTCTTACATTATTGTCTTGGTTTTGCCATACATTGACATGAATCTGCCATGGGTATACTCGTGTTCCCCTTCCAGAACCCCCTTCCCATCTCCCTCCCGATTCCATCCCTCTGGGTCATCCCGGTGTACCAGCCCTGAGCACCCTATATCATGCATCAAACCTGGGCTGGCGATTCAAAAGTTACTGTTTATATTGGTTATTTTAGGAAGTTAGGAAAGAAAAAAGGAACAAGAAAAATTAAAAAATATTCTTATGCTATGACATTAAGCAAAACAGAATACAAACATAACTGTATTTATGTTATTATTACTGATATAAGAAACTCTAACTATATACAGGTAAGTGATAAAAATGATGTCTCTAAAGATTGTGGGTGATTTGTTTTGTCTTAGATTTATATTGTGCTTTTTACTTTATTTGCAGTAAATAATTATGAAAAAAAATTTAACTGGTCTGTGAAACCCAGAAATCTCTGTATCACTGGATCACTATTTGAGGTCCTTTTTTTGACCAACTATTTGTCACAAAATATCCTTAATCCTTTGCTTTGCTTTTCATGGGAACTTTCAGAGAAAGCAGAGATATTCAGGCCACTGCATAATGTAATGCACTGTATCAGTCTGCATCCCTTTCTCCATAAAGTGGGCCTCTGTATTGGGTTAGTTTCATAGTCTACTTAGGACTATTTTTTGAAAGGAGTTAAGTCTCTGTCCTTGAGGAAAAAGGTGTCAAAGAGGCCTGTGGATATTGGAGAAGATAGCATGCCTTAAAAGTAAACATACTGATGCTTTGCACTTAGCATGTCCTCTCAAATTCAGTGCCAGTTTATACCTGAGAGCATCTGCCTTTTTCCACTTTTTCCTCCTTGTCTTTCCTTTATTTCATCATGTATCATACATGCAAGAGTATATGTATTAATAATACACAGATGCAGTTTAAACAATAATAATAATAATATCAACAACCACAACACCAATGCTCATATACCTATCACACAATATAAAAAATAGCACAAGTTGTATCTTTGAAATCATTTATGTCTTATATAAAATCATATAAATCTTTTATATGCCCCTTCCCTAATTCCCATTCTTTTTTCAACAGCTTTGAAATTCAGAGACAAATTTTGCTTAAAATCTGAAATACAATTCCTAAAATAGCAACTTCTCCAGAAGACTATGGCTATACAATAGTGCATTGCCTCCATCATGTTAGAACATGCATTAGACTCAAATGCAAAAACTATGGACCAAACTACCCTCCTTCAACAATTTGAACAACGATATTAACAGAATGTTTAAGCAACAACACAAATGAACTTTCAGAGGATGGGCTTTTTTACTTCAAGCACTATTAAAAAAAATCGCAAGTGCTTGGTTTTTCAGGTATATATATATTAAGTTGAACCTTTGGAACTAGAAATCAGGGCATTTTTTTCACACAGCCTTAATACAGAATATTGTGTGGTTTCAAAGAGGTAGAACCATAAGCATTCAAGCAATGTTGTCAAGAAGGCAATAAAATGTTCTAGTGAATTTTTCTTCATTGTCTAATTACTGCGTGCACTGGTAGGGACTTTGAAATGAGAGAAGAAGCCTGAACTCCTTTTATTTTCTGTTTAGAACAAAACAGAAAACTAACTGAAGCATAAGCCCTGTTATACATTAGCAATTTTAAAGAACATCAATTATACAAGAGAAAGACTAAGAACAGAAAGAGTGTTTACAGACACCAGACATAACAGTGAATATTCAGTAGACCCTCACAGGGCTTTGTGGTGGTTCTTAGCAGAAGCCACTGGTAATCACTGGCAGTAAACAGAGACATAGCATCTTTTGCCAGGTATTTTAGGAAATCATGCCAACAGCCCAGCAACAGTGCAAGACTCTTCTCATTAAGGGGCGTGTGTGCCAATATTGCTCCAATTCTTACAAATAATCTCAGTAGGTGTGGTGCTGCCTAAACCTGGGACATTGGCACATCAGGGTGAGCCAAGAGGATTTTGGCATACTGGAGTCTCTAAAATGTGTAGAGCAGCTGAGTGCCCAGTATCACATTGAAATACTCTTTTATTCCTGTCACAACTTGATTAACCACATACTCCTTATTACCAGCATTTACCTGCAATTTCTTGCAATTTGCATATTCTTTATAGCTTTTGTAAATGCTGTGTAGAATAACATCTACGTTTTTCTTAGCAGAGAGTTGAAACAGCTGCTTCTGTCTGATAACTAAGTCCCAGTCTTCAACAAGTCATGATTTTAATTCTTCTGGACTCTTTATTTTCCATTCTATTCTTAAATGCCTCCTAACTTTCAACAGTGGGCCCATTTCTTCCAAGGTGGTTGAAGTGCTTTACTATGGTTGCCACCATCTCGGTTTCCACAGGGCTTCCTTCTGTTTGTTCTTTCTTGTCTTCTTCATGGATCTTGAAGTGGGGTTCTCTGCAGAGCAACAGTGCCCCTGCCATCTGCTAGGGAGTGCTTCTTCAGATTCTTCTTCTGGGGACCAGCTGTCTTCTTTCCTGAAGAGACCCCTCTCATCTTCTATGCCCATTGCTTCTAGTTGATTTTTGAAAGTTATCTTCTGCAAATTGTCATCCACAAGTTTAAGAACCCTGCTTTCCCAAGCTCATTCCAGCCTGTTTTCATTCCACCCAGTAATCCTCTTCCTTCTTTCCCTTCTGAGAACTCCTAGTGTTTTCACAGGTGGAATCTTAGAGATCTTCTGCAGTGGTATGGAGAGATGAGGTGGGAGATACAACCCAAGAGTTTATAATCAGGGATATTCTGCAATTAGGATCAGACCTTCTGATCATCACTGTACAGCTAACTTAGCTTTTCTGATGGTAGTCTTTTTGTCCTGACCTCCAAGCAGAGTGTTCTTCAGGCAAGTATGCACTCAGTTAATTTTCCAGAAAGTTATCTCAGTGAAGTTTATACCTTTTGAGTATAAACTTGCCACTAGAAGCCACTAGTTGTCATTCTTTACTGCATCTCCTGCTGCCAGCTCCCATCTAATTCAACCAGTCTTCCTCTCCTCCGGCAAAGACACTTATGCAACCACAGACTCTGGAAACGTTTTTCTGTCTGTGGAGGAATTTAGTTCTATTTTTCTCTGCCCTTTGCTAAATACTGGTTTCTTTTGTTATTTTCTGGCAATGCAAAATTTAGTGTGGGACCCCTGATGCCATTAGGATGTTGAATACATGGCCTTGATTATATTCACCCTGTTTGTTCTGATGCTTTCTTTCTTGACAGTTTAAAAATTATATATATGATGTTTGTCAGGCACTGTCTACTATTTTTCAGGAAGTGCAGAAACAGATAGACCAATACCCATGTTAGATACAAATATAAACAGGACAAAAGTTCTTGCTCTTGAGCCTCAAAACCAGAAGATTATATATATGTGTGTGTGTGTGTGTGTGTATTTTTTTTCTTTTTAAAACCAAACATGAGGACCATCCTTTTAGAAGTCTTTTTAAAGTCCCTGATAGAAGACTGTGTGTTTTTATTTCATTGCAGTCAAATTACTACTCTGCTGACTTCTGTGACTCTGCCCTGACAGGAGGTTCATAGTTCTGACTCTTAGGGTAGGGTCAGGCAGGTGTAATAGGGTGGGGCTGGAAAGAAGACAGGGAGGGGCCAGAACCTGAAATAGAACCATCCGTTGTGCTTAGGATACAAACTTAGGGCAACCACAAGTTTTTGTTCTGTTATTTTTAAATCACTTATTAATTTTTTGGCTAATTATGTGCCAGGCACGATAGTATATGCTATATGTATAGTGGTTCATACCAGTTCACGAGGAGCTGCTTTTGCCTCCATTTTGAAATGCAAGCACTCACTGAAACTCAGAGGTTAAATCACTAACTCAAGGTTTCTCAGAAGTATCAAATCTAGATTTGACTCCAAAGTTCTCCTTCTCTGAAACCCCTCATCTTTTTTTCCAGCTTCCTTAGAGTTTTTGTTTGTTTGTTTGTTTGTTTTTTTCTTTACATTATCGTGTTGGTTTTGCCATACATTGACATGAACCTACCATGGGTATACATGTGTTCCCCTTCCAGAACCCCCCTCCCCCCTCCCTCCCGATTCCATCCTTCTGGGTCATCCCGGTGCACCAGCCCTGAGCACCCTGTATCATGCATCAAACCTGGGCTGGTGATTCATTTCACGTATGATAATTTACATGTTTCAATGCTGTTTTGTGTTTTCTTTAAAATTGAGATGTAATTGATGTATAATATTAGTTTAATATATATAATATAATGATTAGACATGTATATATACCATTTTGCAAAATGACCACCACCTTACCCATTATATCACAGATAATTTCATTCTGACTGGGGGACATGTTCATATCAAAAGAGTGGCAGCAAGCAGATGGTAGTCTAGGCAATGTGTGGGCGTTATAGACAAACTGGAGCCCAGACAAGCAGTCTAAAAACAGGCAGACAAGGGAGATGAGCACCACAGCAGAAGTCTGCCAGTATTTTGGGGGTGTCTGCCACTTGGTTTCATTTCTAGGAGCAGTAAAGCAGAGAGGAAGAGAGAGTGGGAGAGGAAAGGAAGAGAGGAAGGGAGTACAATGTGGAAGGGCAAAGAGCCAGAAGGTCTGGCTGCTGGGCCAGTTAAAGAGGTGGGGCTTCAGGTGGGGTCTCCCACATGAAGAATGAGATTCAGGAAATGGGATTAGGGAGCGTGAAACCCCAAAACTGGGCTTGTTGATGGATGAGCCATGGAGGACGTGGCTGGGCCTGGCCATAGTTCTTTTAACCTTAGAGCCTGTGTTTGAGTGTTAAATGTCTCACATCCCAGGAAGGAAGTTCTTAGGAGTCTGGCAACTGGTAATGATCCAGTAGTTTTCAGATCTCTCCAGGAGCATTTTTCAGAACTCTAGTAGTTCATTTGTAGAGTTTTATCAGGCACTCTTAAAAGGCTTAATTTTCTGTGAACTCAAAGTTTCTTTTCTTCAGAAATTCTGAAAAGTTTTCATTGTGTGTCCATGTGGATATTTTGTTGAGGTGTGTTTTTCTGGCTCTGGCTTCCATTTCCTTGATCTGTACTATTATTGTTAATTAAAATTCCAAAGGCAAAGTTAGTGCTTCCACTTAGCTTTGTTCTCGGGGAGAGACAGGTGTTACCTGTTCCAGGAGGACTGGTTTATTGGATGTAGTAATACCTGCTTTGCTTAAATATGAGGAAGAAAAAGAAGCAGAGTGAGATTTCTTAGAATTTGAATAGGGAACACGTTTTGACAATGTATTTAAAAATTTTTACTTTATTTGGGAATCTTAAAAATTTGATGCCAGTTTTCATGTTAAAAATCATAAGCAGTGACTTACAAGACAGTGTTGCAAGAGATGAGTATAGAGAACAGGAATGTAGTGGGGAGTTTTAGGCTGTGGGTGTGCAAGGTAACCACCGTCTCTGTCTTTATGTGGCAGTCTTTAGGAAGACAGTCATTGCTATTATTTCTGTGTCTTTGGATTCTGTTTATAGGAACTTGAATAACCATTCAGAGCTTGGGTTGATGTAGAATGCAAACAGATGCAAAAATTTCAGGTGAATCAGGAATTGGGATTATCTGGGATAAGACACCATGTCTTACTTGTTGATAGAAATCAAATTTAATTAATTTTAGTTTAATTCAACTAATTTATAAAGCATTAATTGAACACCTGCAGTGTGCCAGCTGTGAACTCACAATGTAGTGAAAGAGATAGATATTTATTAAGCTAATGAGAATATAATGTGACACATGCTAATCTAGCAGGACTGAATACATAGGAGGAGATTTTTAGAGCAGATAACCCTGGGGCTGAATCTTTAATGAGTGGAATTGGTATTGAAAAAGTGAGAAAGAGAAGTGCTGGAAGAAGGAGCAGCATGTGGAAAACTGCAGAGTTCATGCAAGGTTCTGAGAGTGGTAAGCAGTTCATATCAAAATGTGGAGTGGAGAGGGATGCAGATGGAGAGCAAGGTGGCCAGTACTGATGGAGGATTAGGTGGCGATACTCACTACAACAGTTTTTGCAGGAAGATGACAAGATGAGATCAGTGTTTCAGAAATACCACTTTGGAAGTAATTGGAAAATAGATTGTGGGGAGTGGATTATAGAAGGGGCTTGGGAGGAAGAGTGGCTTAAAAATATGAACTGACCAATCGTTGGTGTTAGTTACTTATGTTCCAATCTTTTACTGTTCCCTCTTCTTGTAATGATGCTTCTTGCTTCTTAACCCCATGACCATTGCCTCCCACCCTACCCCCATCTCCACTCCTGCACCAGAGATCTTTTTCTGAGTAACTAGTCTCAAGATTCGCCATACACACTCAAACACACACATATTTGATTGGTATCTTATTAATATTATTATTCTTATGTAATATTAAAGCTTAATAAAGAAAGAATGAATTTTTATATTTGCTTATTAATGCATTTCCAGCATCCAACAAAATGTGGATATTTAATCAGTATTTGGTGAAATGATGCATGACATCCAAGTCAGTATTTTCAATTTCTTTAAAGAATTTCCTTAAGAGTGTTTTTTTTTTTTCAAAACCAAAGGGAAAACAAGAAAATAACCGCTGCAACAAACAGTACCCTACTTGAATTCCTACTTCATGTCACTGTGGTGGATGGTCTTGGTCCCTAAATTTCTGATGGATTTGTGAAATCAAAACACAGTTCAGAAGAGTTTAACTTTTTCTCCCTTTTTGCAGAGATTTCTCCTTTTCCCTCTTTGCAGAGATCACATAGTTAGATGTTCATATGTTATATGCTTATATAATGTGACTCTGTTATAATACAATTGAAATGTTGCTTAATTTTGATTCAGTGTTACTAAACATATTTGTATAATATCACTTTTGTACAAGATGCTGTGCTAAGCATGGCAAATAATTTTTCCACAGAATGTAAGCTCCAAGAGGACAAGACCAAATCAATTCTACTCACTATTGTATGCTACCAAGTCTAACACAGGCTCAAAGTAGGCATTAATAGATATGTGTTCACTGAATAGATGCACAGATAGATTTAAAAGTTTTACAAGGCACACTCTCTGTTTTGGGGAACAAATAATATGATCTTTGAAATATGTAATAATATAATTTGGGGGACATATAATGTATTAGTAGGATTTCAAGTTTCAGGTCCTAAACCTGAGATAAGACTTCAAAGAAAGAAAAACATGGGAGACATCAACTATTTCATGGGAACTTGGACAACTTTCCTGGCTGCATTTACTTGAAATGTTTTACAGACATAGTCTCTGGGAAGAAGTAGTAGTGTCAACCCAGGGTTGCTTTCAGTGTCTTAAACACAAGAGACATATAGCAAAACAGTATTTCCTGATTGTTGTGCTTGAAGTCTCCCTCTTTACGTGTTCAGGAATTTTTCAGGAATAGGCCAGAACTAAGTTATGCACAGGGAATGTTTTCCTAGCCTGGCCAAGATAAGGCACCGGCTTTAGCTCCTTTGACTTTTCTGGTTCCTACTTTGTTGTTGTTGTTCAGTCTGATGTGACTGAGCAACTGAGCAAAATAACAACATGCTGATTTTATTTTATTTATTTATTTTTTAAATTTTCTTTACTTTATTGTGTTGGTTTTGCCATACATTTACATGAATCCGCCATGGATATACATATGTTCCCCCTCCAGAACCCACCTCCCTCCACCCTCCCTATTCCCTCTCCCTGGGTCATCCCGGTGCACCAGCCCCGAGCATCAATCCTGGGCTGGCGATTGATTTCATATATGATAATTAACATGTTTCAATGCCATTCTCCCATATCATCCCACCCTTGCCCTCTTCCACAGAGTCCACGAGTCTGTTCTATAGATCTGCGTTCCTTTTTCTGTCTCGCATGCAGGATTCTCATTACCATCTTTCTAAATTCCATATATATGCATTAGTATAATGTATTGTTGTTTTTCCTTCTGGCTTACTTCACTCTGGATAATAGGCTCCAGTTCCGTCCACCTGAGTAGAACTGATTCAAATGTCTCAACATGCTGATTTTAATTTAACATTGTTGTTATGCTTAATTGTGGGGGGCAGTGTGGACTGGCATTCTTTATTTTTATTTTATTCTTTAATTTTTATTGGGGTATTTGTTGCTGTTCAGTCTCTCAGTCATATCTGACTCCTTGTGATCTCATGGACTGCAGCACTCCAGGCTTCCCTGTCCTTCTCCATCTCCCAGAGTTTGCTCAAACTCATGTCCATCGACTCAGTGATGCCATCCAACCATCTCAGCCTCTGCCATCCCCTTCTCCTCCTGCCTTCAATCTTTCCCAGCATAAGGGTCTTTTCCAATGAGCCAGCTCTTCGCATCAGGTGGCCAAAGTATTGGAACTTCAGCACCATTACTAGTCTTTATTGGCCCCTTCTCCCCAGGATATGGCCCTTAAGTTGTCTTACAGACATTACGCAAAAGTGAAATAAATCTAGAAGATTCAACTCCTAAACAAAAATCAGACATATATTTATTTCACTTTCTTTATTTTGCAAACAAATCAAGACATAATAGTGACAAGATTAGGTAATATGGTATAGATTATATGGGAGAAGAAATGTGTCTCTTGTGATTGTAATCATAAGACAGATTCAACATTTTCCAAAGTGTACAAATTTAAGTTTGTTGTTAGTTTTCCTGTGGAGACAAAAATAGCAATAAATGAGAAATGCTGAGGCCATAGGCATTTCATTAGCATCCACATTTCACCAGTGAGCCCCTCAAAATGTAGCCAAGTCTCTCCATTTATTGATGCTTTTAAAAGGAGTGACTGCAGTTTAGGGATTTTTTAGCAGATGTTGCTGATTACATAAGGATGAGACTCATAATACATCACAGTCAGTTTATGTCCCTAAAAACATATTTTAATGGATTTTTTATTTAAAGAAGATACACATAAGCCTTTTTTATAAGAGTTCATAAATTTTTCTTAATAAAACAGAATCAGAACAATATGCCATATATATTAGATGATCGTTTTCAGTCATGTTTGTTTTAAAAGTACTTAAAGGGAACTGTAAGTTTCTAAATGCACTCTAGTATATTAGTCATCATTTTGTGATTTTTGAGCTGATATATCTTTTGAATGATTACTTTGTAATCTTTAAACTGCTTTTGGTTATTTGATTTTCTAAATTTAAGCTTATTATACTTCCAGCATACTTTTTTTTTGAGAAATCATACTCAAAACTACAACAAATTCTTTAGGTTTTTCAGATAGTGTCCCCTTTTGGACCAATTGTTAAGGAGCTTTAATATATCCAAACGTAGTTGTTGAAGCTGAACAATAAACAGCTCATCCCAGCAGATGTGGACTGGCATGCCTGGATGGAGGGACATTTCTTTTTCCCTGAAAATAAATGAAGTGTAGACTGCAAGCCAAACTGGTGAATTTTTTTGTGGGAAGAGTTTAAGCAAAAGATTAATAGATGGAAGTTGAACTGGATGGCCTTTAAATTTCTTTCCAAGATTCCTTCCTTCTAAGGTTCTCTCCTCACTCTTGCTGTCAATATGTAGAGACACAGTAATACTAGTGACTCCCAAGTCCTGTAAATTATGAGAATTCTATTCATCGGAGTCAACATGAGATGATTCACATATTCTATACCATAAACAACTCCTTCTGTTTCAAGTACATTTGTCTTAACAAGTAATGATTAACCCTTAAATATAGAAAATTATTTCAGTACTTACTCAACTTCATAACAAAAGTAGCAATCATTGTCATAAGTTTTGCCATCTGATCCACAAATTGGTGCATATATGTCATAACAAAATCTTTCTTCTGATGGTAACTTTTTATATTTACTACAGTCAATCTGGAAATACATATAAAAAGCCTTGAATTCCTTAAGCAAAATTTTTATTCTCAGGATTTAGGATTTTCCAAGCAAGTTCAGAATGTTCTCAGTGCATTTGTGTCTTATTCTAATTGTCTATTCTCATCTAACCCTAGGATACAGTAAATTTTAAAAACAGCTTATATATAAAATCATGAGTGATAAACTTCTTCATAATAACTGGTAACTGAATCATTATTTATTTTAAAATAGAATCTTTTCCACCATACTGGTTGATGCATCTGTTCTCAACACATATAGCTTATTCACAAGTACAACCATTCCCATGGGATCAGTTTTCTGCGTATCTCATGTAGTACAGTTTGCTGCTTCTCTCTTTCACTTTAGAAGTTCTGCCTGAATGCAAGTATAAGATATGCTATGATAATAATTACTATAGTCATAAGAACTACCACATCATAGCAACATTTACCATTAATTATTGGTAACAAGGTACTGGATATACACTTCTCTAGTACATAGGCAGACAGATGTATTTTAACATTGTAGTTGAGATCCACTAATCTCCGTTTCTGAGCCAAAGCCAAGGTGATAAGTTGCCTGCAGGAGCAAGTAGGCAATTTCCAGGAAAGAATTTTCTCGGTTTTTCATCTTTGAGCATATTGTGGAGTATGGACATTAAAATCAAACATGTTGAAATTCAGATCCTGACTATAACCCTGGGACAATTATTTTCCTCTCTAAGCCTTACTTTATTTACCTGCAAAATGAAGGCAATAATAACTGTATTGTAATATTAAAGTAAAACATGCATAACTGAGAAGGTATGTATGAAATACTTAGCAGTACATGGCATGGTAAATAGTGAATACATGATAGCTGTTAATTTTGTTCTGTGGCTTTACTTCCAATTCTACACTAACTCCAGTTCTTTACCAAAGACTCTACATTTCTAGCTCCTTCTGTCCGAGAGTTTCAGACATCATATTTTTCTTCTTTAAAAATTTATTTTTATTGAAGTATAGCTGATTTACAATTTGCAGTGTTGTTTTAGTTTCTGGTGTACAACAAACTGATTAAGTTATATAGACATTGAATATAGTTCCCTGTAGTGTACAGTAAGACCTTGTTGTGTACTCGTTCTGTATATATTAGTTTACATCTACTAATCTGCCCCCCACACCTGGCAACTTGTCCGTTCTCTATGTCTGTGACTCTGATTTGGTTTCATAAATAAGTTCACTTGCAGGCATGATATTTTTCTAATGTATGAGTATCTCCACTTAGATAACTCAAAATATACTTAACTTCATATTCCCCTTCAGATATGTTTCATTAATTAATTCATCCACTCCTTCAGTGACTATATTTTATGAACCTTCTAACTTTTAGAGCTGACTGAGAGCTGCCAATACAAAGATTACTAAGCATGACATGATGGCAGGGGACTACAGAGGCTAGTATAGCTTGGTGGAAAATGGAACTGCAGTGCCCCACGTGAGGTATGGCTGCCCTATGGTTTGTCCCTGGACAAAAACAAATCTCCTTTTCATTATAGGGGATTAGAATGCAAAAGTAGTAAGTCAATATATACCTGGAGTAACAGGCAAATTTGGCCTTGGAGTACAAAATGAAGCAGGGGAAAGGCTAACAGAGTTTTGCCAAGAAAATGCACTGGTCATAGCAAACACCCTCTTCCAACAACACAAGAGATCATCACCAGATGGTCAATACCAATATCAGATTGATTATATTCTTTGCAGCCAAAGATGGAGCAGTCAGCAAAAACAAGACTGGGAGCTGACTGTGGCTCAGATCCTGAACTCCTTATTGCCAAATTCAGACTTAAATTGAAGAAAGTGGGGAAAATCACTAGACCATTCAGGTATGACCTAAATCAAATCTCTCACAATTATATAGTGTAAGTGACAAATAGATTTAAGTGATTAGATCTGATAAACAGTGCCTGAAGAGCTCTGAACAGAGGTTCATGACATTGTGTACAGGAGACAGTGATCAAGTCTATCCCCAAGAAAAAGAAATGCAAAAAGGCAAAATGGTTGTCTGAGGATGCCTTACAAATAGCTGAGAAGAGAAGAGAAGGAAGATATACCCATTTGAATGCAGAGTTCCACAGAATAGCAAGGAGAGATAAGAGACCTTCCTCAGTGATCAATGCAAAGAGATAGAGAAAAACAATAGGATGGGAAAGACTAGAGATCTCTTGAAGAAAATTAGAGATACCAAGGAAACCTTTCATGCAAATATGGGCACAATAAAAGACAGAAATGGTATGGACCTAACAGAAACAGAAGATATTAAGAAGAGGTGCAAGAATACACAGAAGAATTATGTAAAATAGATCTTCATCACCCAGATAATCACGATGGTAAGATCACTGACCTAGAACCATACATCCTGGAATGTGAAGTCAAATGGGCCTTAGGAAGCATAACTATGAACAAAGCTAGTGGAGGTGATGAAATTCCATTTGAGCTATTTCAAATCCTAAAAGATAATGCTGTGAAAGTGCTGCTCTCAATATGCCAGCAAACTTGGAAAACTCAGCAATGGCCACAGGACAGGAAAAGGTCAGTTTTTGTTTCAATCCCAAAGAAAGGCGATGCCAAAGAATGCTCTGACTACCACACAACTGTACTCATCTCACACACTAGCAAAGCAATGCTCAAAAATCTCCAAGCCAGGCTTCAACAGTACATGAACTGTGAACTTCCACATGCTCAAGCTGGTTTTAGAAAAGGCAGAGGAACCAGAGATCAAATTGCCGACATCCACTGGATCATCGAAAAAGCAAGAGAGTTCCAGAAAAGCATCTCCTTCTGCTTTATTGACTGCCAAAGCCTTTGACTGTGTGCATCACAAGAAACTATGAAAAATTCTTAAAGAGATGGGAGTACTAGACCACCTTATCTGCCTCCTGAGAAGTCTGTATGCAGGTCAGGAAGGAACAGTTAAAACTGTATATGAAACAACAGCCTGGTTCCAAATCAGGAAAGGAATGCATCAAGGCAGTATATTGTCACCCTGCTTATTTAACTTATATGCAGAGAACATCATGTGAAATGCTGGGCTGAAAGAAGCACAAGCTGGAATCAAGATTGCCGGGAGAAATATCAGTAATCTCAGATACACAGATGACACCACCCTTATGGCAGAAAGCCTAGAACTAAAGAACCTCTTGATAAAAGTGAAAGAGGAGAGTTAAAAAGTTGGCTTAAAGCTCAACATTCAGAAAACTAAGATTGTGGTATTCAATCACATCACTTCATGGCAAATAGGTAGGGAAACAATGGAAATAGTGAGACACTTTATTTTGGGGGGCTCCAAAATCACTGCAGATGATAACTGCACCCATGAAATTAAAAGACAGTTACTCCTTGGAAGAAAAGCTATGACCAACATAGACAGCATATTAAAATGGAGAGACATTACTTTGCTTAGCAAAAGTAATGGTTTTTCCAGTAGTAATATATGGATGTGGGAGTTGGACTGTAAAGAAAGCTGAATGCCGACGAATTGATGTTTTTGAACTGTGGTGTTGGAGAAGACTCTTGAGGGTCCCTTGGGCTGCAAGGAGACCCAACCAGTACATCTTAAAGGAAATCAGTCTTGAATATTCATTGGAAGGCCTGATACTGAAGCTGAAACTCCAATATTTTGGCTACCTGTTGCAAAGAACTAACTCATTTGAAAAGACCCTGATGCTGGGAATGATTGAAGGCAGGAGGAGAAGGAGATGACAGAGGATGAGATGGTTGGATAGCATCACTGACTCAATGGACATGAGTTTGAGTAAGATCCGAGAGTTGGTGATGAACAGGGAGGCCTGGCGTGCTGCAGTCCATGCGATTGCAAAGAGTTGGACACGACTAAGTGACTGAACTCAACTGAACTGATATCAGGTATATACCAGCATGATTTCACTTTTTCTTGCTGTTCAAACCTCAGTGCCAGAATTTATGTCATATGCAGTGTGAGCAGGAAACTACTAAGGTTTAATATTCATTAACCTTTCATTCTCACACAGCTAATCAATCATGAAGGAAGACTTGAACTCAATCCTGACTCCAAAATTTACAGTGTTAATCTCTTATTTTCTTTAACAGGGAAACCAAAATTTTTGACTCAAAGAAGTAGAAGGGACTGCCTGGGCCCCCAGGGTCATGCAGCTAGGAATGAGTAGAGCTAGTCTAAAACTCAAATTGCCTGGTAGCTAGCTTAAGTTTTTACTACCACACCTAGATTCTCTCAACAGTAGTCATTATTTAATGAGTAATGAAAAAAAGGTTAAATTAAAATCTTCATTCTTTAAGATAGAGAACAAAGATGTATGTGACCCATTTAAACATTTTAAGTCATGACTTGTCCTTCTTGAGCTTTACTATGTCAGGTACTGTGCTAAGCCCTTTTCAAATACTACAGCTTTAAATTTTACAATATTGTGAAATACGAGGCAAGTATTGTTTTGCATGGGCACACTACCAAACAGCTGAAATTTAACTCAGCATCTATTCACTCTGTTCTGCCCCTTCCATTTTAGAAAGGTCTACCTACAGTTTTTTAAATGAAACAATTTTTGTAACTTAAAAAATAAACCTTCAAACATGTAGAAATTTAATTAATACATAGTGTTGAGTATTTCTTTACTGATACTAGCCTTTAAAATTATACAAAAGTAGTACTTTCATGTCAGGATAGGTATACAGACCTGTTCATGGTGTTTGACACATTCTACATCTGTAAGATAAAGACAAAGAAATTTAAACTCTGGAATAATCTAATCTTATTAGAAAACTAATCTTTGATTTGTTTCAGCTCTCAGATTGTCATCAAAATATAAGATTCACTTCAAAGCTGTGTGTATTAGCATAATATTAAAGGTTGAAGTTTTTCACACAGAACTTTTCATTTTCATTTTTGAAGTGGGTTTAGAGTGTAGCCTAAAGGAGGAAATAGCTATTGTAATAATGAATTTGTGCTGTTCTTTCCTACTTCATAATCTGAACTTAGAAAATATTTTAACAACCCAAGTTTCATACAAGCCTAGATGCTGAAATTGGACTAGCAGTTGAAAATTCTAGAGGCAGATTTCAACTCAGTAATGGAAGAAGAAGAATAGTAGTTCATGCTAAACTGTAGATAGTAGTTCATGCCAAAATATAGATTGCCAGTCATGAATTGAATTGTTTTGTGATGAAATGAGGTCCCAATAAAAAAGTGATGTTAAGTCCAAGAATACATTGGATAGGCATTTCCCAAAGAAGTTATACTAAATGTTTATATAGATAACAATTTGGGCTTGGTTGACCATTTAGGTCCACTTGTACCCTGAAGATATAATTTGGTCATTTATTGGTACAAACAAAAAAGTGAATTTCAGAAATTTTCCTTTATTATATGTGTTGCATATATTTCAGAATTATATGGGTAGAATATAACATGAACTCTCAATATCAGGGCAGGGGCAGAGTTATGAGGGAGATACTCACTGAGGATGGTTGCAAGCGCCAGGACTGAGAGCAGGACAAAGGCTGTTGTTCTCATGCTGCTGAGGTGGCCAAGGGGAGTCCAGTGGAGGAAAAAGAAGTGACTTTCTGGTGTCTGCCCAGCCCAGATAGGTTCTGCCTTATATATTGTCAAGAGTTCTGTCTCAGTTGTGAAATAGCTATTTCCAGAAACAGAAGCCTAGGAAGAGGTCAGAAATATCTGCTAAGGAGGGGAATTCTTTTATTGTGAAAGAGAGGTAATTATATATGACATTTTAATAGACCATAGGACCCAATAAAGTGGGCATTGTTTCCTCACCTCTTTAAGTTTGTGTGCTTTTACATGTGTTACACAGTTTGATTTTCATAACAGATATTCTGACAGATAGTAATTACCATTTTCTTTGTCCTACAGATGAGGGAATGAAATCACAAGGAAGTTAAGTAATTTCACTGGGTTTACTACATATTCTTTGGTGTACTGCTTTTTCTAAGAACAGTCATCACTATGGGAGCTTTAACATTTTCTCAGGTTCCCTTCTTTCCTCTTCTCTCCTCTAGAACCAAAGGGGGAAATGTTGGCAGTTGAGACCCCAGACTGGGAACAGAGAAAAGGTATCAGCATCCAAGTCTTGATTCAGCACAAACAGGCAATAATTCCTGATTTTTAGGAAGAGGGTAATTTTCCCCAAAATCTTGTATTTGAGGAGATGGTATAATGGGTGGAGCTGGTGAGCACTCATACCTCATTTACCCACCAGATCTCTGGTGAAAGTTTCTTTATTAAGGGCCCTTGAGAGGAGGATTTGCCCAAAGCCAGTAATAAAGAGGTATGTAACCATCATAACAAGAACAAAGCTAGTGGATACAATAGCTAGACTGTCCCTGAAACATTGGCCGTGATTATCTCCAAATGCAGGTTGATGGTTCAAAAATGAGATGTTAACTTGCCCTGGCATGTAGTTACACACAGGGTCAGTGATGGTGGTTTAGTTGCCAAATCATGTCCAACTCTTGCGAACTCAGAACTGTAGCCTGCCAGATTCCTCTGTCCATGGGATTCTCCAGGCAAGAATACTGGAGTAGGTTGCCATTTTCTTCTCCAGGGGATCTTCCTGACCCAGGAATTGAACCTGGATCTGCTGGTGATTGCAAGCAGATTCTTTAGTGACTGAACTATGAGGGAAGCCCTGCTAATAAAATAACTTTCAATAGATAAGCCATCAGCCATTTATTCATGATTTAAATAAGCTTAATTGTGCTTTCATCTAACCATGCTTCACTTGAAGTCTTTGATAAAGGCTATAAGGATACTTTTTGGAATGTGCCAGTTTTTGAATAAAGTGCCCCAGTGAGAAGACCTCAGAAGCAGTTATTGCAGTTTTGGTAGATAGAGTTGGAAGACATAGTCTATACCACTTAATGGAGGTAGTGCCAAAGGCTGAGAGACTAAAATTTGTATTTGTTTCCCTTCAGAAGGATAAAACAACTGGAAACTGTGCTGAGATGGTTTGGAGGGCAGGCATCATAGTATTATCTGAATTCATTGCCACCTCCACCATTCCCTGTGTGACCTTGTGCAAATTATTGAACTAGTAGAAGCCTTCAGTTTAGTTGAGTTCAGTCTCTCAGTCGTATCTGACTCTTTACGATCCCATGAACTGCAGCATGCCAGGCCTCCCTGTCCATCACCAACTCCCAGAGTCCTCCCAGACCCATGTCCATTGAGTTGATGATGCCATCCAGTAGAAGGCTTAGTTTCTTTATTTTAATTTTCTTATTCAGTGATTATTAATGAAAATTCCCTCTGTCTTAGAGACTATAATACAACTTGGGTATACCATGAATAATGAGAAACTATTGCCACTGTCTTCAGTGTAGCTTGACAAAGATCTCTTCCTTATCAAAGCTGAGTTACGCTTCTCGGAGTTCTCTTGTCAAATGGACCTTGACCTCCCCACACCTCCCTCCTCTCTGCCTCCCCTCTACTTCATGTCTTGGCCTTTCCAGGCATGTCTTAGCATAGAATCCTGCTAAGTCATCTCCCTACCTTTGGTATCTGATTACCCTTTATATTTGATCAAGTTTTTCATACCCCACTTTTAATGTATAAGTCCTTGGCCTGACTTTAACAAGAATCCCCTTAGTATCTCTTATTAATAATTTTCCATCTACTGAGTACTTAACCCAGTTCTTTGCCTAAAATATCCACTTGTTGTATTTAGAGTTAAGCCCAATCTTTCCCCCATTGCCATAGGGGTATTACAATAGGCATATTCAAGACTATATCTTGAATAATGCTTTCCTTACCATTTTGACAAGTGTCAAATAACTTTTCTTTAGCAAGCTTTCAGTATACAGTTAATCACAGCTGTATTAATGCATTAATACAGTTAATACATTAATCATGATTAATAACAGTTAACCATAGCATAAACTGGTTATGATTTTCAAATGAGATTGTAAAGCGCTTATATACATCCTGTTAATGAGGGTGAAAGAGGAGAGTGATGTGCATCCAGTTTCTTAAACTTACTCTGCTTCTGATGAAGGTTATCACCAGAGTTTGGAGCCTATTAGTGTGCACATATGTGTTAAGTGTTCACCTCTGGGAAGAGTAATGTTGTAGAATCTGGGAACCAGGAAATCCTGGATAGTTCAAAGTCCCTTGAACATCTCAGAAATCTCTTTCAAAGCAGTGGCAGTCATTTCTTCTTACATAAACAAGATCTTTTAGGCAACTCTGATTTATACTGAAAACAACTTAAAATGTCACTATGAAATTGAGATTTCCTAGGGAATTCTAAAATGTTTTCAATGTATATTAGAGACAGAGGAGATAGGGAGAATCTTATGGTTTATTCGAAAAATTACTTAAAAACTCAGTCTAGATAGCATATTCTTTCCATAGTCTCTTGATGTTTAACATTTTGAAGTCGCTACTGTGCTTTGACTTTAAATTCTTGTAAAAACAGTTTTATCAGATTACTAGTACCTGCTTTGCATAGCAGTTAGGAAGCACACATTTTTAAATTTTAACTTTTTATTTTGAAATAATTGTTGCAAGAATAGAGCAAGTAACTTCTTGTGTACTCTTCACCTCAAGACTCTAATTTTAATTTTACCATCTGTGCCAACAGTGCCTTTATAACAAAATCATCCAATCCAACAAATTTCAGTATTGTTAAGATGGCAGTACTGTCTATTAAAGTTAGCTGCCCTTTTTTGGAAAATGGATGAATTAGTTCTAAAATTCTTATGGGAAATACAAGTTAGATAAAACAGTCTTCAAAAAGAAGAAAGGTGGAGGGTTCACGCTAAACACTTTAAAATCTTACTGCAAAGTTTTAGTAATCAAAATGGTGTGTAATAGAATTGGGAATTCAAAAGTAAATTCTAATATGTATGTTTAATTGATTTTTGACTATAATGACAAAACAGTTTGGTGAAGAAAGAATAATCTTTGTCTGGGACACCTAGATATTCACATACATAACAAATGAGATATGACCCCCACCTCATTTTGTGTTAAAAATTATAACATATATTAACTTGAAATACATAAATGTAAGAGCTAAAACTATATAATTCTTAAAATAAAATATAGGTGTTCATCTTTGTAACCTTTGAATAGGTGATGGTTTTTTAGATATGACACTAAATTACAAGAAAAAAAAGAGGAAATAGATAATTTGGACATCATCAAAATTAAAGACTTTTGCGTTTAAAAGAAGAGTCCACAGAATGGGAGAAAATAGTTGTAAATTATATATCTGATAAGGGACTAGTATCTAGAGTATATTAAAAAAATTAGATTTGCAGCTTACAACGACCAGACAAATAATTTATTTGAAAACCAAGCAGAGGGTTGGAATAGATATTTTCCAAAACAAAACATGAAAATATGCTCATTGCCATTAGTTATTAGGTAAAGAAAAATCAAAACCAAAAAGAGATACCATTTTCTATCCATTAAGATGACTAAAATTAAGAAAACAGACAGACAAGATGTTTGTATGGATGTAAAGATGTTGGAACTGTCATACATTTCTGGTGGGAATATATTATAAAATGTTGTAGCTGCTTTGGAAAGTAGTTTGGTAATTCCTCAGAAAGTTAAATGTAGAGTTAACATTAACTGTATGACTTAACAGTTCCATTCCTAGGTATTTGCCCAAGAGAATTAAAAATATATATCCACTAAACACATTAATGTTCATAGCAGCTTTATACATAATAGCCCCAAATTGGAAATAATCCAACTAGTCATTAACTGATGAATGAGTAAATGCACTACATCTGTAGAATAGAATATTATTCAATAAAAAAGATAAGGTACTGATACATGCTCTAGCATGGAATAACCTTATAGACAAAAGGCCACATACTTTATGATTCTATTTTAGTATAATGTCAAGAATAGTGAATCTGTAGAGAAAAGTCAGGTTAATGATTGCCAGGGGCTGCAAAAATAGAGCTTTCCTCATCCAACCAACAAGATGGCAGAGTAGAAGGATCATGCACTCATCTTGTCCTATGAGAACTCCAAAACTGCAACTCGCTGCTGAACAACCATCGATGGGAGAATGTTGGATCCCACCAAAAAAAGATACCCCATGTCCAAAGGCAAAGGAGACGCCCCAAAAAGATGGTAGGAGGGATGAAATCACATTTGGAATCAAACCCCATTCCCATCAGAGTGTTCAGAAGGCTCAATGTGCACCAGGACCTAGAGACCCCAGAGAGACTGAGCCAGACCTGCCTTTGAGTGTTTGAGCATCTCCTGTGGAGGCACGGGTCAGCAGTGGCCTGTCACAGGGACGAAACTCTGTGTGCAGTAGACCTGGGTCACCAAGCATGTCACATAAGCCTCCTTGGAGGAGATCACCATTAGCCCCACCATAGAGCCACAGAGCAGATGACCCACAAACTGCAGAACAATTATACTAAGGAAATTCTTGCTCTGTTAAGTTCTAGAATCCACAACAGATCTGCCAACCTGGGGACCTGGCAAAGGGACTGAGAACTCCCAGGGAATTTGACTTTGGAGGCCAATGGGAGACTGAGCCAGACTTGCCTGTGAGTGTCCAGGAGTCTCCAGTGGAGGTGTGGGTTGACAGTTTGGCCTCAGGCCAAACAACAAGGAGGGAACACAGCCCATCAATAGAAAATCAGATTAAAGTTTTACCCTGCCCATCAGAATAAAACCCAGTTTTTCCCACAGAGTCTCTCCCATCAGAAAGCTTCCATAAGCCTCTTATCCTTATTCATCAGAGGGCAGACAGAATGGAAACCACAGTCACAGAAAAATAACCAAACTGATCACATGGACCACAGCCTTGTCTAATTCAGTGAAACTATGAGCCATGCCATGTGGGGTCACCCAAGATGGACGGGTCAAAGTGGAGAGTTCTGACAAAACGGGGTCCACTGGAGAAGAGACTGGCAAACCACTTCAGTATTCTTGCCTTGAGAACCCCATGAACAGTATGAAAAGGCAAAAAGATACGACACTGAAAGAAAAGCTTCCCAGATCGGTAAGTGCCCAATATTCTGCTGGAGAAGAATGGAGAAATAACTCCAGAAAGAATGATGAGATGGAGCCAAAGTGAAAACAACGCCCAGTTGTGGATGTGTCTGGTGATAGAAGTAAAGTCCAATGCTGTAAATAACAGTTCTGCGTAGGAACCTGGAATGGTAGGTCCATGAATCAAGATAAATTGGAAGTGGTCAAACAGGAGATAACAAGAGTGAACATTGACATTTTAGGCATCAGTGAATTAAAATGAACTGAAATGGGCCAATTTAATTCAGATGCCATTATATCTACTATTGTGGGCAAGAATCCCTTAGAAGAAATGGAGTAGCCATCATAGTCAACAAAAGAGTGTGAAATGTGGTACTGGGGTACAATCTCAAAAATGACAGAATGATCTCTTCGTTTCCAAGGCAAACCATTCAATATCACCACAGTTATCCAAGTCTGTGCCCTAACCACTAATGCTGAAGAAGCTGAAGTTGAATTGTTCTGTAAAGACCTACAAGACCTTCTAGAAATAACACCCCCAAAAGATGTCCTTTTCATTATAGGGGACTTGAATGCAAAAGCAGGAAGTCAAGAAACACCTGGAATACAATAAAAGGAACGCAGATGTATAGAATAGACTCGTGGACTTTGTGGATGAGGGTAAGGGTGGGATGATATGGGAGAAGGGCATTGAAGCATGTTAATTGTCATGTGTCTAATCAATCGCCAGCCCAGGATTGATACTCGGGACTGGTGCAGCGAGATTTTCCGGGGGGGAGGGAGGAGGGATGGGGGTTCCGGAGGGGAAGCATATGTAAACCCATGGTGATATCATGACATTGTATGGCAAAAACAATTAAAAAAAAAAAAATAAACACCTGGAATAACAGGCAAATTTGGCCGTGGAGTATACAGAATGAAGCAGGAAAAAGGCTAACAGAGTTTTGCTGTGAGAATGCACTGGTCATAGCCAACACCCTCTTCCAACAACACAAGAGATGACTCTACACATGGACATCACCAGATGGTCAACACTAAAATCAGATTGATTGTATTCTTTGCAGCTGAAGATGGAGAAGCCCTATAAAGTCAGCAAAAACAAGACCAGGAGCTGACTGTGGCTCAGATCAAGAACTCCTTATTGCCAAATACAGGCTTAAATTGAAGAAAGTAGGGAAAACCACTAGACCATTCAGGTATGACCTAAATCAAATCCCTCACAATTATACAGTGGAAGTGACAAACAGATTCAAGGGATTAGATCTAATAGAGTGCCTGAAGAACTATGGGCAGAGATTCGTGACATTGTACAGGAGGCAGTGATCAAGACCATTCCCAAGAAAAAGAAATGCAAAAAGGCAGAATCGTTGTCTGAGGAGGCCTTAAAAATAGCTGTGAAAAGCAGGGAAGTGAAAAGCAAAGGAGAAAAGAGAAGATATACCCATTTGAATGCAGGGTTCCAAAGAATAGCAAGGAGAGATAAGAGAGCCTTCCTCAGTGATCAATGCAAAGAGATAGAGGAAAACAGTAGGATGGGAAAGACTAGAGATCTCTTGAAGAAGATTAGAGCTACCAAGGAAACCTTTCATGCAAATATGGGCACAATAAAAGACAGAAATGGTATGGACCTAACAGAAACAGAAGATATTAAGACAAGGAGGCACAATACACAGAAGAACTATACAAAAAAGATCTTCATGACCCAGATGACCACCATGCTGTTGTCACTCACCTAGAGCCAGACATCTTGGAGTCCCAAAGTCAAATGGGCCTTAGGAAGCACCACTATGAACAAAGTTAGTGGAGACGATGGAATTCCAGCTGAGCTATTTCAAATCCTAAAAGATGATGCTGTGAAAGTGCTACACTCAATATGCCAGCAAATTTGGAAGACTTGGCAGTGGCCACAGGACTGGGAAAGGACAGTTTTTGTTTCAATCCCAAAGAAAGGCGATGCCAAAGAATGCTCAAACTACTGCACAATTGCACTCACCTCACACGCTAGCAAAGTAATGCTCAAAATTCTCCTAGTGAGGCTTCAACAGTACGTGAATGAGAACTTCCAGATGTTCAAGCTGGTTTTAGAAAAGGCAGAGGAACCAGAGATCAAATTGCCAACATCCATTGGATCATTGAAAAAACAAGAGAGTTCAAGAAAAATATCTACTTCTGCTTTATTGACTGCACCAAGGCCTTTGACTGTATGGATCACACAAAAAGCTATGGAAAATTCTTAAAGAGATGGGAATATCAAACCACCTTACCTGCCTCCTGAGAAATCTGTATGCAGATCAAGAAGCAACAATTACATCTGGACATGGAACAATGGACTGTTTCCAAACCAGGAAAGGAGTACATCAAGGCTGTATATTGTCACCCTGCTTAACTTCCGGCAACCCACTCCAGTATTTTTGCCCGGGAAATCCTGTGTATAGAGTAGCCTAGGGCTACATTCCACCGGGTCCCAAACAGTCAGACTGAGCAACTAACAAGTGAGCGACTAGCACTACCCTGGTTTTCAAGTATGTTAACTCATAAGTATATCTGCTTACTTTAGCTTGATAGTCATATAGGTTCAAACACATTCTAAAAGATCTACATTTTTTCTCCCATCTTCATGTTATGATTTTGATGTTCTATTTTATATCTTCTTGTTTATCCTTTTGCTGTTGATTACAGTTATATAATTTAAAATTACTTTTATAAAATTTTTTGATGGTTTCTTAATCTACATACTGGCTTATGTAAATAATCTTCAGTCCTTTCATATATTTGCCTCTCCTGTTGTATTTTTTCCTTTCCTATAATTTTTTTCTTCTCCATTTAGAGAAGACCTTTAAATACTTGCTGTTATGTTAGGTTTAGTATTGCTGTATTCTTTTAGTTTTTGCTTCTCTGAGATATTATTTATCTCTCCTTTTGTTGTAAATGATAGTTTTACTGAATAGAGTATACTAGGTTACAGATTTTTCCCTTTCAGCACTTCAATTGGTCATACCTCTCCATTCTGGCCTACAAATTTTCTGCAGAGAAATCAGCTGATAACCTTATGAAGCTTCCCTTGTAACTTGCTCTTTGTTTTCCTCTTGCTGCCTTTAGAATTATCTCTCTAACTTTTTCCACTATAATTATTATGTTTTGCTGTGGGTCTCTTCATCTTGTTTGGGACCCTCAAATTCTTGAACATGGATATCTTTTTTCTTTTAGCTTTGGAAAGTTTTCAGCCATAATTTCTCCAAATATATTTTTGATACACTCTTCTCCTTCTTTTGGATCTCCATTTTGCATAGATTCACACACCTTTATATTATCCCATACATCTCATATGTTGCTTTCATTTTCTTTTTATTTGTCTTTCTATCTAGTGATCTGATTAGGTATTTCCATTATTCTGTCTTCGAGATCACTTATTTATTCTTCTGTGTTACTTAGCCTGCTATTCATTCCTTTTGGTTTGGTTTTGATCTTTGCAATTGAGTTGTGTAATTTTGATTGATTCCTCTACAGTTACTAGTTCCTTGTTATACTGATCTGCATTGTTATTGATAATCTTTCTTATTTTTTTTCATCATTTTTACTACCTCCTTGTTGAACTTAGGGTCTGGTAGACTTGAGAGGTCTGTTTAATCATTTGTTATTTCGAGGGATTTCTCTTTTTTTTGCTTTGATTTTCATATATATATATTTTTTATTTTCTTTACTTTATTGTGTTGGTTTTGCCATACATTGACATGAATCCGCCATGGGTATACATATGCTCCCCCTCCAGAACTCCCCTCCCTCCTCTCTCCCAACTCCCTCAATCTGGGTCATCTCTGAGCGCCAGCCCCAAGCATCAACCCTGCACTGGCGATTGATTTCACATATGATAATTAACATGTTTCAATGCCATT